>JAQMCW010000032.1:17988816-18008892 GCA_030068335.1 Chrysichthys cranchii | reverse complement strand
TGGGCCTCCCTCCTGAAGCTGTTGCCCCCGCGACCCGGCCCTTCCGGATAAGCGGGAGAAGACGAGACGAGACGAGATCCAATCCTACTTAACTGTGAGAGTGAGTAAGACAGTGGGGGCCACTGCCGGGCCCTTAACCTAAGCAAGGCCCTTAACCTGTATTAAGCTGTATAAATGAGATAAAAACTCTGGATAAGGGCATTTGCCAAATGACGGTAATGTAATGTAAGACATTACAGCAGAACTGACCTGCGATGCGGATGACGGCCCTTTCGGCAGGGTCCAGCACCTCTGCTGAGGCTGACTTGGAGCGTCTGACCTTCTGGTATTTGGACAAGTTCCAGGGCAGCGTGTCGCCGGGAGTCCGATCACTGCTGCTTTCCTCCTTCAAAGACAACACCCTGCGCTTCTCTCTGCTGTCTGAAGCCATCACCTGGGGAAAAACGTGAAAAGTCGATGCTGGTGAGACAATTTTCACACAATGTTCAAACAAACTTTCTCCAATCTTTTATGAGCCACGCACACGTATGTAAGCATTATTTATTCAGACACATATTCAGGAAAATGTTTACGTCATACAAAATGCAACAAGTCAAATGACATTCATACAGATACCCCGTACATATGACGACTAAACATCAACGTCGATCGCCAAATCTGAACCAATCCCCACGATATCCATCACTACAGGAGATGTCCATAAGATGCAAATACGTTTCCACATCCTGAGAGTCCTCATAGCAGGCATACTGTCATTTCTTACAACTAGCAGACAGTGATTCCGAGCCACTAAGCCTGGGACACTAAAAACACGTTAAGGTCACCGAATGCCCAAACTCTTCCATAGGTAAATGATTAACCACTGCATGCTCCACACTATTTACATTCTAATATTTACATAATTCATAGGATTACAGTGAAAGTTTAAGTAAAGCACGCTTGACTGGACACCAGCATGTTAAACGGAAACCGACAAAGAGTTTTAACTACACACTTATAGTATTTTTACTCATTGAGCATTCATGCAAACACTTAACCACCCAGAACACACTGTATGCTCAAAGTTCATGAACATTTCATGACCTCCGTCAAGCTGCCAAGGCACACGTAAACATGCAAACAATATCAACATGTATAGTACAAATTGTTTGTGTGTGTGTGAAATGAAGCTGAACTCAGTGCCCATCATAGATATTATAAACTGAGATGTTGCTTCAGGCTAAAATTGAGGTGTCTAAAGCACGACCTCTTGAGTTGTGTTGAACTGACAAGGGCTTTTTTTTTTTCTTTTTTTAAATGAAAATTTCAGCACACTGTAAAGCATTTGGACGTAACGATCACTCAAACTTCGAAGCTGCATGAATTCATTTTACAGGAGAAAGCTCTGAGAACGTGCGTCTTCATCTTATGCAGCAAGTTTACCGTTTGTTACTGTTTAATACTGTTTAGCTTCTTTTTAACTGGCCTCTTAGCTATGGTTCCTCATGATTTGCTTGGTTATGTGACGTTCAGTTGGATTCGCCCCTGAGCATTGTTCAATTTGTCATGATGTACTTAAGTTAGGTTTAGGCATCGGTCATGCGACATTTAGTTAATATTAGGTCAGTGATGTTTTTACATGAGGAATATATTTTCTGATTTTGTGTAAAAAAAAAAAAAAATAAAAAAAAAATAAAAAAAGTGTTATTGATGCTTATATGAATTAAAAAAAGAAAACTCTTGGGGGATCTCGCATATTTTCTTTCTGATTAGTAGGCTATTGCAGTTCTTTTTAATGAGTTTTCGTAGCGTGAAAGTTTTTTTTATATTTTGCTCGCTCACTTCCAAGAAGCACTTTGTTTTGGTCGGGACTGAGGCGGATCTGGAGTCTAGCCTTGGAGAACAGTGCATTTGTTGTGAATACACCCTGGATGGGACCGGTCAATTGCAGGACACCATGCACACACATTCACACCTATGGGCAATTTAAATATGATTCTTATGAGTGATTCTCTCAATGATAATGGGGCAAAGGTGTTAATGGATCTGAATAATCAGCAACTGTGGCTAAAGCAACATCTAGTCTCACTATATTTACTAGGCTCATGTAAGTAGAGGAACACAACAGTAGAGAAGTTGTTGCTCAGACAGTGAGGCACAGACCATTGCACTTGGTATTAAAATTGGCCTTGGGTGATCTGATCACAACTGGACAGCGCTCCATGCTGCACTCTATACACAGTCGCACATAACACATGCCGAGGTGGTCTGGGATGCATTTGACCAAATACCTATTGTAACGTAAACACTAATGCGTCCTGGATGTAACTGGAAAATACTTCATGAATGCAGGACCAGAGTATTGCTTTTGTTGATGGCGCAACACACTAGAAGAAAAATGCACAAGAACACTGATGGATGTGGTTGCAGTGCAAGAAAATAATGAAGGTATATTGCATGTTTAACATTTAACATAACTGTGCACGAAGACCTTCGACCTTCTAGTGGAAGTGATGTAGGCAGTGAGGGAATCTGAACACAAGCGGACAACTGGACACCCTGAAGAAGCACGATATACACAAGCGTAAATGGCGATGTGTCTTGGCTGCCCACGTGCGAACTGATCACCCAAGACGCATTTTAAAACCAGGTGTGAAAAGGGCCATGGATGTAGGATATTGTGCAATGTGGTTTGCAGAGAAACCCCATACCAACAGACAAACATTATATTTACCAATCAAGTCAGTCAAGCTCTTAATAATCACGTTAACACAATACTAGAACTTATTTCCTTGGATAGTCAGTCTTCCACACAAAAACAGAACCGCACACCTGATGATGGTAATGTTTAATGAAATATAAAGAAACAAAAGTTTTGTAAAGAATCCTTTTCTTCTGAAGGCATGACAGACTGATGTCCAGATCGGCATATTCTTGATTAGATATCCTCAAATATGAAGAAAGAAAAAAAACCCTTTTAAAAATCTATGTTGAAACAGCACTTTTTCAACCATTATATACACGACTGCTGGAATAAGAGCAACAATACAGGAGCGGAATTTCCTAATAAGTCCGAATTTGTATGATCACCAGAGAATTACATGGTTCCTGACTTCAACAGCTGCTTATAACTGGGTGTTTCCTGGCTCTGCGTGCAGTTGTCTGTTCACGCCACAAAAAAAAAAAAGTGGCTGCTTCTGTCCGAGTGCTTTTTAAGTCTCTGCTTCTTGGTGAAGGACACAGAGGTATAAAAAAGGTACTAAAAGAGGTATTCAGTAGGAATGTGCAATATGAGGACATGAGAGTAATATGATAAATTAACACTGCAATACACTATACTGAGGATATTCCAGATACTGCCAGCACATTTATCCCTGATTGATTCCATTGTTTTACAAACAAATAGATGACTGGGAGTGATGACGCATTTTTTCCCCCAAACAGTGTGAGATGAACTGTATCACTATTATTATTTATTATTATTTTTATTAAGATATCCCTACTGTAAATATATTTCAGCATCAGATATTCTGTGTAGGTGTATCCCAATTCAGTCACGTAATACGCCTTCAAAGTACACAGTTTAGTGTCACTGCTGTGCCAAAACACACTCGTGGCGGATTTGACCATTACCTTTTCAACATAATCAGGTGTGGTAGGTCAAATAAAACATGATTAAACTGTGTGGATGGTTCTAGGGCTAGCTCAATAATAGTAAACAGTAACGCACAAAGCTGCTCTCACAACAGGACACAGATCATGCTGCTGCTGCATCATTTGCTGGCAATATTTGAGTTGCAAATAGCAGAGTCATGCTCATTTCACTATATAGGCTGGATAGCTGATGACAGCAGACCATGCATGTGCATTACACAGGTCTTGTTGAACTCGTGCAATGATTTATTATCCCGCTATCCGGTGCCACTCAGAATAGGAAGGCTTCACTTCTGAGTCTGGTTCCTCTCCAGGTTTCCTCTCGGGACGTCTCGAGGAGTATTCCCTTGCCAATGTTCTCTAGGGACCCAAATCTAAATCTACGGATCCGGATTTCTCTAGATCTGCTTTGTGTCCAAAACGAAACCGATCCAAATAGTGTCGGACTGCGAAAACCAGCCCTGGGAGCTCATGAAGCAACCTTTCTAGGTGTCTTAGCCTTCTTGAGAGCTACACTAGGACCAAGAGCCCTGGACATCTGGTAATACCCATGATGCCATTGGGTCAGAAGCAAAGTATGACCAATGAGAGGTTTGCATCATTTATTAGAGTGCTCACACACAGGTACTCATATTTCCTCCTCGTAAATACCCACCAGGGTGCTGTTGTTGGGTATGGCTGGATTTCACTCCCTTCAGTTCACACTGCACTGCTTATTGTTAGTAAACATTTCTATACACCTGTCTGGATCTCCTGATGGCATGGCTGAAGAAATAAACACCAGATACCAGGTGACTTTGATTAAAAACAACACCACTAACAAATGAATCAGTATAATTGTGAGCTTCAGCGCCATTCCCAGAAGAAACAAACCCGTCAGACACTGCAGCTCTCTCAGACAGCCCCAACTTGAGACTTACCGTGGTGTTGTGCAGTATGGCAGCTCTCTCTCTCTCTCTCTCTCTCTCTCTCTCTCTCTCTCAGAAACGCATGTGACGCGTGATGAAGCTCTCGTGCTCTCAGTTGCACACCACCGACATCCAAAGCGGTGTCCACCTTAGAGACCTGCCTGGGTGTGCTCTCGGGGTTTACAGGAGCCTGGGCGGGTTTACACTCAGAAATCCGCAGTGCACTGCTCCATGGTTCCTCCAGCGAGTAGCGCGCGCGCGCGCACACACACAAACACGCACGCACGCACACATGCACGCGCGCGCGCGCACCGGTCAGTGATTAACTAACGGCAGATTTCTCCCCGCCTCTCCATCCTGCGAACACCAGACACCGCCATGTACGATAGTGCTCCAGAGTACACCGTGCAGTGACACACTATTTAGGGCTTCAGTACGCAAATTGGGACGCAACCCTGTTTAAAGGCCAATTAAGATCAGTTCGATGGAGGCGGAGTTTGGGGGAGCTGCAGACCGGTGGGCGTGTCTTTGAGCAGTACAATAGCTTCAAGGCCACGCCTTTTCTGAGTACAGTTGATCCTCGCATTAACGGACTATCTGGCGGGGAGAGGTTATCCGTTGACTTGAATAGTCCGATGATGTGAAAGGTTTTAGTGTGTGTGTGTGGGGGGGGGGGTGTTTAAAATAATGGAAATCCAAGGGAAAACACCATTAAGGTCCATCAAAGTGCTACCCAAGTACTGTACACATGACAAGCAGCATAACGACCAAGATAAATAGGTACAGCGGTACCTTGGTTTCAGTTTTCGTCGATTTTTTTTCCACGAAAAAAAATTTGTCTCGGTTTTCGTCGGTTGCCTCGGATTTCGTCGGATTTCGCTGCTGATTTTGCGAAAACAACTAATAAACAAAGGGTGAGCCATGCGTTCTGCTTAGTGGCATCGTTTGTCGTTGTGTGAGCATCACCCCACGCGTCTAGCCGAACAATCCCATTGCTTTCCATTGTTTTTGTGCTTTTTTTTATTGATTGCGAGTGCTGATACTACAATTACATGTGCGTGATCACTGTGTATACAGAACATATTCGGTGTAATGTGTTTATTTTGCGTTTATTTTGGTGTGTATTTTGGATTGTCTAGAAGGAATTAATTGGATTCACATCGATTCATATGGAAATAACTGCCTCGATTTTCAGACGGATTACCGACGAAAACCGAGGTTCCACTGTAAGTACACTGAGAAAACATTGAGGTGAAAACACCAAATAATCGCCGAAAAAACAGTATAGCTTCACAACAACCACAGCTCAACTGACGCTTGGAAGCAACTACATGCACGCCACGGCCGCCTAGCAGACAACTGCTGAACTACTGGACTCAACACCCAGATCGCAACACCCGGGATTTTTAAACTTTAGTACCGGACATTCTGACTAATGTATTATGTATTCAGACCAGCGGATTTTGTCCGTTACAGCCAATATCCATTGATGCGGTGTCCCTAGATGAGAGGATCAACTGTAAATCCTTTTTTCAGGCTTCACATAATAAATCTTTTAAGATTGTTACTTGTCACCGGTGATGTGAAGTCCGGATCTCTGAATCTCGTGCAGTAAAACTGAACCAGTCTTTAAAAAACAAAAACAAACAAAAAAAAAAAACAGAGTGTGAATGCTGACACGTGAAGCCAGCCAATCACATCCGGCATTTTTGAACTGCTGTTCATGCATCATCACAGGGCAGTATTAACACAAGACGAGTTTCCATTAACCTGCTTAATGTGCACTTTCAAACTCACTCACTCGCTCATTTTCAATCCTGTTCACCGTCCCAGCTCACCTTGGGTGAGAGGCGGGGTACACCCTGGACAGGTCACCAATCCACTGCAGGGCCAACACTCAGAGACAGACAATCATTCACATTCACACCTATGGGCAATTTAGAGTAGCCAATTGGCCTAATCACTTCAGTGCATGTCTTTGGACTGTGGGAGGAAACCAGAGTACCCAGAAGAAACCCACACAGACACGGGGAGAACATGCAAACTCCACACAGTTGAAAGGCACCCAGGTCGACCCTTGGGATCGAACTTAGGACCTTGTTTCTTTGCGGGGACAGTGCTAACCACCACACCACCCTGCCGACCACAATTTGAAACAGTAAACTAAAATTGAGCAATAAAATTAAGAAAATAAATAAAACTCTCAGACATTCCTATGCTTACATCACCATGTTCAACTGGAATGACTCCTCCTGAAGAGGAGAAAACACAACTTTAATCACATGACAGTACTCAGTGAAAACAGAGACCATTCACAATTATATTTTGTTTACTTAAGAAAAAGCTTGCTTCGGTTTTGCACAAAACTGTAAAGGTAACCTGCCCACTCTCGGAGGAAAGCATTATCTACCATCTTCTCCACACGTGAGCTCACAAACCTCTAAGACTGGCTAGTGTAGCTGTGATTGACAGAGGAAGCATGCCGTCACTTCCACGCAATTTTCTCAAAAATCCCGTCATGTTATCTCATATTAGCTAGCTTGTTCGTCCTAGCAGTGATGATTATAATAATCATGAACATGATTTCAAACCCTCCATGCTTATGCTTCCTAGCTAACTAACAAAAACTCAATAAAAAACACAATCATATCAGTAAGGAAGAAAATTGACCAGGAGATATTGTGCAAAAATACATTTGCTCTTTCTTTTACAAACTCACACGTATAGCAAAAAACACAGGCTTGGGCCTCAGAACTGGCTCAGTGAGGCAAACAACAGTGGGGTGAAAAACCGATTTGGCTTCAGGAGAACGGTGAACACAGTGAAACCTAAACAAAAGCCATTATGCTGATATAGCTTTTACTGGTGCACACAACCACACAGCACATTTCTTAACCAAGAAGAAACACTTAATGTAAAGGGAAAAAGTATATTAAGCGTTACATTAATGGGCAGACATGGAGGCTCGTAGATGTGCAAATTATCATCCAGTTTATGAACGCACAGCGACTCTACAATAGATTACCAGTGACTTCTTTCTTCATACTTGGCGCGTTCCATATATAAACTCAAAAACACCCCCACATTTAAATCTATGGTGTTAAAGGCATGCCTATACTGTACTTACTTCCACATATGGACTTGACACACCGACATTTCCACAGATTTTATGTGGTCAGTGCTCTGTAGACAGACCTTACTGCTTAGTTTAGATACTGCAGGTAATGCAGGGAAGTGTATGACTGTGCTACCTTGCAGAACTGTGAGGCAAATTAAGACAAGGTAAACAGAAATGTTGATAGTATGTGTTACAGTAAAAATGCTGCAGTAAAAAATTCTCAGTACTGTGATGGACTGGTGTCCCATTCCACGTGTATTTCTGCCTCACACCCAATATTCCAGGCATTCGCTCCTGCTTCAGGAAAATATATATGACAACAGAGAGATCTGCATTATTCATTTCAATACTGAAATGCTAGAAAAAAGTGAATGATGGGAAAACATGGTTCATGCTTAGCAATGTTCAGGTGGTGTAACTGTGGACTTTTTCCCCCCTTCAGTTCAGTCTGCATTTTTCAAGCAGTAGATACTGCCCAGAGTAATGTTCATACACACATTTTATGGTACTCTCAGGCATCTACCTATAAACTTATGTTGGAGTTATTATGTTGAATTTTTAAATCTACTACACATCAGAACAGGCAACCTGTTTTTACTGAAATATTTAAGAGATTTATTCAAATTTGAATATTTTAAAGATGGGCATGTGTAGACTTCTGTCAGCAAGCTGATTTTTGACAGATGTGGGCCAACAGGCAAGTCTACAACATGACAGTAATCATCACAATTGGTCCAATCCTTTCCAAAAAGCTATGCATGATCGTGTATTGCATATGTAGTTTGGTGGACTTTCACCACTTGAGGGCAGTAAGTTGTAAAAATCATACATACAGCACTTAGAAAATGGCGGATCTCTACAAGGTTGACCTAATGTTGGTAATTCTGATGCAAAAAAGATGTCTTTTTGTTCTAATGATCACTGCTTTGCATGCTGCCAGAAGGTGCATAGACTTCTGACTTGGTATAAGCATGGAGTACCTTCAACACTACACAAGGAAGTAATACCACAGAAGAGCTCAGGGGAGGTTTGCCAACCCATGCACACTCAGTTAACACATAGGGTGATTTTTCATAGCCAATGGTAAGTAGGATTCAGGAGGAAACCACAGAACCCAGAGGAAACCTAACTGAACATGGGAAGTTATACAGAAACTCCACACAGACTGTGACCTGAGTTCAAGATTCAGCCAGTTGCCTTGCTTGCAGAAGGAACTTTTACATGTTCCTACAGCTATTTGTGAGGGATCTTTTTTTTTTTTTTAGCATTCTCCAGGTAATATAATTATTTGTTTGGAGTGATTTCCTTATTATGGCTTATGCCATAAGAACATGTTATAGCCACAGAGAACACTCCTTGCACTCTCGTATGGCATATTTGATGGAATGGATGAATTGTTCTTGCATATAGCACTGTGAAGAGCTTGACAAAGTAGAACCCTCTATTCTTAAGCATTCCAGTATGAATACAGAGTGAGATTAAACCAATTTTAGTGGGGTTTTTTACAGTTTGAAAGTGAAAACGAGTGGCTGTTGGACAGCAGATAAATTGGTTTCCCATTGTCTAAGGGGAGTAGTATGACCAGACATAAAACTTCAGCAGATCTACTGCTACTGACAAAATGATTTTCCTTCCCGGAAACAGGATACCATCCAAGATGCCCTGCCACTCTACGCTCATGGCTCCCTAGTGGAGTAAGGAATATTCAGAGGGTTGGATTTGGTGATGGGGGATATGCACAGCACTGCTGATGCTGGGGAAAATGATTCAGCATCAACTAGTTTAATTGCTAGAATTGTTAGCACAGCAAAAATCGATGTTCCAACTGAGGCCCCATCACCAGTTAATGGGCCACAGGAACAGAGGCATATCAGCCTCTCAGCCCTTATTTCTGTGGTGAAGGATCAGGACTAGATGCTCAAGAAAACTTGGAATGTTCCACATGGTCCATTTAGTTGTGGGTGCAAAAGATTCAGTATGCTTTTTGATGGGCAGAAGATACTTGTAGGTTAACACCTAGGGCCCTGTCATAGATGTGGTGTGGTCCCCCCCCACAATATATTGTGTTACATATTAAACATATACATACATAGTCCAAGATACAGAGCTATTTTTTTAATAATGAGAGATATCATTTCTGAGGCTAATAATGCTAATGTATGAGTCATTTAATGTCACAAGCGCTGGCAACCCGCCAGCATCTGAGGACTACATTTCCCAGGAAATGAGGCCTAGAAACATGGCCGAAGACCTTCCGGGGTCGAGGTCACCGGAGTATTAGCACCAGCTGTTACTCATTATACACAGCCTATATAAGACTCACTCAAACACACACTCCTTACGAAGCATTGCGATTGCCCAGTGTATTTCCCTTGCCAAGCCTTACTCTTGTTGATTGCCTTACCGTGTATGATTGTTTTGGTTTCCTGGTTTACATCTCTGGTTTTGCTCCTTGTGTATTGTGCTTTTCTGGTTTTGACCCTTTTCTGCCTGATTCATCTTACGCCCCTGCTTATCCTACTCCAGTCTGTTTGCACGATCGTTTGACCTCTGCCTATTTTTTGGATACTGTTTTTGCCTGCCGATTTTGTACCTTTGCTACTTTTGGTGTTTATTAAACATCTCTTCGCATCTGCGCATACATCTCCTGTTTCGGGTCCATCCATACGTGACACTTAATAAGTCACATACATCTGAGTTGTGCTCAAGCTAACTAGACACTGGCATTTGAATTTGTATAGTGATGGATCGTCAACTTTTTCCATCACTGCATATCAACTGTAACCAGTTTTGGTGCAAAAATGGTGGCAAAATGGTATAAGTAGAAAAAAGGGAGGGAAAGTTGAGTTAGACTACGACTGGTGTTGGTAATCATTATGATTTTGTTGGCTCCTATAAAGTTGTTAGCTAGGGAAGAGTAAACCAGTCACTAGGGCAAACATATTGAGCTTGCTAGTTCTTAGTGGCTAGCTCACATTAAGCAAGACTTCCCAAATATTATCAAATTCCATGTTTTCATACAGATCTTATTAGCCAAAATAAATCTAGCATTTATCACATTTACTCATTTGGTTAGTGAGTTAACACTAGCTAGCTGGCAGGAGCTAGTATTAGCAAGCTACAATGTTCCAAATAATTTAAATAATGCAAATGTAGCTAGCTAGCATATGAACTAAGCTGATAAAATTTCTAGCTGGCTAGGTTAGGTGATAGAGGTGCTTTGTATGACACTTCATAATATGAGACTTTTTATAATCCACATAGCTTGGCTATTCCTTTTTAAGGAAGGGAGGCATTTTTCTGAAAGGACAAGTTTTATTGTATAAATATTGTAGATTAACCAAACATATCTTTATATACAGGTTCAAATATTGTAAAATCATGAATTTGCTGAAAGGTGATGTCTCTAATGAGGCATTTGTGGGTCTGTGTTTGTTTCTGGTAAGGCAATGCTGAAAACTAAGTGCATCAACAGCTGCAGAGACAACCCAGACTGTATCTCAGGATGATTCTTGCACTCATGGTGACGAAAAATGACATTAGTTAGTTTATACTTAGGTTAAATAAAAACCCAAATCTATAAATATGTTAGATGGCATTACTGTGTCATCCCTTTAAAACCATATAAAAGACTTAGTTTTCTCTGTTAGTGCTTAAGTTATATATTGCTACCTAGTAGTGCTTTCTACAGCATTGTCCTGTAAAGGAGCAATGATTTAGATAACACACAACATGGGTTAGACAGGAACAAGTGTCGCACATGCCTAGAGTCTGGAAAGAAAAAAAAGATGCTTATCTAGAGTTTATAAAGCAATGACAAGTTCTGCTAGCTTGTTTATGCCATGTCTATTGCAGTTGTATAAAATGTCTTTTCTATGAAGTGCTTATTTTAATTAATGAAAAAATCAGTCATGATGTGTATACTGGTGATCCCACAGGCCAGCCATGTGGTCTCTGCTAGTCTAGTAGTTATTTTACAAGAAATGTTACCACTTTGTGGCTGGCTTTAAAGGAAGTTTGTCTTTCGGATATATGCCAAGCAGAACCATGGGATAATCTTTGGACTTGACGTAATTCTTTTTAGCCAATATATCGTCTTTAGCAGCTCTGATGCTACTGTCTTTTGGTTGAATGATTTCTTTGCAATCCCGGTCTGATGCAGTATTTCACAAATGAGGAAGGGACTCACTTACATGTCCTTATGGGAAGCTATATAGTTAATATATGATGGCATAAGTCAAGGTGAGATTGTTTAACGTTCAATTCTGTAGATCTGTGATACATAGGTGCATATTTTCTCATGTTAAAATACTGTCAAGAGATGTCAAATCCTTGAAGATCACAACATTTCAGTTTTTCCTCTCGATTAAAGCATATTTTTCATCGTCCATGACACCTCTTTTTAAGGAGCTATAAATATAGTATTTTATCTAACTCAAACACATTCACTGTGTGTAACTAACAAGATCCCCCACATTATCTAGCAATTAAAGACACACGATAGTCATACACGTATGTATACCATTTTTTGTCAACCAAGGGTGGTAATTGTACACACACACACACACACACACACACACACACACACCACACACCACACACACACACACACACACACACACACATGCAGAGGAACTTCTGATGCAACAGTAAAACATTAACTGGGTGCGTATAATCTTTCAGGCAATGTACTGTATCATTGAATTGAAGTATTGTGTTACAATTTGTAAAGAAGTAAGGGAGGGGGAAAGTAGATTAAGAGGGAACAAGAAAAAACAATCTTTCTACAGCTAATTTGGACAGAATGGACTTAAAATTGAATGAATGTATCTGTCATGTCATCTCTGCCACCTGCTTTCCTATCTCAGTGCTCCATGAACTGCGTTTCCCAGCAGTCTCAGCGGCCTCTCCTCAGAACTGCAACTCCCAACACTCCTCTGCACTTCCCTGCTCGCAGTCTGATTGTTTGTGCCTGTTTTGCGTTTAGCTGCCACTATTTAAGGTTCTTTGTGGTATAACGTTCTTTGCATTTGTTGCAAAGTGTTATCCTGTGTTACACTAAGCTGTTAGTTCATTCTCTTGCCTGCCTCTTCTTCTTCATCCTATCATTAGTCCCGCATCACGCCTCGCATTGTATCATCTATTGCAGACATGTCCAATCTTATCCGGAAAGGGCCAGTGTGGATGCATGTTTTTCGTTCCAACCAAGCAGGAGTCTCACCTGAGCTTATTGAAAGCTTAGATCAACTGGTTAAACAGGTGGAAATAGGTGAGGCTCCTTGGTCGGAACAAAAACCTGCACCCACAACGGCCCTTTCCTTATAAGCTTGGACAACGCTGATCTAATGTGACCACGGAATACCCCAACCGACGTGTTGCTCTGTCTGTCATTGGAACACTCACAACTAGGTGCAATTTAGCGTAGCCAATCTGCCTAATGGGAGGAAACCAGAGCACCTGGAGAAAACCCACGCAGGCACGAGGAGAACATGTAAACTCCTCACAGAAAGGCACCCAGGCCAACCCTGGACCTTCTTGCTGTAAGGTGACTGTGCTAACCATGCAGCCCATTCTCTTGCCTGTCTATTTTTTTTTATTTTTTATAATTGCTATGTAGTTTGACCTTGCTTTTTGTCACAGCTTTTGGTATAGTGTACCTGTTTGCCCAGTGATTTTGACCATTGCCTGTTTCATGACTTTGTCTGTGCTTCACATTTTGGATTTGGTCTTTCTCCTGTAAATAAAAGCTCCCTTTGCTTTTACATCCGTTGCTTGCCTGCTTAACCAACAGCAATTCATTCATACATTGTGTAGTTTGCCCTTTATTTCACAGGACTGATTACTACAGCTGAATATATGTACTTTACTTTCGAGACTATTTGATTGGTTACCTTTAGAGTATATTTCTAATTCACATCTTGCTTAGTTAATAAAATGATTAATAATAATAATTCAGGATTAATAGTAAAAATGATTAACAGGTCAGTAAACTCATGCACGGATTTCTGCACATACAGTGGTGCTTGAAAGTTTGTGAACCCTTTAGAATTGTCTGTATTTCTGCTTAAATATGACCTGAAACATCATCACATTTTCACAAATCTCTTTATTTTTTTTATTTTTTTCTTTACTCCTCGAAGTAGATAAAGAGAACCCAGTTAAATAAATGAGCCCAAAAAAATATTCACTTGACCATTGGTTAATCAGTGAAAACGAATCAATATTGCATATCTGTCAGTGGCAAAAATATGTGAACCTCTAGGATTATCAGGTGATTTGAAGGTGAAATTAGAGGTGAAATGCTTCTATGGAGGAATGGGCTAAAATTCCTCCAATCAAATGTGCAGGACTGATCAACAGTTACAGGAAACATTTAGTTGCAGTTATTGCTGCAAAAGGGGGTCACACCCGGTACTGAAATGAAAGGTTCACATACTTTTGCCACTGACAGATATGTAACATCGGATCATTTTCACCAATTAATAAATGACCAAGTGAATTTTTTTGTCTCATTTATTTAACTGGGTTCTCTTTATCTACTTTGAGGACTTGTGTGAAAATGTGATGATGTTTCAGGTCATATTTAAGCAGAAACGTAGACAATTCTAAAGGGTTCACAAACTTGCACCACTGTACAATAATTAGTCACCTTTAAATCTAATATTAGCTGAAACTTTCTGCTGTTGTTTTTTAAAAGTAGTGTTGCCATGTGGATTGCATTTTGTGATCTTCAATCTGAATAATCAATTAAGGTCAAAATCCAGTTTTCACACTAGGCGGTACTACGCACAGTTTCTGAATGTTCTCCCTGAGTATAGGCTATAGTGAAGAGAGAGCTTGGCTTGCTTCTGTGTGCTGTATAAGGTAGCCTAATGATGGCAAACACTACAATAAATGTATACAGAGCAGGCAGTAACAACACTTAAAAACACAGCTACAGCAAAATCCAGGCATTCTCTTGATTAACTTTTATAATATGCCTTTTGTTAAGATCATCTCTATGAAGCACAAATTAAAACCATGAAAACAATTAAAAAAAAACGTATACAAATAAAAATGAGAGCTGCTATACAAACAGGCATAAAATATGATAGAAAGAAAATGAGATAATGGTGTCCTGGTAAAGTCTTAAAAAATCTGTCAGGCTTTATAATTATAACATACTGACTTCACCCTAAAAATAAGCCATGAGAGAACCTGTGTGTTCAGTAGTGTGCATGTGATTTGATTTTACCCCTCTGTAATTTCATTCATGGAGTCTCACCCTAAGGATCAGCTATATATCAATTATAATGACCTAGATCGTGTTAAGCCCCTTGCTGTTGTCCTGCTGCATAATCAGCGAGTTTACTACAATCGCTTGAAGATGCTCACTTCAGTCACAGAAATGTCATGACTATAGGAAAGGCAGCAGGTTATCTTTTTCACTCACTAAGCACACACCCACAGATTAGATAACCCACACAGATGACTAACTCAGGCTAATGTGATAACGTTATGATGTAGGATGCAGAGCCTTGGAGAACACGAGTAAAAACTAAATGTCTGTTTGGACATGTAGATATCATGATTAGTTTTTCTTTCTCTCTCTTAATGTTAATGCTAAAAGGAAGATAGCAACATTGGCATGCCTCCCACCAAAATCAGGGACTTTCATCATCCTAACAGTCTACAATCAAACAATTGATTACATCCTAATTAGAACTGTCTGCACTCTGCTGCTAACCATGTAGCTTTCTAAGTCTACTGCTAAGCAAGATTTGTGCCACTTTATGACACTTAAAGGCTTCTCTAGAGTTCTGGCTTTGAATGGTAGCATGGACGAAATTTTTCCCCCAAACTTGACATGATTTATCTTAATTGAATTAAATGATTCACATCCTACAAAGTGCCATAACCTTCCCAGGTTAGCCTTTGTATATGACATATGGTCTCACATTTCATTGTTTTGCGTAAATGAATTATAACAGTTATTCAAATTCAGTGTTTAAATTGTCATATATTCGCAATCATATACATCACAGTCTACATGCTTTTATTGTGTACATAGTGTTTGTGTGACGCTTTCCCACTCTCATAAAGTTCATTTTCACAACTAGTGGCATGACTAGGGCTGAAGAGCCTGGGGTGTGGCTTGTCGACACAGATTCTCTCAGTCCAGCGATTCTCAAAGGAAGTCCACTCACGCTTGTTGATCTTTGACCTGTTCTCTTACTCTGAAAACAAGTAGTATACAGGAGAAAGTAGAGGACTTACAGTGCTTTTACAGCTTCACAAGAGTACCGCTCGTCACACTCCTACAACTTAATGCCACATTCCAGAATAACAATAAAAAAAATGAATATCTTGTCAATCATACCTGACTCACACATTTTTCTTTTTTCTTTCCTCTAGTGTAGTACATGAAACCACAAACTATTCCTGATAGGAACACCAGGATAACAACTAGACCAGGCTGATGAAAAATTTTATTTTGACACATAAGTTTGTGAAACAGGTGAGGTGAATTTTGCAAGAAGATTCAAGTCTTGAGTTGTTTTTTTTCTTTCTTTCTTTTTTCTTTTTACGCTTCATGAGTATTAGTTCATAGGAAGCTGTGGGGGACATAAAGGAAATATGAGCAAACAGGTATTTCATTTTGAAGTGAAACATTTTGAAGACTGTACAGCTGAAGGAGAGAAACATACTTACATACAGTAAGTCAGGTGTTTTACTTTATAAGCTCTTCGCTGAAGTGTCGTGAATAAATTCTAAGCCAAGGTATTGTTCCTTCACTTAACATTCAGCCAGCTGTGCAATGCAGAAGTAAACCTCCTGGTACCCTCATGAAACATAGTACAGTACATTCATTCAGTGCGGAGGATATAGCCATTGTATAATACATGTACAGCGCCCTCAAGTGGTCAAATGGAAATGGTTCTCCACTGTTTATGAAGTAAAATCAGTCAGTAGAACCTGAATTTGAAATTTTTAGTTTAGTATAGTTTAGTTTAGTTTTTCTTTTTTTGGGGGGGGGTGTAAATAAGTTTTTGTAGAAAATTGTCAATGTGAATATTCTAATATGCAGGTTTGGAATTAAACTATCTAAAATTTAGTTTAAAAGGTAACAGGTAATAAAAAAAAAATCAAATCCTTTTACAAATTCCAGCTGGTGAAAGTTCAGGTTTAAAAGATAGTAGTAAAAAAAAAAAAAAAACCTCGAATGTGGTAAAAGAGCAAATGAGGCAGGTTGTAATCAAACTCACTTATAACTTAAATCAGACCACTTATAACACACCTCTGAGGTCATGGAGAAGGGTTTAAATTCTTAGACACATTTTGTGGCAATGTGGTGGCTCAGGTGTTAAGGTGATGAGCTACTGATCAGAAGGTTGTTAGTTTAAATCTTGGCATGGCGAAGCTGATACTGAGGTCCTTAATGTGGTCAGTTCTCCTTTTCCAGAATCATCTCTGCCAAGCGAGTCACCATCTTTGAGGGCAGTAACAATCTGCCAACATCCTAGACCATACATCCTAAATTGTAACCTAAAATTGAAGCTATTTTGTCCAGGATTTATATTTTTAAATTCTTTTCACTGATGCGTTCCATTTTCTTATGGTTATTCCACATGTGATGGACACAAACAGACCTTGCCTGTCTCGCGGGTGGCCACGAAGGAAAGAAAAGATAAGGCATATTATGTTTAAAGCTTCCGCAAATGTCAAGCGAATGAAGAAAAGGTTCGAGCTGGGTTTCGAAGGGAATTTACAGAGGTTTTAGTACATGCAGATAGTGATCACACATTTTAAAACAATAACAACGCACTGGATTTTGGGATGGGTGAGCCGGCCCCTTCAACCCTCAGCTTCCCAACTGAAAATTGCTTGGTTTAAAAGTGTCTGCCAAAAAAATAAATGTAAAAGTGTAAACATGGTATGTTCAGAAGGTCGATTTCAGTTAGACTATATTTTACATTTAACCATACACAGCTGTACATGTTGAACAGATGCCATTATTTATATCCTGGCATTTCTATACAGTTCTACACATGTTGCAGGCAGGGGCGTGGGGTGTCAGCCAATCAGAACAGAGGTCTCTTAAAGATGAGCTTTAAAGCCTCAGTAACAAAAAACAGACTATTACATTATATATCATAAGGGGTAAAAAGAGGTTGGAAAAAGGCCATGCAAAAATGGCCTGTTTGGTATGATTTAGGTGTGCAGTATGGGCCATTTAAAGATGTTGAAGAGCACTGCCAGCTGAATACTCATCCGATCCACAGGCTATACTGAAAGCTGTTTTCGAATATGCTCATGGCTAGCGATATATCTCGCAATGTCATTATACCGCATTATAGCAGCGACTTGTATGTGCTCATCTGTAACAAACAAAGCACTTTTTTTTACTTAGTTCCTCAGAATCAAATGGAGTGTTTCATTTTCAAGTCTGTCTTGAGTCTGACATACTTCCATACCACAGTCACCCAAACCAAACCACACTTTACATAATGCACTGATGGAAACCTGGCAGAGCAAAACTCTCTATAATTTACATAAACCTTGTGTGGAAGAAAAGAGCATAGCCTTGCAGTGACTCATGGACTTGAGAGTGTCATCTGACTGGGCCTCACTTTAGCAAAGAGCTTTGGGATTCAGTGTCAAGCTACTTCAAACTATCAATAAATCAATCCAAAGCTTCATTTAAAAACGAGGAATCCAATGTGCTGACGAACATAAATGAGAGGTGATCCTACTGAACTTGGACTCTGATTTGGAGATTTAGGGTTCGCTTTCCCAATCAAACGCCTCACTCAGAGCTTTCGCTCAGATCCCCCATTGTCCGACTGGCTTGTGATCACTGTATGGTTGATGGCTACAGAAGATGTCTAGAGAAAGATGAGAAGCCTGGATGGTGTCACACACCTACTGTGGTAACTAGGACAAACTTTAACATGTATAAACATGCATTTGCATGAATTACTAATAAACCCTCTTGCTCCCTGTCACTCCTATAGGAGCATTTCATGGGGGTAGATGGACACCAGCTGCTTAAAAGAAAGTTCTATACAAATATCTTTTCAATCTCACACGTACACATGTGGCCTCTCATGCACATCAGGCTTACTTTAGCATTGTTGACATCTGGTAGGACAATGCTGTGTAACAGGTTTACAGTCTGTTAAAAAGAATGCACTGAAAAATCACAGCAAATTGACCGATATCTGCAAAGATGCATTGCGTCAATACCTTTTATTAAAAAGGCTGTACAAATAAAACTGAATTCATTTTTTTTTATGTTTGTGTTACAGGAGCCGTTCTCCATAATACATTTCTTTTTCTAGGACTGTCTCTGAGAAACCTATAAAAGTGTGCAAAACATGTTTTGTACCAGGTAATCAAGTGCTTCTTTATTCTTCACTGCATAAGAACAGCGACTTTGAGAAATCAGAGAAATCACAGCAGTGTGCGTCCAGTCCAGTAGGGGGTGATCCCTGAGCACTGCACTCACCATTGTTTCGCTGTTGTCTCTCACAGCTTGGGATTGACATTTAACATGACCAAGGGTCCAGTATCAGGCAGCAATGTGGTTTTGTCCTTGCAGGGAGCGGCTTCATAACATATTGGAATTGTGTTTCTGCGGAATTGATGAAGCTCAACCCGTGTAGCACTGAGCGATGAGTTTTCATTAAGCCATGACCTCTCCATGCCTCCACAGTGCTGCTTTAATGACCTCTAAACTTTCCCACAGTCAAACAGTGCTAGTACAGTACTACTGTAGGAAACCTTTAGCTTGGATTAAGCGCGCACGTGTCCTTAGGCATGCACACCATTACCCTGGCAGTTATCGGACTCATGGCTGCTGTCAGATAAATAACATCTTTTGAATTTCCCAGTTCCAGGTGACAAATGCTCAACACCTGAAACCAATAAAATCTAAGCTCTAAGTTTTAATAGTTCATTATTTATACAGTGATTACCTCTAATGTAATCCAGTCTAGCTTCACGTTCATTTTTATAAGCCTATCCATAGTTTTTTATAATCTTGTACATTTGAGAGAGAGAGAGAGAGAGAGAGAGAGAGAGAGAGAGAGAGAGAGAGAGAGAGAGAGAGAGAGAGAAGACAAAGGACTTGAAACCAGTAAGTTGTTTAGGGGACAGCACGGTGACATAGCAGGTAGTTTTGCTGCCTCACAGCTCCAAGTTCCCCAGTTCAATCCTGAGCTCGTTTTGCTGTCTTTGTGAAGTTTCACATGCTCTCTTTGTGTTCATGTGGGTTTCTTCCAGGTTCTCAGGTTTCCTCTCACGTCCTAATAGAAAAAACATGGCAGTAGGTGGACTGGGTTCAATAATTTGGCGCTTGTTGTGAATGTGTGTGTGTGTGTGTGTGTGTGTGTGTGTGTGTGTGTGTGTGTGTGTGTGTGTGTGTGTGTGTGTGTG
>JAQMCW010000032.1:17947120-17970177 GCA_030068335.1 Chrysichthys cranchii | reverse complement strand
TGTGTGTGTGTGTGTGTGTGTGTGTGTGTGTGTGTGTGTGTGTGTGTGTGTGTGTGTGTGTGTGTGTGTGTGTTGAGCAGCGGGTAGCAGCTTTCTGATCTTCGTTCCATGTGGAAATCTCAGTCTTTACTGGCTGGCCCTCAACGAGGCCAGGTGGTCACTGTGGTGGTTCTGAGCCCGGAAGCGCAGCCTCTGCTTGTTGGACTTCTTCTTCTGATCTTTGGGCTTGTGCTTCCCCGATTCCCCTGCAGCAAACACAGAGAACAAAATACTAATTTTTCACAGCAGCTTTTGTAGCACAACCTCAAATTAAATCAACTCCTTCACCCCCATCTCTCTCATGTTCTCACACCAGCGCAAATGAAGTGAAGTGAGAGAAACTTAATAACCTCTAAGCTACTCTTAAACCAGACTTAATGCAGCCCAGGTGTGAGCACAAAACTGCAAAGCATGTTGGGAAAACGAGAACAACGCAGAGAGCTCCATGGCACGGTGAGCGGTGGTGCGATACACGTGCGGCGACTCCTCGATTCAACAGCAATTAGCCCAAATTAACGTATTATTGTGAATTGGGTGGCTGCGGGTTTTTTTTTTTTGATGAAGTAGAGAGTTTAACAGGCAATATTTGGAAATCTAGTTGGACTTGAACGCTGGAAAAATAAATGGATATTGAGCCAGCCAGCACTTTCTATAGTTGACACTCAGAGAGAGTGCAGGGAAGAATGCTGCTGAAAATGATCTGCTCTGTAGTCAGGTTTCAGTGCTCAGCTTAATATCTCTTTATTGCACTTGTTCGGGCCGTTTAGCGCAGCAAAATGAGCTCTGAGTAATGTGTGGTGTGTTTATCTGAAACGAGACTCTCTCTCACCCATGGCTGGGTGCTTTGGCTCAAGCAGCTGCCCCATTGCCCTTCCGAGCACAGCACTGTAAATTCTCCGAAAATGATTTTCTTAAGTGGAAACAACCCTGAGAATAGAGTGCGGCTGTTTTAGCTCTTGTCAGTGGCACAGAAATGTAACGGTTTCACGTAATGTTCCAAGGGCAATTTCCTGCTATTACTCCAATCACACTATTTTTGGGACTAAAATCTTCCAGTTTAGCAATTTGGCAGGATTCAGAAAAATGTTGTCTTCACGCAATCGCTTGTTATTTGTCCAGAGAGGCCTCCAAAACTTCAGCTCCCACAGCATTATGGTTCGCCACTTCAACTCCTGCTATTCAGGAAGACATGAAGGTTTCCATGAGCCCCATTTAAAAAACACAAAAGCTGCTGAGCTTGTTTCACAAACGTCTCTTTCTGTTCGAGTGAGCTTCAGCAAGGTTATGACTCTACACAGACCCAGCATACTGTACGAGAACATCTGGACCATAGGCTTGTTTTCTCACTAATTGCCATTTAAAGAGGTCCTTTTCATTTGAAACAGTGTTGCTATGTGCTTTATAAACAGACCTTTACTGCAATCAGCTCAAAAGGAATTACATTTGATGGCAGTAAAGGACGCAGCTCTGTTTCCATTGGAACAAAACAGAACATATGTTTCTTTCCTCCCAGAATTACAACAAAACCCTTGTTAGGATCTCATTATAGTCTTTTATCATAATCCATTGTGGTGTGCTGTGAAGATGGTTAATATAAGGTGCAACTCAGAATTATAGACCTTTAAAGTTATCTGAAAACACTGAGGTACAGTATACTTCATAATATTTCATAACTGGCAGCTAGAGGGCAACCCAAACCAGCTGTATGCTTCATCACTATTTGGCCAAAAAAAAAAAGAAAAAAAAAAAAGCGCAAAATGGAAAATCATCTCAAGATGTCCTGAGTATTTAATGGGTCTCGTTCTTTGTCTCAGCCATGCACAATAATGAATGAATAAACAGCAATTTCAGAGTTATTTTCAATTAATTGCCAACATCTAATCTCAGGATACCCTTCCAGGCTGGTGTAATTTTACAATCGGCACACTTAACGTGTGAAAAGTGAACTGGCCTGGAAGAAGATGGAGCAGAACATAGATCTGAATTTGGTTCCCTGGATTAGTTTTTTAAGTAAATAGCGTGGTGGCATTAAGCAAAACCTATTACAGACTGCCTTACTGGTTTTCTTTTATATACAGCTGTTAACATCTGCACTCATTCAAACAAACATATCCTTCGCATTCATATACATTAGATTATTACCCCCTTCTTGCTCAATCCTTTGTTGTCCACATGGGAAATCGGTTAGCATCTACAGGCCGGAGAGCGGGTTTACGTTTGGACCTGGAAATCTGTGCATTGGTGTGAAGACAGCTTTACGTCTCTCTATGTCTGAGACATGGGAGCTTTACGTCTCTGATGTCTTTCTGGACGACACTGTTAAAGTTGCATATTTTGCTTTACTGGGTTTCTTTCCTCTTTATTGTATTTGCAGTCTTCAGTTTTGCATCTGCATTTGCTGTATTATGTAGCTCTTGGCAACGCTCTGAAGGGTCCCTTATGCTTCTTTTATTATGAAGTTACTTGAAATTGTATAGTGCATTATAATGGAAATTTCTCCTCCTTGTTGTATATTGTGGACTTGTACTTTGCTCCGTGTTTATTTGCCCTTTCTGGACCTTGTAGTTGTTGGCACTGCATTGATGTTTCCTTTTTACGTCCGAGGGCTATTGTGCACCGCGTCTAAAATAGGAGCATAATCATGTAGCAACCTTGGGTCTTGTCACAGCTGTATACTTGGGTTGTAATCTTCTTATACTTGTAAGACACTGGATAAAACCAGCTGTCTGATGGATACATGGATATGATTTACATGTCTTTTTTTTATTTCAATTGTTTTGCTTCTGCAAGTCTTCTTTCTTATGAATAATATTCATTGATTTATTCATCCATCCATGCTTCCATTCATTCCTTCTTTCACTTTATCATGGTAAGGGTTGCAGTGGATCCAAACCATATCCTGGAAACCCTGGATGTGAGGCAGGAATCATGCACACACATATTCACACCACATTCACAGCTTACCCACCTACTGGCATGTTTTTGGGATATGGGAGGAAACCAGAGCACCCAGAAAAAACCCAGGTGGACATGGGGAGAACATGCAAAAGCCTGCACAGATAGTAATCCAAGCTCAGGATTAAGCTGGGGATCCTGGATCTGTGCTCCACCGAGCTGTTCCGTATTACTATTCCGTCAAATCAAACTTTGATGAATTTTTTTTTTGTTAAAACACAAACATAGTTGCTGGGCCTTCGTTTCACATGCAATTAACATAAGAGTTCAACTCTCGCTCCTCGAACTCTGATTTGTCACTTACAGCTTTCACTCTTTTGTTTGCACTCCAACTTCGCCGCCCCTTGCGGCGCGCATCTCTCTTTCTATCACTGGTGGACTTAGAGGTGCGTTCACACATACTGGAGACGGTCACTGGAGGCTCCAGTGTACAGAAAGAGAGCAAGAAAAAAAAGCAAAGTCAACCTGTTCATGACTTAATGAAAAGAGAACTATCTTCTCCAGGGCACTAGCTGCTCCAGAGAGCTATCTGGTCTGCTGTCCAACCCAAAGTGACTTCATCTGGATGACTCAAGTAGTTCAGGAATCGAAAGGCCTAATCTTATCAGTGCAGCATGTGGTTTAAAGCAAATCGATGGTTGACCTCAGGAAGGCATTATGCGAGAGCGGTAAATGGGCCTCTCTGCAAAGACTCTCTGCTCCTTCTGTTCAAAACCTTCTCATCTTTCAGGGGACCAACAATTAATAACTACCTTCTCCACTCCTGACCCTTCAAAAAAAAAGGGGGGCACGGAATGAAGTGAGAGGGTGAGATAAAATGGAAGCGTATTGAATAATGTTTAAAAGATAATGCTCAGGTGGACTCAGGTGGTAAAGCTGGCAGGTTTTTGGTGGTGCATGATTTTTATAAATACACCACCATTATTTGTGCATGAAGGGGAGGTCTACTGGCGCCAGTGAGATTTGATTTTAGTAGCAGAAATTGGATTAGCAGCCATTAAGGGCCTCCTCACACATACATTTATAATGCTGTGAAGGGGAGCGTAGTTAGAGCCAGCTCCCTACATCTCACACTATGGACGCCTCGATCTGAAGTAGAATGCTCGTGAAGCACTGCGAATGTGCGTATGTGTTTATGTGTGACTGTCAAAAAAACAAGTGCCAATGCATTTCTCTCTCACGTACTGTTTTTCTTTATATCATATGTTCTGTGTGTGAGTATTCTCAGACACTTGGTTCAAGGTCTAAATTAGAAATGCTTAGTAGAATGAGAGGTAAAAAAAAATTGTAATAGGACTCAAACAGAAAGGAAATGCAAACAAATCCATTTTCAAAAGCCCAAGAGTGACGTATTTTACATTAAAGTACACATGTTCTTTTGTGATTCAGTGAATTTTATTCTAAATCATTGCATATGTTGCATCTCTGTACGATGACTGACTACTGGCCCAATTCTGTCACAAACATAATCTAAGAAAAAATATTGCAAAGGCAAATACATGCCCAGAAATTGTGGCTTATTGAAGATTTAGAAGATTTATTCCCATGCAAGATTTTTTTTCCCCCTTGCAACATCTAAGAAAAAGAGTCATGCACGACTATAACAAAACTCTTGCTGGTCAGTCTTCTTTGATTTAGCTTGTGTCAGAGCAGGTTGGAGCTGCATCACACGCACATGACTAAAATCATAAGCATTATCTCCGTAAGTCCATAAGCCAGGTTTAAGGAGTTTACACAATCCAGCATGTTCACAGGAACGAACTTCCTTCACAGAAACTTGGATGAAAAAAAAAAAGGTATTAAAAGAACAAAAGAAAAGCACGAAAAGCATGCAGATGAAGATGAGTGATAACAGAGAAGTGAAATGCACAGACAGAGGGTGATCTAGGAGCAGAAGTTCATCTTGCCAGCCGGCTGACAAGAGCCTTTTCTGCAAAGCTTCACTTAGCTTAACAAGATTACACTGGATACTACTTATCCCACGCTCCCTTTCGTCACTGTGCTCTGCTTAGTATCACATGGTAGGACTTAAAACACATGTATTTCAGATGAAAAATAGCCAATGTTGGGATTAGGTGTGTCATTATTTCCTCATTCTATATAATGACAGCCGTTCTATCAGGAGATTAAGCAGCAGGTAAAAACCATGCTCTCTGAGGGTACACCCTACTGATGGGAAGTCAGAATAGGAAACTGCAGTAGTTTGGGAACAGAGAGCACCAAAATATAGAAGGCTGATGAAGGCAGTGTATAATAAGGGCTGGGAATTGGCAGAGAGACTTGCTCTTTGAACAGACGTGGACTGAGGTGTAATGTTGCGTACTTGTTGCAAAGCTGTTATTTATCTCTATGCCCATATGCCAGGCTGTAGCATTCTCTTTTGAAATCATCTAGCTCAAAAGGAGATCAAATATTTTATCAGACACGCAGTGGAATAGTAATGAACGCTACGTCGCTTAATGTTTAAAAATCAGTATAAATATATTTTATTCCATCACGTTGTCATTTCTCTTGACTGTTTGGAGGCATTCAGCTTTTGTTGTTTTTTAGTTCGTTGCTGTTTAGCTAGTCAGTTTTCCTGTCATTTGAAGTTAAGTCGCTAAGACAAGATCACAGTAGGTGGATTTCCATTGCAGTTTTCAGCAAAACAGAAGCGAATTTTTTTAACAAGGTGACAAAACACAACCGTGAATGATCTGTGTGTCCACTGATGTTATGCGAATAAAGCAGGGTTTTCTCCTCTTATGATAGTCATTCCGATTAAACACGGTTGTAGATCATATGATGAAATGATTATCCTGTATTGTTTGTTTGCTACAAGCCACCGTACCCAGGTTGTGTGGTCCAATCAGAACGCTCTGCTAGTGGTTACTCCGATCTGATCTGTAACAGGAGTTAGTTCTCAAATGATTACGGTATTTTCTGTGTGATCGTTGATTCACGTAACAACAATTAAATTTCTACATTGTGTCAGGAGCTAGAACGGACTCCTCGCCTATGAGTGTTTTTTTCTCCTCTTCAGATAACGTATCGCTTATGTTGAACTGTGCTAGCAGAGCCAAGTCGAAACAACGATAAAGTCGTGTTATTTCCCATCATGGCGGACGGATTTCGCAGACCCGACCCTCTTGTTTTTAATGAGAATATCGCTGCGAATCGGCGTGTTTTCGAATGGGAGTATGACATTTTTATAGCTACAGCACAGTCTGACAAGCCAGCGAAAAGAGGGCTTACATTCTCCTCAACATTGCTGCCATCGAACAGGAGCGTTCACTCCTCCAAGCCCCTGAAGTGCGAGCAGCTGGCGAAGGTGGAGTGATACTCACCCCTGCCAAGTCTAGAGAAGATCCCGAGTGTTTGAAGAAAAAGTTATGTGGAATCTGCAACCCGCAAAACAACAGGACAATGGAAAGGCACAAGTTTCATACAAGAAATCAGAAGCAAGGTGAGACTATCGAATCATTCATTAGTGATTTAAGGATAAAGGCCAAATGTTGCCACTTCAGAGACCTAACTGACGAGCTAGTCTGTGACTGCATCGTCTGTGGTGTTACCGGTGACATTTTAAGGAAAGCTCTGTTGAGATATCTCAACAGGGATTGAGATATCTCAAGCGCGAGATCAGACTGTGCTAACACTAGCCAAAGCCATTTCAATCTCTCACATTCACGAGATGACTGAGGAAATTAGCAAGACGCTAGCAACACAAGCTACCAGTGTTGATGCAGTAAAACCAGCTCCAGATAGTAAACTCAAGCCGGAGCACCAGTCCTCCCTACAGACTATCACAAATTGCTCTAATTGTGGAGGTAGCCACGCGGCTAGGCGGGACAACTGTCCGGCATTCGGAAAACAGTGTCACAGTTGTAAAAAGCTGAATCACTACAAAAGTTGCTGCAAGTCTAAATCACGCAGCCAGCTAGGTAAACGCAATTTAAATAAGACTGTAAGACAGTCAGTGAACGAAGTAGAAGTAGATGAGTCGAAGTTTGAACATTTTATGTTGATGGCATTGAGGTCGACAGCCAGGTTGATTGCGTCCATTTCAAAGCAAATGAAACGGATGAAGGATTCGTCACTGTGGACATAAATAGCAAGCCTACTGAATTGAAAGTTGACACAGGAGCGAAATGCAACGTGATGTCCCTAAGGACTTTCAAAAGAGTGACTAGTGAAGAACAACTTATAAAGCAAGGGAAAGCCGCAAGCCTTGTCGCTTACGGAGGCAGCAGAATTGAAACCTGTGGCATAGCCACACTGCCATGTAGTTTCAAGGAGCAGTGCCACTCTTTGCCTTTCTTTGTAGTGAACACAGAGGTACAACCGCTGCTAGGATTTCGTGATGCATGAACATGGGCATTGTGAAGATGTCCAGGTCAGCGTGGAAAGCAAAACAGGCTTGAGCTCACAGGTACTTGCCCAGTACAAAGACCTGTTCAGTGATGAACTAGGGGAGCTTCCAGTCACATACTTCATGAAGCTGGATCCCAACATACAGCCTGTGGTCCGCCCAGCTCACCGCATTCCTGTCACCATGCAAGGGAGAGTCAAAGTTGAACACATGAAACGCATAGGCGTCATAACACCAGTCACAGAGCCAACCGACTGGGTGTCTTCCATGGTAGCAGCACATAAAAAAGACAAGTGCGAGATCAGACTGTGCATCAACCCAAAAGACCTCAACACAGCATTGAAGAGGCCCCACCACCCAATGTGTAGCATTGAAGGAGTGGCAGCACAGATGTCTGGGGAGACAGTGTTCTCACTTTTGGATGCCAAGAATTCTTTCTTTCTGACAAGAAATCTTCAATGCTGACCACATTCAGCACCCTATTTGGGTGCTACAGATTTCTATGGATGCCTTTTGACATTAAGCGAAGTGTTTCAGCGCTCCATAGAACAGCTGTTTGCGGGTTATCCATGCTCAGTGATCGTCAGTGACACCATCATCGGGGCCATAGTGTCACCAAACACGAGGCCAACTCAAAGAAAGTGCTAGAACGTGCAAGAGAGGTCAACCTTAGGCTAGATGCAGACAAGTGCAAATGTTGCCTGGACCAAGTAGCCTATATATGGGACATCTTCACAAGTGAAGACCTAAAGGCAGACCCCACTAAAACCGCATCGTTCAATGCAATGCCAGTCCCCACAGATGTCACAGCCTTACAGCAATTTCTTGGCATGGTCAATTACCTTGGCAAAGAACATCCAGAACGTCAGAGACATCGCAGCACCTCTGAAGAGGCTCACTCACATGGTGTTGGTTCCAGCAGCATCAGGAGGCCTTCGACCGCCTTAAATCTTGTTTTTCCAGCCCACCAGTCCTGGCATACTATAATGTCAAAGAACCAGTCACACCAACATGTGATGCATCATGCTATGGACTAGAAGCTGCATGTTTGCAGAATGGCAGACCAATAGTCTTCGTGTCACGTGCTCTCACAGACTCTGAGACACAATATGCTCAAATAGAAAAGGAACTACTTGCCGTCGTATTCACCTGCACCAAATTCAAGGACTATGTTTACGGAAAGCTCACCATTGAGGAAACCGACCACCAACCCTTGGTGACCATAATGAAGAAGCCTATCCATGTCGCCCCTGCCTGCCTCCAGAGGACGTTACTCCGGCTGCAGAGCTATGACATCAGCCTGGTCTACAAAAAGGGCAAACACATGTATCTTGCAGGCACTCTTTCCAGAGCTCCATGCTCGAGGATTTTACAGAGTCCATCTGAAAACACTGACTATGAAGTCATGACCTTGAGTTACATCTCCACAGCCTGTCTGGAGGAACTCAGAAGGCACACAGAGCAGGATGATGTGCTACAGGCCCTCAGTTCAGTCATTCGAAGAGGATGGCCCTCGAGAGAAGGCCAGCTCCAATCTGCCCTCGCCCCCTTCTTTCCATACAGGGACGAGCTCAGTGTGGATGATGGTATCATTATGAAAGAACCACTCGAGCTCCCCCCGTTCCAGACCTCCCATGGTCCATAATACCCGCTGACATTTTCGATTGGCATGGAAAACATTAACAAGTTCTTGTTGATTCGTACTCTGGCTGGTTCAAAGTCGACCTCCTCCGTGACTTGACCTCAGCAGCAGTTATCTCCAAGCTAAAGAGACATTTTTCAGTTCATGGCACACCCCATACACTTTTCACTGACAGTAGTAGACAATACACAAGTCTGCAGTTCAAAGATTTTGCCAAACAATGGGACTTTACTCATTCCACAAGTAGCCCAGAGTTTCCACAGTCAAATGGACTTGCTGCAAGAGCAGTACACAGTGCCAAACAGCTTATGGAGAAATCACACAGGTATGGGACTGATGTTTTCCATAACCTGCTGAACCTGAGAAACAGTCCTCGTGACATAAAACTAAGCTCCCCTGCTGAACATCTCTTGTCCCGGGAGACTAGCGCTGTCATTCCTGTGAGCAGAAGATTGTTGCAGCCCGCTGCAAAGAATGCGAGACAAATCTGCGACCAGCTCCTCAACAGAAGGCTTAGACTGAAGTGTCATTATGACAAGTCAAGCCACCCGCTGCAGCCTTTACAGGAGGGACAAGTCGTCCGCATGTAGACGGAAAAAGGCTATGACAAGCTTGGAACGGTGAAAGAGTTGAGTAAGGAGCCATGGTCCTACATCATCCAGGCCAATGGGAAAACTTATAGGAGAAATCGTTGCCACATCCTCCCTGTGGCAGAGCTACCCCCACCGCAGCTCCAGCCCTATGACCCAGAGTGCCAGGATGCCAGTTCTTCTGCAGAGGACAGTTCAACACACACACACACCACACACCTGAACCAGACACAACAAGACCACAACACTCGTCCTCTCCCATAGCCAAATCCCCTGTGCATGTCCCCATTCAAAACAGTGCACCATACACTACACATTCAGGTCGCATCTGCAGACCAAACCCAAAATATTTGTGAAGAAAAAAAAAATGCTTCTGCCATGTTTAATGTAATTTCAGACAGTATGTTGAATGTCAGTATGTTGTGGTACAATGTTTACTAGGTGTGCACTGATATTAATGCTAAAGGGGCATGTTCATCTTACACCAGTGGTTCTTAAACTTTTTTGGGCGCGACCCAAATTCAGGTCCGGTGGGTATGTCGCGACCCCCCTCCTAAAATTTTGCCGGGGGCGGGGGGGCTGGGGGGGGTGTTGGCGCGCGCTGTTAAATTTTGCCTGTTTAAATTTTGTAGGCCGTCGCGACCCATTTTTGGGTCGGGACCCATACTTTAAGAACCCCTGTCTTACACCAAGAACTATTAGGTTCAAATTGTGTTAAGAATCAATGTTGGACCGGGGGTGATTGGAAAGTAATGCAGCAAAGGAAATGTTTTATTTTATTATGTCTGTTCAGTTTTTTTTTAGATACTAATGCCTAAAAACAAGGGATGTAGATCATTTGTTGAAATGATTAACTTGTATTGTTTGTTTGCTACAAGCCACCGTACCCAGGTTATATGGTCCAATCAGAATGCTCTGATAGTGGTTACTCTGATCTGATCTGTAACTGGAGTTAGTTCTCAAGTGATGAAACTACAGTCAAGGTCTTTTCTGTGTGATCATTGACTCACGCAATGACAATTAAATTTCTACAATGGTGATGGATTTCCAAGACCTGATAAGTGTTGGCTCGGTGATTTCTACTGCAATCCACCGCCTCTTGTCATGTCATGTGACTTAAATGTGAAAAATGTGTTTCCAGTTCGGGTTTGTGAAATATTGCCTTTTCAAATCGTTTGAAAACCCCCTGTGTGAGTATAACCTTTTATGAGATACTTTAGAGTTTTGGTTTTTTTTTTTTCAAATTCATGTGTTTCCATTACTCATTTGTTTTAGCTCACAAATTCAAACTGTACATTAAGCAGGTTACTGGAAACTTGCCTAGTTAAAATATCTCTGTTGAAGCTCGGTGCCATTGTAAACCTATTGCATTGGCACCTATTCATATTATGTGCTGCTTATCACTGCATCCCCCCTGCTTAATGGGCAGCCTGCAAACAGCTAAAAACTCCACTCGTCGGCAAAACCGTGAATGCTTTCAGAAGTTTGTTTCAGAATACTCCCTGGACTACTTTGTACAAAAAATCCAAGTGTTCATTCACATGAAATCACTTTCACCTGTTAGAGCTGAAGAAGTTCCATTAGATCACAGCTAATCACCTTTGTACCTAAGCAACATTTAGATGTTTACAACCCAAACACTTAAACTTTTTCCTGACTTTCCCCGAACTCCAATGCCAACATGTCATCATGGAGTTACATCAGACTTCAGTGAAGAGGTTGATTCCTGTCTGGTTCACATCTGGGCCTAAATGGATGGAGCTCCAGTCCGGTGTCACTTAGAAAATGAGACATAATTAGCTATAGTTATGTTTAATTACTGTATATATGTTATGCCGCGTTTCCGATGAGTCACATGTAAAGCTCTGTCTGATGTATTAAAGGCTTTCTCGTTTTTTTGTGTCTCTCGCTCTCTCTTTCTCTCTCTCTGTGAGTGTGTGTGTGTGTAGGCATGTTTTTACCAAGTGTTCACACAAGGATACGGATATCTGCCAGTTTTAACCTGCAGCTTAAATAAAAAATAAAAAAAAAAACACAACAAAAAAACCGGTATGAGTCCGGAAAGTTACACTTAATAAAGCAGATAACAATTCCACCAAGATTCTCTGCAAACTCAACATATTGTAGGTTAACTGTAAATTTAAAACCTCCTCTTCATGGTTGTCATGAAATTGTACTAAAAATTCATTTCTGCCAAGAAGGTGACCTTTTCACACTACCATTACACAAACCATTTGAAGGAACATTTGTTTTCTATTTTACCATTGAATTTGCTGAATTTCCTGCGCGTGATAAACGTGGTAGGAAGCATATATACTTAGTGTGTGCGTGTGTGTGCGCGTGTGTGCGTCTCAGCCAATAGGAACACTACATTTTTCCTCTTTCAGAGAAACTTTCTGAGAACTGCTAAAACAGCACAGACTGTTGTTTCCATGCTCCAAAACGTTTGGCTTTATGGGAATGAAGACAACATGGGCTGAGGAATGGTTCTGAGAATGCTGCGCGTGAGAGAAGATGATTTACTTTGTTGTTTAGAGACATCGGAGAGAACACACACACACACACACACACACACACACACAACCTGGGAAACAGTCACGACTACATATACTTGTACTACCAGGTATGGCATCAAATAAACTGAAACTGATGCGTACCTGTGCTATTAGCTTCCATAGTTCTTTTAAATGTTCTGGTCTATTCATTCATTCGTTTGTTCGTTCGTTCATTCATTCATTTATTTATTTATTTACCCCAGTAGAACTGTGGTGGAGGATGGAGAAGTGGACTAGCTTGATTTGTTCTTTATATGTCAGGCCCTTCACATGAGTCTCACTGATGAGAAACTAGCAGCGGAAAATCTGCCTTATGCCCTATGTCTGCAGAAGGAGCAAATTTTTACGGTAAAAAAGAGGAAATGGCCAGGAGGCCACGGGGCCTCTGAAAATCGGCAGGCTTACACGCTAAAGATAAAGAGAAGGGAACGCTACGTGGGAAACGCTTCAAGTTGCTGCAAACATGCCTGCTCTTCTTTACATCCTTCGTTTCAGAATCTCCCCAAACACCTTTCATATGTCAGCACGCTCAAAGCCATATCCTCCTGAGACAAAAACAGAGGAAATAGATTTAGCACATCTTTATGAGCTGTGGTCAAAATGTGTGTTTGAGTGCTTTTGATGTTACGCCCTAAGAAGTCTGGAGTGAGCAGTTCTCCCTCAGATGAGACGCACTCGACAGCCGCTGGACACCACTCGTGCGGACATCTGAGTGAAGCAGGCGGCTTTTATCGTCTACCTAGAGAGCTACAGGAGCTCTGAAGCAACCCCCGACACAAACGCAAACACTTTCACAACATATGGCAAACATTTCCCACTCTCTATGTGCACTTTCTCTGCTTTGGATTGCTATGTAATTTTGGTTGGTGATTTCAAAATGGAGATTGTTGGATTTGAGAACAGAGCTTCTGAAACCAACGTAAAAAGATGTTAAGAAATGCAAGGCGGTCAATGAGCCTAATGCTTTAAAGCAGCATAGGTTAAGGGAAAAACTAAGAGCATGACAGGGAAAAGATCCAACTGTAACTGCAGGGCAGTGCCGATTTGCCAGACCTCCAGGTGTTACTCCTTCTAAAAACATACAGGGTTGGAGGCCATGGACTTGGAGCGAAGTTAGGAGGAAACAATATCACAAACCAATAAGTGCAAAATGAACAACCATTCAGTCTAGGGTTTTTTAAAAATTTTTTTTATTGCACAGCGTTAACCTTTCTGGGCATTGTTTAAAAGCCTACGTAAAAATCTGCATGCAGAGTAGGAGGCATCATATCGTGAGAAACTGCACTATTTGAAGTGAATCATTTGGAACAAATATTTCCAGATAAAGCTTTAAACCCTGGCATTTGTCTCAAGCCCAGATGTGTGTAAGAGCAGAGGTGTCTCGCCTGTAATTTTACATGCTGCTGGAGTAGACATGATTAAAGTGACACCGAGAGAACCCCAAAGCTCACATACTCACTTAACCACCCAGAAACAGGTCTTTGTTTTGACTAGGTGTCTCTTTGAGTGGTCCACCCCTCTGGACATGAGTGGGTCAAACGCCACCACTTCCCTCCACAGGCACATCATCATGTACTGATTACAAGCTGTGATGTCTCACTGAAGATGGCCGAGAGGCGGGAGGGAACAGACACACACAGACAAGGGCAAAAGAGAGAGGTTTCTAGAGCCTGAACTGGTGCAACTGTGCTCCAGATGTGCATGGCCATGCTCTCTCTACAGAAGGCAGCCTGGGTCATGGCAATGCTCAGCTGAAATGAATCCTACACATACACATCATCATTATGCGCATTCAGGCACCCATCCATATGTGTGTGTGTGTGTGTGTGTGTGTGTGTGTGTGTGTGTGTGTGTGTGTGTGCGTGTATGCACGAATATGCATGTTTATTGAGGATCGGGAGGAAGTGTGTGGCTTGCCATGTGTGGTGTATAGAGATGAAAGCGTATGTGGGGCCCTGGACAAGGGGCAAAGCAGAGGATTTGGCTGGCAGGAAAGCCGTAGACTTCTCACTGTCATCACACGTCTTCCTGAACGATCACCAAAGACTACTAACATACCCGCAGAACCCTGGAGACCATAACCTATATAGAAAGTACACCCCAAGCAGGATTTCTTCCTCTCAGGACTCCCGAGGTGCCTGTATTTCAGTAAAAGCATTACCAGATATGGAACAAACAAACAAACAAAAAAATCGGGCCTGCAAATGAGCCACGCTTCTCCTGGTTTGAGAGGGCAAGATGACGGACATGTGGAGAGGGGAGCCCTCTTCCACAGGAGTCCCTGTGTTTATGGCTCATGCCTGTGGTATGACGACGAATTCTCCATATAAAAGCCGGCAGGATCGTCGGGTATTTCAGATATTGCTCTCCAAAAACAGTTGCTGACAGAATGACAGCGGCCATATTTATTTTGGTCAGGGTGCAGGGCAATTTGTGGGGAGTTAATCAGAGGCTCCCAAATCCCCCCATAAGGAATGTAACCATAGCAAAAAGATGGAGAGAGAGAGACAGCCTGTGTGCGAGAGAACAAAAAAAAGGCTTTCACGTCACGTTTGTGTGAAAGAGAGACCGAGAAAGAGCGGTTTTACTGTGGAAGATTTTCCAGTGGCCCTGTGAAATTAGCACAGTGTGACTGAGATGTATAAACCAGGTGAGAATGTGTAGTCTGTGATATAAGAATGAATGATGAAATACACAAAGATGGATGACGCTTAATATATTAGCTGATGCGGGATCTGCGGATGCGGATCTGTTATCTGTTCGTGTAGCTATCTGGTTGTACTGATGCCAGTTCTGCTCTAAATAGCGGAATAATATCAACCCTTCTTTTTGAGACACCAGTTTCTCCAAGTTATAGTTTGCTTGGACTAACTCGAGCACGTTGTTTGCTCAAGATCATAGCCGAATCCCGCTTTAAAAGAGCACGCGGTTTCTTGTAACCAGGAACCACGAGGCCTGCCAATGGATAAACCTTGAAAGAAAGTCCCAATCAGTGCGCTGGGCTTTAACCCCAAGATATCAGCCACAAACTCAATGCCTGCTCAATGAGTGCAATGGATTTAGCTTCTTGGATGAGAAAATGCTGACCAAAAAAAAAAGGCTTTCTGATTTCTGATCTGATCTCTGCCTGTCTCAGTTTCAGTTGAATTGACCTGAGGATTATTTACGATCACTGCCAAAAACCGTTTGGTGACCTCTGAACGACCTCATGCTTTCTCCAGCTTCATATTTTTATGTGGCGGATGAAGGGGGATTGTGGTGTTAATGCATGCACGGCCACGCCGAGCTCGATCACACAGAGTTGGCTCTCTGTCGGTGATACAGATTGAGATAATTAAAGGAAGATTAGGCCACAGACCCGGCAGTCACAACAGGCTTGGCAACGGCCATGAATAATCACCCAGATACAACACCAGCCAGTTAGTGAGCGCCACTTGTCCTGGGAAAGCGACGTGTCCCATGCTCCTGCTGGCCATCCTCTTGTGTTCAGCACTTGTCTGTGATAATACCTAGACATAATTCAACATTAATCATTCCTGAGGTTTAGCGCCAGAGCCAAATCTCACTGGGAGTCATAGTCGACAGATCGCTCTCTCCTACGACAAGCCCCATGCTTTTGTGAAAAACGCCAAGCAGCCTGACAGTAATCAAATAAATAAGCTAAGGTAGCAGCTCTCTCGCCTTTTCCCTCGGCCTCTCTTTACTAAGTGCATCCAAGAGGTTTTGCTCAGTGATGGCAAAAGTGCAGCGCTTGCTATTTGTTTTGGATGAGTCGGCCCGGCGCGCTGCTCCGCAGACAGGAACGAGCGTACGTGCCAAAAGAAGTAAATTAGCTGTCTGTGGAAGCATGCATCTGTGCTGGCTTGACGGCAGGACAAAAATGAGCATGTTTGACACAAAGCTGTAAAAAAAAAACGATCTGGATTTTGATGTTCCAACCAAAACACGGGTGGCAAGTCAGATGCCGAATGCATAACTGAAATGCTTGGATGAGGAGGAGGAGAACGGTATCTCTCTGTCCTGGATGTGAAGTTTTTCTGTATCCAATCATTAATGCAAAGTTAAAATCCTGGGCTATCTACACATGGTCTGTGTCACGGACAGCCCAATCCATGCCAGATTAAAGGCAATTACTCCTCCCGATCGTCTCTTTCACTTGCTCCCAGACTCACCTGGCATGGGAATGAAATGATTTCCAGCTTCAGACTCATCCATCCGTTCTTACTAACACATAGACAGATGTGTGCAGGTTGCCAAAGCAGAAGGGTGAGCCCTCTGAGCCAGGTGTAGAGGCATTGGCATATGTCCACAGAGGCAAAACTGTTAAGTGCAAACCAGCTGTGTGTAAACCTCAGTTCACGGGCCTGGAAGTGATGAAGACATTGAATCCAGTCTGTTTTGTTTGTTGGTACGGCTCCCGGCTGAACAGCTGTGATAGGCTGAGTTCGGATTTTTCGCCGTCTGTCCGTTGCAAAGTTAGCATGGGTTGTACCTTTCAAGTCACAAAGCAAACACAACTTTGAAAGCCATCTTAACTTAGATGCCCTTCATGTATTAGTTTAGCAGATGTGTGAAATCGACACATCCTATAGAAGGAAAGTAAATTATTTGAGTGCAGGCGATAAATGAAAGAACGGCGCACAATTCTCCTTTTACGGGAATGGGAAATCGATGGCATCACCCCAGGTGCTTCGGCTTGAAGCTAAATCCGGGAGCCATTTGAAGTAATTGCTTCGAAGTGTCTCTGTCTCTCATATCATATCATCCATCGCAGGAACAACACTTCCCAAAAGGGCTTATTAGTTATCCTCACACATGCACAATAATGTGCGTTTTCATCACACGGTATCATGCTGATGATGCTGAGTGGGATAAAGTTGCTTTGCTACCATCAGTAAGACGAGTCCACCAGCATGTTTTGGTAAAACCTTCTCTTCTCTTCTCGTGCAAGTATCTCCTCAAACGTCTCCTCTTCTTTTCTCTTTCCTGCTGTCATCGTTGACCGGCACGGTTACGCCAAACCTTAATCCAAACCTTTAAATACAACTTCAAGGAATCTCTGTGGGCTCAAGCAGTTGTGAGCAGTAACACTGTAAGTTGCTGACCCAACAGTTAATATTAGTGATGTGAAATAACCTGCTGTGGACACGGTGAGACCTACAGCTATATGCTGCAAAGGAAACGTCCATGACAGGCCTGTGTAATGTAAGCTGAGCTGGAGGGCTGGAAACATCAGTCACATGCTGGAAGATTACTTAAGGGTGCTGACAGGACTGTTTACAAAGATACAACCATTAAGACTTTTTTTCTCTCTCTGGCAAATCTCTTCTCTTCTCTTCTCTTCTCTTCTCTTCTCTTCTCTTCTCTTCTCTTCTTAAATACAACCTTCTTCTTCTTCTCTAGCGTATTTTCTCTGTTTGATGACAGGGGCTGAGGAAGGCGCAGAATGGAGCTCAGCAGGCGTTTCATTTTCAAAAGCAGTCGAGCGCCTATTAATAAACAGTGTTTATGGGCCACGCAGTAGCCCACCCCAGGGAGTCCCACCACACACTGCCACAATAGGCTGAAGTGCCTGTAGGGGAGCGTTGGCACAGCAACCGACTCCCAAGCTCCGACTCTGAGCAGCCAAGCAACACTGAATTACCACGCCTGACGGCTGCTGTGGAATCCTGTAGAATAACTACACCACCATCAGAACGTTTCACTAAAGCAAATAATTAGAAGCATTTTCCTTGTTTTCACTGGTACCCTAAGGGGAGCATAAATCCGCTTGGTCAGATCAAGTGTGAAGCCTGAATATCTGTAAAAATCTGTAAATAATTCGTTGAGGTATTTAAACTGAGGGTGATGGAAACAGGATGATCAGATAAACAGTGCCAGAAATAGTGGACCTTCATATTCTTAGGCTTGTTTTTTTTTTTTTTCTCCGCTGCTTTCTCCGATATCCAGTGTCCACTTAATCCATAACTGCATAGAAGTACTTTTCTTATGTAACCCGAGTCTGATGTATAGTGTCTGCTTTTAGACGTATTATGGTAATAGTGATATTACCCAGTCCACGTCTCCTCAGCCTCCTTCTGTTTCCTCTCTGCACCAGTGCTGTGTGGTCCGCTTGGGACTGTGACATATGTTTAAACGTACATGTTCATTGTCGGACCGTAATCCTATTTAGGTCCCTAAATGTAATTTGCTGTGTAGCGAAGTGAAGTCGTCATATTAGGTAGCATTCAGGGACTTATTTACAAAGCCCTCGAAATCCCGTGTAACTCAAGAGGTCAGCTGGGAGGAATTCTATCCGGTGCACTGTTTTAACAAAGGATTGAGAAATGCTCTCACAGCCTAATTCAAGGGCTTTGGCCCTTTCCTGGTCATCTGCACAAGACATTTTACTAACTGGGTCAGACAGCCATCAGACTATCATGTCATATTTCTACTACTGCTTGGAAATGGATTTTGCCATCACGGGCAATGATGGCAAAAATTTAGCGTTTCGTAGTCATAACATTCATGTACTCATACACAGTGAGTACAATGACGTTTTTTTTATTTTTTTTTTTAAGGACTTTGGAGCAACATATAAGATATAATATGAACACAGTAACACGATATCCGCTATAGAAAATAATGATGCTCTATGTGAGCAATGAAAATACTCCGCAGCCCCCATGGTTTTTGAATCTAAAGTAATGAAATAAAAATGAAGCACCGTTTGACAGTTTGTACAAAAAAAAATAAATAAACCCAACAACAATGAAATGAAATGGAAGTGCATCCTGCAACAAGCCAACAAACACCTCGAAAGCGAAAGCCACGGAAAGAATAGTTTAAAAATAAACTCCCTGACCTCCAAACCTGATTAGAAAAAGGCGGAGCATGACAGCTGGCAGTGTTGTAACAGATACATCAAGAAGGACGGACAACGATTTGCCAAGCAATTTGGCAGAGTTAGAACAGAGATGTCAAGAGGAATGAGCTCTGCGTGGGTTACGGCCAGTTTAATATTACAGCTGAGAGGCAAAATGCAAATTGCAGGCATATAAGTTAAGTAGCAAATAAAATATGACAAGATATGCTATTAAAGGAAAATAATCAATGATGAGCGATGTTCGGGGGTAATCGGAGCAGAGTTAATGCTCCCGGCCGAAGTGGATCCTTTTCATACAACAGCGTGTTGCAAAGTGTTTTATTCTTTGTATAGCATAGACAGTTGCAAACAGTTAGACTTTTCGAGTTTTAACGAATAACATTTAATGTTGTGGAATGACCACGAGTCAAGTTAATTAGTTACAGTTATAGTAAAGCAATTATAAACAGCACTTCCTTCACCAGCCTCCCTATTTTTTTTTCTCTCTCTTGAAGTTAACTAGACCAAAAAAAATGCAACTTATCATGTTACTGAAACACGGGAAACCACAAAGTCCCCTATTCTGAACTTTCCCATGGAAAAAAAATAAAAAAAAATCACTGACTGCTACAAAGTACTGACACTAGAGACTTATTCCATAAATATTACATAAACATCTCCTTATATCAATAACTACCCTGTATGTATTTCATTGGAAAAAACCCCCAAAACAAACAAAAAAACAAATGTCTTTATAATTAGCCTTGGATTATGTGGCGTGTCAAGTCCCTACAATGAGCTGGTACTAGAGAAAAGATGGACCTACAGAAGAATATCTTCAATGACTGACACACTGAATCCCGAGCCTATCCTATTGGGCGTGATTTTTGAAAAATATCAATATATATTTACTATTCAAACATAATTATGCAATTTGAGTCAATCATGGAACCTTTGTGAAAATGCACAAAAAGTCATATTCACAGTTTCACATATTAATGATATTTTTCTCATCAGTGTAGGTAGCAATGATGATGGCATCATTGGGCATCAGTGGTACTAACATGAGGCATAAACACATGCAAAAATTTCCATACATGCTATCTCCAGATAACTGACTCCAGTTAATCATGGCAAACTGACAAAAGAATGATTCTTCAGTGCATTCAATTAACGCTTTAACAATGGACCCAATCACTGACCTCATACTCGATCATACTAAATATGCCAATAAGTATGTGCCCCAGTGCTTAATAATAATTAAGGATAATAAAGTCATTTGGGAAATATCAGGCAGCAGGAACCAACCCCGGGCCTCGAGATGATCCAGCGTAGACGAAAGAAAATTATTCTTTCGAACGCCAACATTTTCCTATACTTCACTGCTACTGAAAAAGGAGATGGCACATGGCTAATTTCAGATTTGTGAATCCAATTAGCATCTCACAGTGCACTTTTCACATCTCACCTGAACACCACGCCTAGCTTTCAGTTTGCTTCAGGCTATTTTCACGGCCGTGCCCAAAGTCTAGGATCCGTGTGTTGAAACACACAGCAGTCTGAACAGTGAATGAAAGTCTTTAGTTTAGAGTGATTCCCTTAGCTTCCTTACTGGATGCCAAGAAACAAGTTAAATAAATATTGATATTAGAACAAATGAGCACAGTCCATGTGCGCTGTGGACACTTAATTAAAACGTCCACCTAAAAAATTGAAAAACGCACTCAAATTACCAAAAAATGAAAAGAGCTAGGGTTACAGGAAGTGCTGTTTTTTTTGTTTTTTTTTAATACTGACCTTACATTGCAATTATATGTGTACTTAGTGTAACAGGAGCATAATTCAAGAACCACAAATGACATACATGTAATCAGGTGAGCAGGAACGAAAAATACAGAGGGTCGAAATGAATTCCTACTACACATATCGGCTAATAAGGCTTCCCCAAGACGGCAATTATTTTCATTAGCAAGGTTTGCCTATCTACGTTAAACGAAGCGCTTCATGAAAAAAAAAAAATCTATGGCTGTGTTTAGAGTGCAAATAGTTTCCTCCAGACTGGACCTGTCTATTAATAGTGAAGCTGTGTGCAGCATGTACCGCAAATAAGTCTTGAGTAGACAAGAGGAAACAGAGAGTGCCACTGCACTTCATACGCTGAGCAATTCCACTATGAAGAGAGAGGAGAAGCCAAGAGAAAATATACTGCGGCAAAACAGAGCAGGCAGACTAAAGTGAGCATGGAAAAACACTAATGTATCATGCATGAAAACACGCCACCGGCCACTTACAATTCAAATAAAAGGACTGAGGTTAGAGAAGACAGAGGGAGTAGAGTAGAGCAGAAAAAAAGTTATGGGGAAACAGGTGAATGTTGAAGTGCTGCACATTTGTCTCTTCTTAGAGCTTTAACTATGGCCTCTGTCACTGGGAGGAACTAGACAAGATGGCCACTCAGCAAATGATGTGGAGATAAAGCAATGCTTGAAGTTATGGCAAAAATAGACGGCTCATGGTTTTACACATTGTCCACTCACCCCATGGCAGCACTGCTAATACTTTTCAGGGGAAAGTAGCTAATGCTTGTTCAAAAAATTGCTTGAAGCTGTTTCAGTAGGCTAATTCGCTTTCAGTTGTCATTATCGTTTGCATATCCAAACATATTAAATGAAAGAGAGCCATTTTCTGAAGCCATAAGATTGTGCTTGGCCTCACAGTGGTGCAGTGTGCGTCACCTCACAGCAAGAAGTTTCTGGGTCGAACCTGGCAGTCGATTGATGAAATGTGCATGTGCTCTCTGTGACTGCGTGGGTTTACTCTGCATGCTCCAGTTTCCTCCCACATCCCAAAGACTTGTGGATAAGCTCAACTGGCTGCTCTATATTGCCGGTGTCAGTGTAAATGTGATTGGTTTGTTAGTCTCTGTGTTAGACAGATAGGCAATCTGCCCAGGGTGTACCCCACCTCTCACCTGAAGACAGTGAGGACTGGCTCCATGTCTCCAGTAACCCTGATGTACAGATAACAGATGGATGGATGGATGGATGAATAGATGGATGGATGGATGGCTTTACACACTGGTGGTGAGTCGAGCAAACCTGTTCTCTCAACATAACCAGCAGCTGTGATGTGAGCTGAAGAGATGTACCAAGTGCGGGACTGTTTTAGGCTCTTTTTTTAAACTAAAGTCACTAAAGTGGTCTAAAAAGTTGCCAAGTCTAGTAAGAAAGTCAACAAGTTGGCAACAAGAGCTTTTTTCAGGCTTTCATTTAATGATTTAGACCAAAATACGGAAAGGTATCTTACTATTCCTGCAGTGTCGCATAGACATTTTGCACCTCCTGGACTCAGCAATCGTAGGGCATGGTATCGTGTCCCTTGGTGGTTTCTTCACAATATGCCTTGTGCGAGTCTCCAGTCCCCACTTGAAGCCACATGTTTTGTTTCTCCTGGTGCACGTCCCCCACTCACTCCACTGGCCCACCTCACAGCCCTCTGAAGGAAGAACAGGATAAGCCTTTAGAAACCACTTCATAGATAACACACAGCATTAAAGCTATTCCTTACAACGGTTTCTTATAATGCGGTCACTTTCACTCCATTTCCATTAGTGGATTTTATCAACATTGCTCTTTATTATTGCCCAGTATTGTTGAATTCTCAAACTGGATTGGTCAGAGGACAGCAATTCGGGCTGTAATTCAACAAGAGGTTTATATTAATGTGTTTATTCCATTACATTATAGGGTCAGTGGTAGCTCATTCATGGTGGATGCTCCATATAATCTAAATCTAATTATAAATGGATTAAAAACCACACTTTAATTGAACCATGCTATGATTTAACTGTCTCATGGGCATTCCGGAGCATTAAATGCTACTATAAATGGTTGAAAAGCATGATGTTAACATTGTAATTGTTGACAAATGAATGGGATATAACAAGAATGCAACACTTTGGGCCTTAATATTATTTCACGATGTTATATTGTGTAGAAATATATATATATATATATATATATATATATATATATATATATATATATATATATAGTCAGACAAAAAAGAAAAGACCCTTTTT
>JAQMCW010000032.1:17930081-17941067 GCA_030068335.1 Chrysichthys cranchii | reverse complement strand
CGCGAAAGGTGAAATCCGCGAAGTAGCGATGTTACATTAATTTTATTATTTATATATATTTTAAGGCTTTATAAACCCTTCCCATTTTTTTATTAACCTTTCCCACACTCTTATAAACACTTCCCATGCTCTTAAACACTTTCTACTCTCTTAAACCTACGTCATATTAACAACATATGAAATTCTACATGCGTACTTACTGCCGGTGAGGTCACTTCCTGTTTACAGCCTGTTTACAAGCTGAAGCGGAAGTGGCGTACACCGCCAATGTGTATTCATCCACTGATGAAATACAGTGCATACTGTTTTATTTCAATTTAAAATGTTCTTTTAATGTTTGAATTAACATTTTTTTTAATGATATTTTATATTCCAGAGTCCCGCAAAAGCCAAAAAATTCCACGAATCAAAATTTGAAAATCCGTGATGCACTGAACCCGCGATAGGTGAACTGCGATATTGCGGGGGTTCACTGTACATCACACTTGATGTAATAGACTGCGAAGCCTTTTTTGAGAATAAATAAGAGCATATGGAATATTTTCGAGAGAAAAAAAAAACTATTCTTAATCTAGATATGAAATATTTCCTGTCACACTGGCTGTTGAAAATTTTACTCAATAAAAAAAAAAAAAAAAACTTGAAAACCGTCACTGTTATGGCAGTGCTGGAAGAGCTGTGATAGTCTAACCATACACCCCGCATACTGCCAGTCAAAATCATTAGTTTCCCTCAGAGATCTTCCCACTGTATCAAGGAAGCATTTCATTTCACTGAGCTTTGCAACACACTCTTTATTCTACAATATATTTGAGCTTTCAAAGATTTAATACAAACCTTCTGAATGGTTTCATTTTCCAGAGTACCTCCGCACCCAACTCAATATGTTACCAGATGGCCGCCTGTCCAAATCAGTATGAAAGCTGTACTCTCCTCTATGGGAATCCGCATGGACTGTAATCCTAGGCAACTCAGGGAAACACTTTGTTGTGAGCCATACGAAGCTTCACTGTTTGTGTTGGTTTTAATAATTTATCATTCACAATTTAAAAGGAATGATTTTGAATGTTTTATGACTCACAGCGAAAATGGAGTGCCGCAAAGACACAATGATGCTGAGAATTATTACATTATTCATTGTGCATTGCCCTCTCTTGTGCCTCTATCTTTCAGAGAGAAGTGCTATACCTATAAAGATAAATGGGCTGGGCTAACCCACTGAGCTGCTAAGTGTCTTGGTGACAGCTGGTAAAGTTATTGCCGTTATCAGAATGTCCATTTACTGTAGTTAAGATCTAATTTCCAGTAGAAGCCTCAGCTGTGAGTGTGTGCGTGTGTATATGTATGTGTGTACATGGCACTGTGAAAATAAGGTGAAAGGAAAAGAAGAACCCGGGAAGGTGCAAGATCGATGAGAGAGAAGGTTCCACTTGACGATGCTGTGGAAAAACCAGCACACTCATCTTTTGCACTTCCTCCCCATCCAACTTTATCTTCACTCTTCAATCTGGCCCATTTTCCCACGTGAGGAGCGAGACGGTGGGGGAACGGCCCATTTTTTCCCCTTGTGAGTAAAGCGTGCACCTGTAGGTTAGGGTCACTGAGATGATGCTCACCAGAGAGCGTTTCGAGAGAGTGCAGTCTGGTGGATGTCTCAAAGCACCACCTGACCCTCTCGCCCCTGAGAAAGGCTCTCTGACGCAGCGTCAACCTGCTGCTCCTTTGCCTTTGTTGTTTTATTTCCTCTGAAAGTGTGCAAGCACTTTTTCAAGGAGATAACATCACGCAAACACACTTGAGTGTAATAGCATACAGCTCCTTAAGTGACTTCAGAGCCGGCTTTTTGAAAATGTGACCAAGTCACGCCGTAATGCTGCGTTCCACGGTCACGGTCTTGTCAAGATTTCAGTGTGCCATTTCCCAGCAGTTACCTTTATTTTTTTGCTAGTCTTGTTAGAACATCCTATTATGCCTGACAGATAAGAACGGCTTAGGCAAGGATGGCGGATAGAAAAACCCATCATTTAAAGAGGAGGGTCAAATGTGACACTGGATTACGGCTGAAGCCGGGATCATCGTGGGATCAAAGTAAGCGTTCTGCTGAGACCTAATGGTACGTGACTGTGAGGTTTTGTTCTGGAAGAACATCTCCTCAAAAGGGAACACAGATTAATTTGCCGTACTTCAGTCTGGTTTAAGATCAATATTCGGAGATGACACAGATGGCTAGGAGGATCCGGGATATTTACCACCAGTTTATGAGCAGAGATTTATCTCAGTCCTACTTCCCATCTATATTTCAGTGCTCACTAAAATTGGAGAAAAAAAAAAATCTTGGTCTTGGGCAAGGAAGTGGCTTTTTTTTTTTTTGCTGAGGTGTCTGCGGTGTGTCTACATTATTGGGCCTGGAGGTCCTGACATGGTCCTCTGAGGAGCCGTTTCAGCCACGTCTGTCAGAAGCTTGGCTCCCACAACTTACTGGGTTCGAGTTCCTTACTGTTTTCACATGACAAACTCAGCCAACACCTCAGGCTTTTCTCTAAACCTACAAAAGCCCCAGAGTGTCTCCAGCCAGATACAAATGTTAAAATAATGTTATGATGCTGGCCAGTGTTTGGGGAACCGAGTGACGCATTTTGCTCAATAAACAGGCTTAATATATTGCAATTCTCTATCACCACTACTTTAATATTATGCACTTAATTCAAACAGCATGTTACTCTCGGTGTTGTCTGTTTAAATTTAGGAAACAAAATCAGTCTTAAGCTCCGAGTATGTTCTACAAGCTTTAAGGTTTATGTACCGGTCATACTTCATTATTAAAAACCTGCGAAATCTTTCAATCTTCTCATTAGAAGAGAAACAAAAAAGGAGGGCATCTGGAAAAATCTGGGCATTTCGCAGGTTCGTGCCCATGATCTAGATTTCAGTGTAATATTATTATCCATGTATAGCTGAACAACTAAAAGCTACAGGGTATACGATTATTTTTATGTGGGGGGTAAAAAAAAAAAGGCAATTAATGAATCAGGGAACAATAGGTAGCGTTGTATAGCAGATACATTAGCATTTTAGGTCGTGTTGTATTCTAAGTCCTGAGCTGTTCAACTTCAGAGACGACCTTACCATGACAGGCAGCCAATCATTTAAGAGAAGGAGATACAGTGTCTCTTTGTGTGTGTATTTTATTGCTCAGTGTTTTAGCTAGATTACTATCTGGCTCAGAAGGAACTAAATCCACAGATCATATAATAGAATACACACAGGGAACAGATTAGGTAATAAAAAATACACATCAGAAGCAACCAGACATAATATTTTTCTGTTCTCTAAACTTTATTTTATCTAGCTAGACTTAGTGGGCTAGCTCTGTTGGCCTCAGACATGCGGGGACGACTCAGATGCAAAAAGTAGCACGTCTGCATAGGAGCATGCTGCAAGATTCGCTCTTTCACCTTTCGCGTGTTCGTATAATGCTTTTCAAATAGGCAGAAACGCTTGGGTTGTGTCCTAAACCACATACACTACTGGTGTCACTACTGTTTGGATGAATTCTTTTTGAGTATGTGTTGGCTTGGCCGTGTTAAGATGTAAAATGCAGGCAGCGATCCTCAATCAGCACTACAGGTTTGATGAATGTGATAAACAGTGGCTTAAAAGATTATTATAGCAATTTCATCAGCACGGGTTCACATATACCACAACAGACTTGACAGAACAGCCTTTAAGAGGAGAGACAGGAAGTTTCAAAAGGAAGTTAGCTAGTACTTTGAATAAATCATATAACCACCAGACATGGATCTGTTATGAATGGTTATGGGAACACAGTGCTGTCATTCAGTTGTTTCCGCCTGTATATGCAACCAATCATATTTCACTTCCATTGATTCCACAGTGAACTGCATTGGATCCAGATGTCTTGACAGAGTGCGTGATGGGCTGACAGGAGCCCAAAATCCAACCTTTTCATTTTAGTCTATACAATTTTCCAGGGCTAGTGAAAAGATTTGCAAATATTGTGCGGTAAAGTCTTTGACGTTGATAATTTCTAAAACACACTTTGAGGAACGCCTTCGCGGGAACACCGCAAAATAACAAGTGAAACTTCGGCTCATGGAGCTTGACCACTTTAAAGGCATTTGGTTCTCGTCCAACCTGCCTGACTGTGAAAGATCATTCTTACAACTCCTCTAAATACAAGTCTCTGTATGCGTGCTGTAGGTGTGTTTGATTGTGGGTGCATTAGTGTCCATGCCACATGCATGCAATGCTAAGTCGGCGAGAAGGGTCTTACTTGAGCACATGTTGATCTCCGGCCCACGGGTGCCGTAGTAGCCGGAGGGGCAGACGTGGAGGCATTCGCCATACTGCCTCATCCTCTCCCTCCTCAGGAAAAGGAACAGCTTGGGCTGACACGTCATACACCCATTGTCCTTCGAACACACTGAGCAGCCTTTGCAGATTGGGTAAACATAGCTAGCTGGAACACAAAGACAGAACATACGCTGGTTTTACCGAACAGCACGGCTATGTTGACGATCCCGATATTACCGACACAACACCCATTACACTATATACTGTACATATTTTTTTAAGTGCGCCAAGGAAAAAAGCAAATGATGTTAAATTGCTGATCTGTGCAGTACTGTAGTTCATTAGAAATCTCCAATTCGTGTCAACCTTTGCTCCCTTCATCATATTTACAGGAAACAAACAAAAAACCACCACTGTGGATGTGAGCGTTCCTCTGAGTTAGACCTGAGAGTAACTTCTGAATGCGGTGAAGGAAAAGCCAAAACAGCAGTGACTACAAGCCAGGTTTTGCAGACAAAGGAGCCAGTAATAACTAGACTGTTCCTCCTACTGTAACTTCTTAGTGTCCAGTTTACAGGAAAATGTCCTCGGGTGCACACAATAGCTGCAAACAAGAGACAGCACTATTGATTGGAGCCAAGTTTTAAATATCACACACGGAGATAGAGTAACACGGCCTAAAACTATGACCTACCACAATGCTGGAGAAAATATCATGCTGGGAGAGAGGGAGCGGAACGAGGTCCTGTGATGGCCTGTATATGTCTAAGCGATTTCGGAGTATCTCGTTTAAAGTTTAATAAATAATAAATAAATAAATAAATAAATAATAATAATAATAATAATAATAATAATAATAATAATAATAATAATAATAATAATAATAATAATAAAGCATTAATCTCTGTGTATACGGTGACTGGCAAAAAAATAAAATAAAAATCAAATGAGTCAAATGTGGTGTCAGAAACTGGAAAATCAGGGCCAACTTCAGAGGAGCCCACGTCTTCACTGGTCTCATCCTTAAAGACTTTTTCTTTTCTCTTATTCACCTGACGTTGGTTTTATATATGTACATCCTTCCTTTGTTTCACAATGATGAATGGCAAGCCTAGTAAGCAAAAGTCATTTGGGTATTAAAAGCTGATATGCCATTTATTTCAATTCAGTTCAATTTGCTTCTTTATAGACTCTTAATAAAGTCAATATCGATCTTAGTTTGAGTGTTTGTACCTACACAATGCATGCAGGCTGCATTTTTCTGCCATCCCCCACCCCATATCTATTGCACTGGCTTGACTGACTTGCTTTATGGGAACAAAAATTCTATAAAACAATCCATACTGTCAAACTATCAGCATGCCATGTGGCCGTTTCCAGGAACGTGATGTATATATACTGCATTCGCGATACAGTTGGCCAGGGTAAACAGGGCGCCACATTCTGTCATTACACGCTTTGCTAGGATAAAACTAGCGTTTCAGTGTTTGCCTCCTCGTAAGCGAGACCTAAATAAATATCGAAGCTGGTATTCCGTCTAGAATATGCCAGATATTGACATCAAAGCGATTTTACAGAAGGTTATCTCAACGGTAACAAAATTCGATATCAAGTTTCAGTTTAGCTGAGTTTCGTATGCCATGCTTACAGTGCGTGTTGAGAAGAATAAGTAGGCACATTTTTTATGCGCCCACATCGCACACTCACGCGGACGTATGGTATACAGTTTTGACGTGTTTACAGCAACCGGACATTTGTGTGCTCTCCTCGCCCGCCGACCTGCATCCTGATTGCTGTTGTAGCGTGGAGGATTGAGGAAATTTGGGCTGGAAGTATAAAAAGCAGAGAACCATTGGAGCATTCAATCAGTTAGGTAGTTGGTGGGTGGTATTGCAAACTGTTGCTTTCTTTCCTCATCTCTTGCCCATTTTAACTTCATCCAACCAGCAGCTCGGTCATCCGTTTCAACAACAACTATTAGTAGTTAAGAAATCGTTCGTAGCTGTTTCAGCAATGCTCTCATTAAGGACACTTCCTTTGAACGCTCGACTGCTGTTAGCATGACTTATCGACCTATGCGTTCGCTGGGTTTGTGCTTTGTCAGGATTTGTTTGTGCTTGCTGCGTTGGGTAACATCCTGCTCAGGATGTACAGTAGAGCCCATGCTCTCCACACACTAAGCTTTTATAAATGGAAAAACTCGAGAGCAAGGGTTTCAGCTGATGGCTGAAGAGATTAGCTTTCGCTACGATGAGATTTTTGGAGCGTGGTCCCGTCATTGCTCCGGTTCAAACCACAGGTATGTCAAATAGGAGGCTGAGATTCAGGGCATTTCAGACAGGGGTGTCCAACTGCTGTCCTCGAGGACCCAGGGCTTCCACATTTTATGGAAATTTTTTTTCACCACCAACTGATTTATACCCGAGGCTTTAACAACTCTGGTCGGAGTCTCTTATCCCACCTAATATTTTCAACAGTTGCTCAAGGAGCTCACATTTAAGCTCTAAACCAGAAATTATAACTAGCTTCCAATATCACTGTCGAAGACAGGCCTTTCACATTCGACACACACAGGGCTAGTCCTAGAGCGGAGACGCCTAAACGAGCCTGCATAGCACCTAATTCGTACTCGACACTCAACTCGGATTCGTGTTGAACTTGGGATAAACGGCACATTTTAAGATGACTGGCATTTCGCGGCTGAAGCCTCCACTCATAAAGACATCAGCCTTCACCATTCACATGCTATGCTGCATCCAAGATCTGAGAGCAACAAGCTGCACTTTATATATAAACAGCTTCTCTGCCAATGCTTTAAGTCACAGACGAATGCGAGCGATCAAAGTGCATTGGTTTCTAGAAATTTCGGGCTTTGTATAAATTGCAGCGGGTAAAGCTAATTCGCCTGGAAGGAGATGCGATAGTGCAAAGCACGAGTGTGTTTAGCTTCTACATCTTCATACGTCTTTCGGCAAGTTACGCTGTGATCAAAGAATAATGATACACAATGCATACAAGGTGCTGTGATATGTTGCCCCCAGTACCATCTTGAAGTTGATTATATGTGAGTTTGATTCCTCTTATACCACAACCATGAATTGTTATAAATTAAAGAACCACAATGCATACTTTTCTATCTGTTTAGAATTACATTTAATGTGGTAGAAAATCTGCAAAACAAATTAGTTCCTTTCATTACTTACATTATTATTTATAGCTATAAACAGTTGTGCCTTTACCAGCCTCTTCTTCTCTTTCTCAAAGCTAACAAAACCGAAATACCGCATGTTTTGTGACCTAGAAACCGAACAGCCCTCCGTCCTTTCCTGTGACTGTCACAAAGTAACGCAAAGCTCATTCCACGAATGTTAAATAAACGGTAATATCAACGATGCACATTTTAAAATCAGTTTATGAGCATCTACCAAGTCCCTGCTAAAATGTAAAAGTATGAGCGCATTAATATAAACCTGCAATTTGCCTTGAATTCATTACGACTCCCTGCTGTTATAGACACTTCAGCTACACTTTCCGGCCAATCAGAATCGAGAACTCTTTCACACACTCAAAATCCCTGCTAAAAATAAGAAGGGCGCTCGGGGTTGAAAAGGCTGCGTCTTCAAAAAAGCTAAGATAAATACTGCGAACCGTTTTCACAGTCGCCGTGTTATAAAGGGAGACCTAAATGATCGATCAGCCAAAACATCACCTCATTGCTTGTTAGCTTGGAAGGAGCCCATGACAGGAAAGACAAAGTGTCTGGACTAACTGATTAAAGGTATATGTCTGGATATGTTTGGACAGAAAGCCTGCAGATCATTATTCTTTTGAAGATGTTATTTCATTCTTAGCCATGTTTTTATTTCTTTCCCATATTCACCCAATCTTTCTCTCTGGTTTTAGAATTTATAACGTCTGTCACACAGGGAATACTTACTTCCCTTTCATAACTAGCAATGGTGTGCCTTAACCCCGAAGCCACCACCGCACAGGAACACCGGGCACTCAGCAGGAAGGGCTAAGACATCAATCCAGGCAAGCAGAGCAATGATTTCCGTCTGCATGCCGGCGACACAGCGAGAAATGAAATCTAATTTGCAAGGCGTAAAATATCCTTCCAAATGAATTCTATATCTGTGTCACTCTGTCCAGCCGCAGTAGTAACGATGTGGTTCCTTCAGGTAAGTTTTTCTCCTTCGATCATACAAATCAAGAACCCGCAGCACGAGCATGACGCCATGTTTGGCCTGCGCTGCATTCGTTCCTCCGTCGGAGGTTGGTTTTGAACTGTGATCAAGAGCAATTAGGGCACAAGTGAGATCCAGCTAAATTGTGCGCCGTCTCAGGTACGTTTATCGAACGCTAAACAAGCGTGACGGCTGTAGGCCCAAGGAGACCTCCTATGCTCTCGCTCGCTTTCTCACAAATACACGTGAAGCCCATGCTACCACACACGCTGTCTCACACTGTTCTCCTTCACATCACGCTGTACAACGAGTCATTAAAATCTTCTGCACATTTCCAGCCATAAAAAAAGAGCGCAACTTTGATTGCGAGCTTTGATTGCGCTCCCTAGAAAGTAAGTTACCCACATCACTAAGGGTAATTTTGTGTTCATCCAATTAGTGAGAGTTGTGTAAAAGGCAGATGTGAGGAGTCATTAGAGTAAACTGCTAAAGAACAACCGAGTCCCCCCACCAATACTGCAACCACCTCAAAAAAGCAAAAAAAACCAAAACCCTACTCGGTTTGCAGTGTTTAACTAACAACATGATGTATCGCACTTATTTTATTTTATTTTTTTTTTAAATCTGTGGAGCTTAAATTCATACAGGATTCAATTCCATGTCCCCACATTAAAAAGGAATAAATTATTCTAAGAATCAATTCCGGAGAGATTTCTCTTTCAGGGAGCGCAAATCACGGATAAAATTTTAACTCAAGTTATCAGATGGATTTATGCATGAACAGCAGACCTATAAATGTGCACCTGTTGATGAGAGAGAGAGAGCGAGAGAGAAAAAGGAGAGAGAGAGAGAAAAAAAACAACACACGAGTAACCTTTCAATCATGCGAAGCAATATTTTCGACATAAACAGCCAGAGCTCTGGGTAAACCTCAGCCCTCAGAAGCTAAACCCAAGCCTTCTTATGAGGTCTCTCTTCTGTGGTGGAAATGAAGTTTGCCAACAGAACCATGCACTTGTAATATAACGTCCTTAAAGTCCTTGAGTAATGCACTCCTAAAAAGCAAGACTATTAAAACTATAGTGCACCACAGGAGAAATACACTTCGGTTTCTCTGACTTTGAGAGCTATCAAGTTCACAGCATCCTTGCTAAGCGTCTAGAGCAAAACCCAGACACACACATGAGGCTGCCAATTTTTCTAGCCACTTGTCCTGGAAATTGGGACCCATGTCCTTGCGATAAAGTTTTCAGAAGGTCCACAAAGTGCACACCGGCCCACTGAGGGCTACACGCTCTCCCACATTGTTAAAGACAGTACACTTAAAATGACATTCAACCACGTTACACGCGACTTTATTTTTTATACACCTGGAAGTCTCTCTTTGCTAAAAAACAAAAAACAAAAAAAACAACAAAAAAAAAACCCATGACACTCATGCACTTTATGGTCCAAAAATGCATTTCTGTTTCAGTTTATCAGCAAATATCTTGGCCCTCACGTTAAAGCAGTTTACAGCTGGAAATGGTCGGGATTTGGAGATTGGAGCTTTTTTCCAAGTTTACTTTAACAGTTCACACTGTATGCATATGTTTACAATTTAGAGCAATCTCAGTGCTTATAGTGCTTTAGCAGCATGCGCCTGAATAAATGCTTTTTATTTTGCCATATTATTAGTTTAACTGGAGAAGTTTCTGTGCTGCAGGCTTAGCATGCGTGCCAGTCATTGGTAAATTTGTAGATCGAATCTCCGTGCTTAAACGGTGGATTTGATATATAAATGTATCCGGCAAGAGTCAGGAGTTGGCAGCAATACCCTGCAGTCTACACTAAGAGATATAACGGAGACTGTGGCTCGACCTCAGGACACCGCTGCTGCTACAATGGAAATTAGTCCCTATTTCTTTGTTTTTAATGAATTCATATCTGGAGATTATTATTTAAAATCACACTACCTGGGTCTGGTACTGTTCATGCTGTCTGAGGAAATTTTTCCTTGACACCATCACGATCTATAGATATGAAATTCTTTTCGCGTTTGAAACGGAAATGCCGTATGACCACAGATCATATTATACGTGTGTATGAGCGGAAACGGCGTCCCTAGCGCTTACATTTCAACTAATCATTTCGTTTGTGGGCGCCATTTTTATATCGTCTTTACGAATTGTTATTATTTGTGTGAGAGCTATTTTACTGATATTGAAAAGAAGTAAACACCTACTTGGTAAGTAATTATTTAAGAAAACTTTGATCTAAATATCTAAAATTCTTTTCGGGTTTGACACGGAAATGACATATGACCACTATTAGTTGAAAAATAAAATCGGTAATTAACAAACTTATTTTATAAATACAGTGAACCCCCACAATATCGCGGTTCACCTATCACGGGTTCATTGCATCATGGATTTTCAAATTTTGATTCGTGGAATTTTTTGGCTTTCGCGGGACTCTGGAATATAAAATATAATTTAAAAAAATG
>JAQMCW010000032.1:17915088-17929981 GCA_030068335.1 Chrysichthys cranchii | reverse complement strand
TAATCGCAAAAAATAATCGGTGACTAGTCGACTATCAAAATAATCGTTTGTGGCAGCCCTAATATATATATATATATGCTGCTTTGTGATAATGTCCATAGTAAAGGCACTATACAATGGAATATCCCATCTCATCTGCAAAGATATAAATCTACATAAATAGATCTCATAGCTGAGAAGATATGAATATGTTAAAAACCGGAAACCGGTCACTAGAAAGTAGGACATCCTGAAAGCAGCAGATTTTCCCCAGTTAGCACCTGATGTCCTTTATGTTAAGACCAGTAACTTGTCCAAAAACAACACCAATCACAGAAGATCAGACCACGCTTTCAGGTATGTACTGAAACAGCAGTGGGGCGTGCTGTCTGATCTCTGTTTATTCTCCTCAGACACGCAAGACAGGCCAAAACGATGTACGCAGGTGCTCAGAGCATCCTGGAACAGCAGGCAGTGCAATCAGCAATTCGTCACAAGAGCCGCTCTCTCTGGAGGAGCGTGCCCAAGCACACACTAACATGTGTTTTAGGTTTCTCTCCTTTCCAGTGTCTGGGATACCCCACAGGGCAGCAAGATCATGTTATCTTCACTAAATAAAAGAGCTAAGGAAGAAGGTGATGATGTGAAGGAGACAGCATGGGAGAGGGGGAGAGAGTAAAAGGATCTTTTGCTCCTCTATATTTTAAAAGCAAGTGGATATATTTTACTGCAATAAATTTGTTGCTGCAATATTTCATTCCATTAAAAGTGTAAATCAATACATTCAATGATTTTCAACCATTATTCTTCAGATGTCTGATGACCAAAATCCTTTTCAGATCTGAGAGTTCAAAATTCGCTTATAAGAGGGGACTCAAAAAACGTGACTGGCTACAGAGAGGCATGACAGAAAAGTTCTCGAGAGTCAAGAGCTCAAATCCCGGTCTGTCCGTGGCTGAAAGTCCAAGCGAGCAATATCGGCCTGGCTCTCGGGGTGGGAGCGGAGGAGTGACTCTCTCGTCTGTCAGTCAGAGAGACACAAACCAATCATCAGGAGACAACAGACATTTGCTTCCCTGTAACCCAGCATGAGCAGCAGTTTAAAAAGATGTCGCTGGCATCATGCCCAGTAAATGTACCAGAGTAATACTGACTCAAATTGAAGAAAATTTACTCTATGCCAGATAACATTTTGTCCCTTGCTGTATAATTGTCTTCAATTTGAGTAAATTTTACTCTGGCAAATTTACCCTGCGTGTCTCAGAGGAAGCAACCTCCGTGATCATAGCTTCTGTGTGATGGGGGGAGCTAGCTAGTGGGTGGAAATTAACCAGTGACCAAATTGGGAGAAAATGGAGTAAAAATGTCCACACAAAAGGAGCTGATTTGACACAGAGTTGACAAGGACTCCTTGACAAATGAAACATCACCAAGTGTTTTACTTTTATCAGATAAAACACTGAAAATTACTATGGTAAAACAGTTGTTACACTGATCATTAGTTAGTACTTCTCCTGAAATAATAGGAGTGACATACATGAAACAACTAACATCACAGAAATAAGTGGTGTTGATGAAGTAATGGATTTGCATACATTTTAAAAGGCACTTTCGATAAAACGCAAAAACATACGACCACACCAAACATGGAAAGATCCTTGATCTCCTTTTCCTCAATTTCCAACTGATAATAATTTACAACTGCTAGTTAGGTCGTTTTTGTTTTTTTGTCTGTTGTATTCAACTAAAACATCTGGACGCTTTGTACAACACCGGCAGAAATACAACGGTTAAGAGAGAGAGGGAAAAAAAAACATGCAACAGAAATAGAAAGCTCAGGAACGAATGACAGAGAAAGAGGGCAAGAGGAGCGGAAGACGAGAAAAGACTTGGTCAAAATGGGTGGGAAGTGGAATGGATCGAATTAGCACACCTGTTGGTAATTTATCACACATAAATCTCACACCTAATTTTCACACCTGTGGCTGGATGCACTCGCTCACATGTGCTGTTCTTCACCAATTGGCTTTGTGCTCCAAGCTCGGAGAGGTGCACTTACCACAGCCACAGATCGATGAAACGCCCTCCAAATTTCTCACCCGATGTAGGAAACCTGTCTGCTATTTCTGCACATACTTCTGCACCCACATGATCAAATAATACTCTAACTGACACACCAACACCCGAAACCTCACACAAACAGGGATTCCTGTCCGGTGGAGGCTCTCAATGCGCAGAGGTATAACTAGGGTGTAAAGATTTCAGGTTTATCCCCGCTCTTGTACCATGGGGGGATAAACCTGAAACCTCAAATCTACCTATGTGACCCCAGCCCTCTTTGGACCATGTTTTTTTTTGGAAACTATCACGATTAATGCCCTTACCTGCCACGTGTTTTCTCGTAAGGCCTTCCTAAGTACGTGACAAATGTTCGATGGTTTCAAAGTTTTTCCGCTTATTTTTTATTTAGGTTTATTTTCGCTCGGGGTCAAATTGACCCCATAGTACCTTCAATGTGATAAAGGTGTTTTTTCCTTATTTCATGGATTTTTTTGGATTCAGAGGAAGATGTAGTTTCAAGCAATATATACCAAATAAATCAAAATAAATAAATATGGCATCAAGATATATGTATTGGCTAATAGCAAAACGTTCTTCTCGGTTTCTTCCATTTCAAAATTTATACAGGAGCTGGTACTCATGCAGCGGGGTCGCCAGTCCCAACCCAAGCTCTTTTGGATTTGGTCCCAACAATTTCAGGAACAAACAGAAACCTTACCACTGACAACTACTACACGTCGATTTCTTTGGCCACGGAGCTAAAATCCAGAGACCTCACTTTGGATGGCATGATGAAAAAGAACAAAGCCTGCATTCCACCCATCTTCTTGGCGAAAGCAGCAGAAGGAACAGTTCAATACGCCTTTGATCATGCAAACAATTTCACTCTCTTGTCCATTGTTCCAAAGAAGAACAAGAGGCTCGTATTTCTGTCCACTATGCATTCCCAAAAAAGACTGATGCAGATACTGGGAAAGAAGAAATAAATGTGTTTTACAACCACGAAAAAGGTGGCGTGGACAGCCATGATCAAATGTGCAAATATTATTTGGATTTTATTACACATTGTCATACCATATTATTTCAAGGAAAACATAATATTGTCATAAAGTGGTGTTATTCTGGTCATATAGCATGTTTTTCACCACGGGGTCAAACTGACCCCATGGTACCAAGAATGTGACTTTTTCTCATGGTACCACAGCAGGATTGTTAAACCACCCTGAAATAATATATGAGAGTTTCAAATGCCCACCAATGGCCAGTTTACATAACATACACGGCACAGATGATTATACATACACATCACATATAACTGCACAATTGCACTATACTGATGTTCATGAAATGTCCAGCAATGTTATCATTATGATTTCTTCATATTTAACCCATTAGCTTCCGTGGTCCCGATTTGGGGATCATATATTGAATGGCATAAAAAATAGATGGCATGTGCCATGATCCCCATTTGGGACTTTGACTAAAAATTGAAACTTCAGAAAAATTAACAATCATATTTCTTGAAAGTAGATGTTTTTTTTACTATTTGGATTTAAATTATTAGAGATACATGAAAATTTTCAGGAAAAAAAATTGGCAGGTTAACCACAACCGATGTCAAATGAATCACATTCTATTGGATGCTCTGGTGGAAAAAGAGCATTAACCAATCAGGATTATGTGCCTTCCAGTCTCTGTTTGAAAGCAACTAGCCAGCTAGTTACACTCTTACCATGATATCAAGGTGACAGCAGAATGAAATACTGGAGCAGGAGAAAAAGAAGAGTAGACAGGTAAGATATCACTAGCACTAGCATTTTTAATGGAATTGTAATAAAGATACTGTATTTCCTTCCTCTGTTAACATTATTAATATAGCATGATTGGTTGACGATAGGGTTATGTCTTAACCCTTTATAGGGCAATAATTGAAATACTTGGAGATTAAAAATATTAAGCCTAGAGTGTTATTGGAGGATATTAAAAGACTTCATATTTCAAGATTTTTTTTTTTTTTTTTCATTTTTATGTTGAAAATCAAGGTCAGTAGAGTTACCATATATGGCCAGTGTAGGGGGAAATTTTTCATAAACTTAAAGGATTTTTTTTATTTAGGATGGGAGAAATCCATGTGGTGCTACGACCTCCGGAGGGGCATATCCGTTGAAGGTACCAAATATGGTTCGTCGCCCAATAAAGGGTTAAATAATTCAACGAGAAGTTCCGAATACCACCGCCATGTCTGATACTGCCTCAGAATCCACTCAGAATGCACGAGCATGCCACATGTATTAATGTAATTGTACAGATCATGCAGTGATTTCATTCAGCATGTTTCCTCATCCCTCTCACATTAATTCCTGACTATGCCACTGAGATGGACAGGCACAAATCACACACCCATATGAATGCTCCTCTGAGGCCTTAAGCTTTTCATGTCACCTTTGCCTTCATAGGGAATGCAATCCTCCTGCTGCCTGGTTGTATATCATTAACTCTCTAATGAGACATTAACTCCCTCTCAACCTCACACCACAGCCTTGTTCAACCCCATGCATGCAGGCAAGATCAGAAAAAGGTCCACGGGTCAAAAGTGTGGAACACCACAGGGGTGCCCACAGCGAGTCACGCACACACTCTCACATATGGCACTGGCCACTTGGAGATGAGCACTTCAAAAGCCTGGTGCCAAAGAGGGGGACTCAGACATCATTACTACAGACTCACGGCACCTTACTCAAGCTGCACAGAGAGCGCTGAGGAAACATTGATGTGATGAGAAATAAAACCCTTCATGTTAAGGAAGCAATCAGATGAGATTATTATCAGGTTGAGATTATGGCAATCAAGCAATCTTGTGAATTTCTTCCACAACAGTAATATACAAAACTTAAAGTCCTTATAGCAAGTAAATTCATTATGCAATAGTAGTAGTAGTAGTAGTAGTAATAATAATAATAATAATAATAATAATAATAATAATAATAATAAAAATGTAGGTTAAAATATGATCTCTGTGAGAGGTTAAACAAAGCATCTTAATTCACCAGTGTGTCAGAGGGATTGGGAATGGGAGCACTAATCCCACTCAGAGGAACTCATTAGCACTTAAAAGTCTTGCTTTGAATATTAATATGAATGTTAAATAGTAAAAAAAAAGTCATCTTCAATGAAACAGAGCCGTGTTTGCGACGTCTGTGTTGAAGAAATAGAAAGACTCCAAGGAATCTAATGGGCAGACCTTAAAGACTTAGCTTGGTAATGCCCTGGTATTATTGCACTTATCAATATGGCCATATTTGAGTTTAAGGACACAAATACACTTAAATCATAAACCTCGATGAGCAGAATCTACTGTAAAAAAAAAGGCATCCATTCGTTTTTATCCATCCATCCATCCATTATATGTATCGTTTATCCTTCAGTGTGGTGGGGAAGCTGGAGACATCGGGCAATATGACACAGATATCACAGACATCTAACACACACATGAACAACCATTCACACTCAGTGAGCAATTTAGAGTAGCCACTTGACATAACCTGCATGCATTTGGACTGTGGGAGGAAACCGCAGGCCCAGAGGAATCCCACACCGGCACGGGGACACCATGCAAACGCCACACAGAAAGCTCTGAACCTAGAACCTTCTTGTTGTGAGGTGACAGTGTTAACCACTGCACCACCGTGCCGCCTTCATTCCGCTTCAGCGACCACTTTATCCTGGTCAGGGTTGAAGAGGATCCATAGCCTCTCCTAGTAACACTGTGCGTGAAGTACTGTATATACCCTGGATGGGGCACCGGTCCCTCACAGGGCATATGTTTACACTAGGGACAATTTACTACAGACGGTCCACCTACTGGCATGTTTCTAGGAGGTGGGAGGAAACTTTAAAACCTAGAGGCAAATCTACATGGACAAATAAAACGCTGCACCAGGTCAAGCAGGTCAAACATGACAATACCTCCAGACCATAGGATGCACCATCTAATGAATCATTATAACGAAGCTTACACAGCCTCCTGCAGAAACAGATGTGGATTTCCCAACTTACATCTCCACAGCACTGTCAGAGATAAAGCTAATGCTGGTGAAAGCTGATAAACAGCGTTGCTCAACCTTTCAAAGAAAAGTTGCTGAAATTCCGCAGTACGAGCTCGTCCTGTCCAACAACGGTTCCAAAACTATATGAGGACGCAAAGAAGAAAAAAATCAAGCACTAACAGATGTCTGATTTTTTTTTTTCTCTCTCTCAGAACGCAAGTGGTCGAGTGCAGACGTGATCCCATTCATGAGCATCATAGTTCACTGCATTTCTGACTGCTTGCTCAAGTCTCATTGTCCTCAAACTGCATTTATCCCAGACAACCACACAGCAGTCTTGCTGAGAGCCTGAAAAAATGTGCTTGTGGAGTGGTTGCTCAAGGAAGCAAAGTTGTTATGCATAAGAATAGACAACGGCGCAAACATTGCGGCTGGTGTAAGGAGCTTAGGTTGGCTGTGGCTAAATTGCTTTGGCCATAACCTGTGTCCAGCGGTTACCAGCAGAGTTGCCAGTGAGAGTCAGCACCTAGCCTGAGCTTCGGGTCTTTGCAAAAGCCTCATCAGCACTTTCTCCCAAAACTGGCTAAAGCAGAGAAAGCCATAGAGAGTGCAGGAGGAGATGTGTGTACTGAAGCACAGATTCATCCTGCTCGTATTTCTGATGGAAAGACGAGTTCATGACAGTCTCTACCATGTCAACAAGGGGTAAGTGTGTGTGTGTGTGTGTGGGGGGTGCAAACAGAGGACACTGTGCATAATTCTGATGATACTGTGATTTAGTGGTGTTACAATCATGCACACGTCCCACTAGCACAGAAGTACTTGCGCATTTGAGCCCCTGCTGATCCCACCCCCACCCGAGCACAGCTGGAAATGTGGTCACAGTTTTCAGTTATGTATTTATTTTTAATTTGAGAGTTTCCTGTTCTCTCCTCCGCGTGAGTAACTTTATTCGCCGATTTCAAGGTAAATCAAACTTACAGGCGCCGTTTCTCATTGAACATAAGGTCCTAACTCTTGACGCCGTCTTCACTTTAACCTCTCACGAGCAACGGTTTCTGTTCTGTTTTCCGTCACTAATAGACATTGTGTACTTATACACTGTGATTACAAACCTATTCCGAGTTGTGTGCTTGTGTGCCAAAGAACAGGATGTAACAAAAGATCTGACTACACTATTACCATTACTATTATCCATGTCAGGACCCTCCATACAATAATTACATAATGACATAATTATTCGTGCAGCTGATCATTTCTATGCCTAAACCTAACCCTGACCAAAACGAGACGTGACACATCAGAGATGCCGTTAAAGCCCTAAAAGGCAGTTTGATTATTAGTTTAAAAAAAAAAAAAAAAAAAAAAAAAAAGATCCTAACAATGACATGGACGTATAATTATAGTGTTGCTGTTTCCTGTGCACGTGGACCAGTGGATATTAACAAGCTTGCATACCTACAGATCTCTGGCAGTATCGTTATGAACTCAGATTTCCGAACTAAAGCCTTACCTTGCAGGTAAAGACACGCTAGGCATCATGCAGTTCCAAATGAAAGCCAACGCGTACTCTTTTTGTGCAAATGGATTTCATATCTTATGTTTCTAAGCAGCCTGTTTCTGATCCCAGACAGATTAGAGATATAAACACTGTAGCTCTTGCCCGCTTCTCCATTTCTTAACCAAACAGTAGTGCATGAGTTCTGCTGCCTGCTTTTAAACAGGACTTTCCTACACAGCTTATAAATCTAATACAGCATGAAGTGCCTTCACGGGCGACATATTTGCTTGGTCTTAGTGGCCATTGTGTGTGGCCAGGCAGTGACAGTACCAAAGCCATCGGGGTGTAAACATGTAAACTGCATGCGACCTCTGCGTGTGCGTACCACTTCCTTGCCACCCCTTGCCTGTGACAGCTGTTTACGCTAAAAAAGACAGTCTGCTCCTGAGGCCTGGCTCTGCTCCAAATAAAATAACACTGAGCTGAAGAAAAGTCAGCCAACATGTAATACAAGTGGATAACTGAGAGAGAGGAAAAAACAGGAATCTGAAAAATGTTGGTGGATATTTTTCTCCGCCCCACACATTTTCTTTACCATGCTCTTTACCGCAGACTGGTCCCTGCTGTGCAACCCAGTTACTAAGAGAGAGAGAACGGAGGGATAAAGAGTGTCCAAAGCCCAAAATTTATAAGTGGACCACAATTGAGGCCATCTGCAAGAAAACATTTAGAAACGGGAGAATGAAATTCTTAACTCAAACTTTACTCGAATTATTTACAAAGCAGCAAATTGACAGTCAAATAAAACATCCTAAATTACGCAGGAGTGTTGCCAGCTCTCAGCTCCCGAGTCCTTGCTTCGATCCTGAGCTCGGGTTACGTTCGTGTGTGTTGTTTCTCGTTCTCCTCTGGGTTCTCTGGTTTCCTCCCATATGCCAAAACCCCCCCCCCAAAACAAACAAAAAAAAAATACACGGCAGTAGGTGGATTGGCTGTGCTAAATCGGCCCTAGGTGTGAATGTGTGTACATGGTGCCCTGTGATGGACTGGCATCCCTTTCGGGGTGTATTCCTGTCCCCCTGCCCAGTGTTCCCAGGATAGGCTCTGCATCCAGCACAAAAACCCTGACCAGGATGAACAAATTACCAAAGATGAATACATGAATGAAATTACACCCGAAGCAACATCAATGACATCAACCACGTTTAAACGCAGGCACATCCTCCAGGGTTTCTACAGACAGGCTCAGGAAACATTTTTGTGACCGCAATACAACTAATTGAGTGTTTTATATCCAGAGCCATAACAATGTCATAACCTGTCGCTTCAGCGAGACAGTTCCATTTATTGGCTGAATTAAAGCCCTGTCAAGGAAATACGGAATTCCTTCGCCTGCTGTGTGTGACTGGGCCTGAACAGACAAATAAACTGACGACATATGACGTGTTCACACCCTGCTACCAATCGGAGAGTGTGCATCTCCAGTTAGCGACCCTCAGAGACCTCATCCATATGTGAGCAGCATGCTTAATCTTCAGACAGTGTGTATGAGAGAGAGTAAGAGAGTGAATGAGAAGACAGGGAATAGAGAGAATGGAGAGACAATGAGCTCAGCACCACAAGTCTCTAATGACTTCCATGCCTGGCTCTGATTGAAACCACACCAGTGCTTCTTAGTTCCACAGGCAGGGGCCAAGCCAGGCACGCCGCTATTCTTCTGCACTTCCCTTTTCTTAACTTTAGCTGAATCCGAATTGGCCTAGCAGGACTAAACAGGGCCATCGCTACAAGAGGTTACGAAAGGGCAAGGAGTCGAGACAAGACCCCAGCTCCGTCCACATCCTCTGGACAACCACAACCACATGCCATGAGTTCCTCTATTTCAACTGACCAGCCCACGTCCAGCCCGTAGCAAAGAAAAGGCGTGTTGAGTAAGGGCTTGATGTGGAGAGCGAGCATAATTAGAGGCCCCGTAACATACAGAGGAACAGAGGAGGCCTGTCCATCTGTTGGGTAATGGAAGGCTGGGGAGGAGCAGTGGGAGGATCCCACTGGCCTGGTGTTGTCGAAGTGATTCGCATAGGCGTGGTTGGAAATATCAATCAAAACTGGAGACAGGTCCCACATGGCCAGTGCTGTCTGGCAGCCGAGGCTTGGGTTTTGGCACAGCGTTACAGATCGATTAATTAGCGGTCACACTGGATATACCTACTATCCACTTCTCCAAAAAGCATGTTGACTTCGATGCAAGAGGACATGGTCAAATGGATTTGCTTCTGGTAGGCGTTATGGTTCCCTCCGCCTCCTCCGATTCTGAGCAGGAAATTCATCCCCCTCAATCTGCCAGCCTTGGTACTGTGGGTCAATGGAAAGTGAGTGCAGAGCTTGTCATGTCTTGAAGAGTTCACTATTATTGATTTATCCTGTATAGCTTTCTGTGCTCCTCAGTTAAGTCTCATTACTCACAAATAAAGTAGCCGGGTGGCTATGGTTAGTTATTCGGTGAAGCCTCCAGGACTCACACCCCACCCCCCCGGAAAAGAAACTTGCAAGGCAAAAAAATCCGGTGTGAGTGCTGCTTTAGGGGTTGGGTAGGACACAGCCTGCTCCAACAGTACATAAGAGTTGTGGAGTAGCCAAGAGGAGAGCAAGTCAAGTTCCCCAAACTCAACAGGGGCACTTTGAAAGAGCAATTAAATCTTTGAACTGTCCCAAACACTCAGCTGACACCTCATTAGCCGGTCATGGTTGCAGGCCTTCCAGCCCGGGTGTTAAGGAGGGTGTTGAGGATGTGGCATCTAGCTCGGGGGATGCTGGATGATCATAAAGGGTCAAGTACAAGCACGAAAGAGGGGCTAAGAAGGCTTGCTGATATGGAGAACTGGCACATAAAATTATTAAGGCAGCGGTTAACCTCGCTGGCGTTCCTCTCATACGCTAACATTAGGGTCACATGGTTTTCTTTACTTCAGCATTTCCTTGAACTCCAAGGTAATAAACAAAAATGAAACACACTCAACAAATGAGGGAAAATCTAACTATTTGTCTCATGTGGCAACCCATGGCATGATGTAGCTGCCACAACTGCAACTGGCCTCATTACTTAAAGGACTAGACTAAACAAGCCTCGTGCTCAGGATAGCAAAAGAAGTCCAGTCTTATATGCCCTATAGGCAAGTACTATCTTTACCTTCCATGCCATTATGTGACTCAGGCTGCTATTTAAAAAGAAAAGTCCATTGCAAGGTGGTTTTATGTATGCTTTTTGGAAATAAGTCCCACATTCAGAAATTTTATTGGTCAGTAAACTAAAGGGTATTGTACCCAACTAGCCATATTACCATATTTAGTAGCTTTATAAGGAAGCATATTAAGGTATAATTGCTTTGGGAGGCTAGCTACTGAGGGACTAACAAAGGTGAATGCTAGAAAATCTCACTCGCTTATGGGACACTGGACCTTTTGTCTGCAGCTCCACAGTTTCCAATCACTATGAGGAAATATGGAGTGTATTACAAGAATTATATAATAAGTCCTTTTTATTTTAGTTCATTTCCGAAAATTAACTTTTACAGTGCGGTAAAATGTGGCCCGAAAGAAAACCATCTGTTTGGCATTTAGCATTGCCAGCACAAGGGATCCTCTAATGACAGTGATTGAAGGGGGAAGAGGGAATCTCCTTGTGTATGAGGGAGCAAAAACGCACACACACACACAGTGAAATTTTAACACATGAACATTTTACCCACAAAGTGCTATGACATGACAAATGGGTGGTGCGAAATGGTGTTGCTAAACGCACCCTTTTATTTGCATGGACTGAAACCATCTCCATTCTCCTTCTTAAATGAAGCAACAGCTCACAAAATGGAGATATGGGCTGTTGGCGGAGGAGACACACCACTCCAAATCCGAATCAGGAGTCTATCGGTCTGGATAAATGAATTAACGCTAACTGACGCTGTCGAGGAAAGGGCGTGTGGGTGTTTCTGTGGCAAATAAATACTAAGAGAACTCAAACCAGATTTGCCGCAGAGGGTCACATGGGGCTTGAGGTATCTGTGTGTTTGTGAGTTCATGCCATCGTCATTCCCTTGGAGAGAGCGCCAGAGGGGTGCCATAGCACTGTTATGCTGAGGGCCGCAGCACATGCTAGCAGGCCAGCCGTCCCTGCATGATACACATCCTCTGCGCCCTGACACCATGGCCAGGCCCAATAACACACTGATTAAGGCTGTCAAATTGTCATTAAACTAATAAATCGACTTAAGCGGGACTGACAGGCCTTCATTAGTGCACAACTGCTCACGGATGTTCTGCATCAGAGTGGTGCTGAAACACAATAAACGGCAGGAGCTTGAGCTGAGTTAAAAACAAATCGGACCACAAATCTTCTGGTGACAAAGCGAAGACAGCAGACTCCCTCTCTTCCAAGGACTGAGGATGCAGCACTTTTCTCAACCTGAAATGAAATCCTTAAGTCATATTTAACATGCCTTTTCAGTTACAGTTAAGGAGTATTTGACAAAATTAGCCAAAAAACCCCCAAAAACGTTCCCATCCGTTCTGCGCTACCCTTGAACCTTTGAGAGATTTAATCCCTCTCAGGTGATGGAGCTCAAATGAAGCTATCTCTAACTGATCTCCTCAAATATGCTCCCCCCCAACCTCTCTCTCTCTCTCTCTCTCTCTCTCTCTCTCGCAGCCTTGGATGAGTTCCTTCATCAAGAAACGCTTCTTTCTGTGTGTGGCTTGAAGATTCTCTCATTCTTAAACCACCACTCATTTCACATGAGCTTGGTAAAACAATTACACTGTTGTGGGACAATGTCTAATGCAGCATACCTACTACTTAACAAGCAAGAGAACTGCTGTCCAAGACCTGAGGGGCCGGTGCAATAGAAAAAACCATGCCAGCCACTGGAAAGAAGGGCTGTTGGACAGCAGGCGACTGGGGACTCGTACACATAAACTCGTTGACTCGATGAAGAACATCCATCTCCCGGATTAGGGAGGCACCGCGTGAAAAGCTCTCGTTAAAAGACGTGCCATCTGCAGCCTTTTCACTTTTTCCAAACGGAGAGTGGCAAACACCATTTTGAGAAAAAGCCCTTGGAGTGTTCTCTTGCGTTGTCAGGCACTTAATCAATGACTCGTACTGCACGAACGTAGCAGGAGCCAACATTAACGTGTCCACCCACTGACCTGGGACCTTGTTTAAGCTTTCCGCAAACACAGCGCTACATTTAACAGCTCCTTTCTTTCATGCCTTTCTGTGCATGTTAGGACTTCGTAAACTGAACAAATGTAAGCATTAAGGAATTCTTGAAAAGAATGGGTTTCCCGCGCGTGCAAAAGGGAGTTCTTAATTTCTCGCTTTTGTTTAAATCAGATCATTCATACCTTCAATCAACCTTTGAATTCCAGGCACTGATTGTTCTCTCCACCACCTTCACATACTTTGTTCTCAATTCCAGCAATCAGAGATTTCGTGATGATGTCTGGGTGTGGTATCATTTTACTGTGGACCAGAACCAAAGAACAAACCAAAAAACATACACCATGCATGACACGGGGGGGGGATGGAATTCAATCAAATCTCATCATAGTGTATCCCTTCTTCGGTAAAAGAACAGCCCACTGTTTGTTACTGTTTCCCCAGTTTTAGATAAAGCCCAGCTCAGGAACTCAGAAATGAGCTTTTCCTTAGAGATATCCGCCTTTTCGTGATTACAAAGCATGGGATTTTCTGGCTATATGCTTCCATTTGTCCCATTATCAAGCGCTTAATCAGACGCCGACTGTTAATCAGAAGTAGCACTTTCTACGCTTCACAAAGAGAGAAAAACTGAGGCCAAAGTCATGGTAAGCGTTTAAGACCACAAATGTGTGCTTTCATGCGCACACTTCCTGAGGTTGTGGGGTTCTACAGACAATGCTTAAAAAAAAAAGTTTAAAAAAAAAAACCAAAAAACTGGAATACTTCCTGCTTTCAGTCCACAAGAAACCAAAACCATATCAACAGATGATGAGGTCAAAGCAATGAAGTCATCAAAACTTTTTCGAGTCAGGACTGAAAGTGAAAACGAGGTCAAATCCACTTCAAATCCACTCCAAAATGCCTACAGAAATGCTGAATAATCCCCTGCTTGTTCTCTATAACGAGGATATCTGTGCTTAAAAAAGCCCACGTGCTTAAAGTTTGTACTTTTGTGACTTTTTTAGAGACACATGAGGCTCCTCAGAACATTAATACACGTGTAATGACCATAACATGTTCATGGACTTCAGTAAATCGTTTTTGGGGTGAAAAAAAAGGGATTTTACTTCGTCTTGGTCAAAAGCATTTGGAGTAAATTCATTAACAACAAAGGAGTTAACGGCAACCCTTTTACAGATCTGCGTGCCTGATCTCTCTCTTCCTCTGGGCTATGCTGGTACATGAGCCTTTTGGGGTTTTTTATGTAGTCAGCAGGTGGCATCATTAGCCAGGGAATAAAATGAAAACTAATACCCCAGAGTCTAGCAATGATATCATAGCGGGGCTTGCCGGCCCCCCTGTCTGCTCTCTCTAGTACACAGTGTAGGGGGTAAGGAGGTGTAAATTGGATGTTTCTTACTGTTGGTTTAGTTTTATTAGCACCGAAAGAAAAAAAAATGTGTTGGGTTTGAGGCATGGGAAAAACGGTGTGCGCTGCAGCTCTACTTTTTAAGACGAATTCGTTCTGATGATCTGTTTGAAACATGCCAAATGCTCACCAGAGCAACGTTAATAATGTCAGGAACACAAAGCGAAGCACGCAGCCGACAATGTATGTATTCACGTTGTAAAGGACATGCTAATTAGAGTATGGCTGATTCTTCAGGGAGCGTAATCGTAGTGCATGACTGGAGTCTCTGGAATGATTTAAATACCGCTGTACAAGAGAGCAAGCCAGCAAATACTGAGTATAAAGCTGTCATAGGAACCCACAGGGCAAGAAAAATATTCGACTGTTTCAGAGTCTATTGAACCACGATTTCTGTCCCATGGTACTTTCAATAAGCATGATAAATAAAAGAAGGAAGTTAATTTAAAGCTTTTGGCTGACTTCCTCTGCATTTCCCGTGTCAGTCCTGCATTTGTGTACACCAAAACAGAACCTACTCCCTTTTTAAGCCCCCAAATGCAGTCGGATTGCATGGCTCAGGGGCCTCAAATACATATATAAGTGGCTCAGCCATGTATTGATAATCTTTCCCATACACTCATATATATATATATATATATATATATATATATATATATATATATATATATACACAC
>JAQMCW010000032.1:17897584-17910084 GCA_030068335.1 Chrysichthys cranchii | reverse complement strand
AGTCATCTTTGACTAAAGGATCATCTATCACCACATGGCATTTATTTCTCCATTCAATTCGATTCAATTTTATTTGTATAGATAAAAATTTTTTTAAAGCTTTTAACAACAGACATTGTGGCAAAGCAGCTTTACAATGCATAATGTCCAAATAAAGGCTTATTAATCAAGAAACATATCCATAAGTGCATATATATATATATATATATATTTCCCTATGCCTAATGAGCAAGCCTGTGGTGACGGTGGCAAGGAAAAACTGAGATGACAAGAGGAAGAAACCTTGAGAGGAACCAGACTAGGATTTCTTTACAATATACTATCGTGCCCATCACGGACCCAGGGAAACTGTATTAGAGAGTAGTTGGTGAACAGACAGTTATGGATGGAATAACTGGCTTTTATTACAGAAGAGTTTAAACATGAGCAAGTCTGTGGTTGGCTGTTGGGAAACAGTGGTGAACAGGGATTGGTCACTATGTTTTACACAAAAGTCATTCGATTTTGTCTCTTGAGTTTCCTGCTTTTAAAATAAAGCCCCTACAGGGATTGACCAATGTTGTCAAGTTTTGAATATGTACAGTCAATGCTTAAAGTTAATGCAGCCCCAGGGCAGGGGGGCACAAGCCAGTGTCTTTTTGGGCCGGTCGCATGCCCGGATAAATGCAGAGGATTGTGGCAGGAAGGGCATCGGATGTAAAACTATGCCAGAAAAATTATTCAAATCATTTCTGTGACTCCCATGCCAGATCGGTTGATCCCCGGGTTAACAACGACCGCCACTGGTGCCATCGACCTACAGGGTGCCGGTGGAAATTGGGCTACTGTTGGTCGAAGAAGGAGAGCAAAAATGCGTGTATGTATGTGGAGGGAGAAGAGAAAAGGATGGATGTAGTGAAAGAGGACATGAAGTTAGTTGGTGTGAGAAAAGAGGATGCAGAGAATAGAGTTAGATGTAGACAGATGATTCGCTGTGGCGACCCCTGAAGGGAACAGCCGAAAGGAGGAGTAGTAGTAGATAGTCAATGCTTAAAGTTGATCTTTGCATGTAAAATATGGCAGTAGGCTGCTTAGGAAGTTTGTTCTTTGTGGACAGTTTGTTCAAGTGCAAGTATGACAAACTTCTGAAAAGTATGATTTAAAAATAATTAGTGGTTCTTAGTCCAAAATTGGCTGCCACCTTGCTCACACAATTTGCCCAATGCTAAATGGTGTTTTGTTTGGGTTTTTTTTAATTTAGCTACATTAGCCTTATAACTCCACTACAAAGCACTTTTGGTCATGAACTGGGTTAGTCAGAGGTAAGTTTAAAAAAAAGAAAAAAAAAAGAAAACTCAGATTCATTTGTACGAGAAAAGGGAACATCATATCTGTTTAATCCACAACTTTGAAGTGTTCCATTACAAATTGTTCAAGTGAGGCCATGGCTACACCTGGACTAGCTAAGCTTTAACCCATTCCATATTTTTTCAGTGGATGTTGGTCTTGGGGCATTGTATAAAAGCCTCTTGTATCATATTGCTTAAGGTTAAGGTTTAATGCTTTCAACTCGAAGAAACTGAAACGTCCGACATGTGATTGGAAGAATTATGGTCAGCCAAATTCTTCACAGATGCCCACAGTGGACATGCCACATAGAACGTGTCCGTTCGTCCCCGGGGTTAATGCCTGACAACAGCAGTGCTATATCCCTTCCACTACTGGGTAAAATGAAAGATAGTCTTTTAGTTTCAAACCTTCAACCAGCATATCAGATGTTCTTGATGTACTCCTGATTAGAGTAAGGAAAGAAAGAGGGGAGAGAAGAAAAAAACCCCACTGACTCCATTTACACTGACCTTGACTGTCATGCTCCCTAACTTGATTTAGACTGTTTAATGTGATAATTGCTATATTCCAATAATATAATTGAATGTTGCACAGGGGTCAGCCTCTTGTGAACCCCTGGAGTGTTTTGGGATTAAAGGCTTTGCTCAAGGGCTGCTAAGACCAAACAGTAATAGAGGTATCGCAGTGGATACAGGCCGGTTCTGTCAACCTCCGCCAACTCTAGGACACGAACTTACGATCCTCTGGTCATTCTTGCAGACCATTACTCCCTGAGATCCCACACGCCTCTATCACGTTCACAAAGAACTAATGCATGGTGGTAGAGTAAACAAAACACCCGTAAATGTCACTGTACCCTTCTAAACCGCTCTCCAAAGGGGGGGAAGCGTTCCTAAATTACAGAAAACTAGTCAAGGAAAAATGACCAGAACAAGCAACGAAACATTGTGTACCTATTGCAGTTACACAGCGCATTTAGCCAAAAGTTCAACCTTTTCAGAGAATGCCAAACAGAAAGGTCACGCAGTGGTGTGGACCAAAAACCTTAGTCGACCTTTTGCCTGTTTGTTTATTTATTTATTTTGAGCAAAGTGTCAGGCTCTGTGGTGGAGAAGTTTGCTCACCACATGTCTAATGTTGGTCTGGACGTCGTACTAAAACAACATTTGATACAGCACTCTTAAGGTTCATGTGATAATTAAGGGGTGCACGGGTTGTATTTTTGTAATGTGTCATGGCACAGGACCGGCAAAAGAACCGGTAAACCAATTACTTTATCCACCTCCACCTCCTCGTTTCGTGGCTGGCCGCCTCTCGCTCACCCTCTCTTGCTCACAGACTGTAGAACCAAAGGTGATGTCAGCGTTTTAGCCGTCTGGCTACATGCCTGAACATTATGGCAGCTGTGAACACCCCCCTCATCCAGAAAGACAGCGCTCATAAAAGTGTCAGTTGATGGAGAGGCCAAAATAGACAAAGACATGCATCGTGTCAAAGCCGCCACTGTGTGTTCGCTCATGTGCGTGTGTGTGTGTGTGAGAGAGAGAGAGAGAGACCAGGAGAGGGCAAACAGAAAGACTGCAGCTGTTGTGATGCAGAGAGGATGAGATAAGAAGGAAAGGGAGGGAGGTACAAGAGGACGGGGCATTAAGCTGATTGTGTTGTTGGCTAATGCAGCCTGATGAGTCCTGAGCATCACTCGGTGCATACAGAAGGCATAACTGGCATCGAATTGGTATTGAGCAAGTTGACATCACCTCTTTGTGTTTCCTTCCGTGACGTTCCTCCAGAGGGTGAGTGGTGGCTCACTACGGTACGCGGCCGTAAAACTTAGCAGACTAAACACTCGTTCATCATTATGGTGCACGTACATGCCGTTTCGCGAAAACGCGGCCTGGAAACGTGTCCCACTCGATGACTCAGTGTGCTCATTAAAACTTCATCTATTACACACAAAAGAGCGTGACCACTTCAGCCTCAACCACCATTTGTAATGTCCAGAAATAAAAGGCAAGCACCGGGTGAAACGGGTTTTGTAAGAGCAGTTTTTATTGAACGCCATATGTACTCAACTGGGGTTAAATAAAAGGTTCTTTTGCGACTTCGAGGTGCATGAGAAGGAAAACAACGTGTTCAGGAGCAGGACGTGAATGCTGGAGAGTAACAGGAAGTTAATATGGCAGCACGCCGTCTGCTCACAGTACTCCTCAATAGAAGCCTGTGTCCTGGGCAGCCCAGTTTGGGGTCTGTGAGAAGAGAGAAGACAGATCCTGGGTTAATTATGCAATTCACAGAGAGGTCAAGTGACATGTTTATGGCTGGTTGTAGTGTTTGGGATTTTAGCTGAGGGATCATTGTGTACAGACACATATGGTGAGGGAAATTAGGTGCTTAAAAAATAAATAAATAAATAGATCACTGTCTACAATATACATCACAATGCTTAAAGCTGCTTAAAAACTGGCAGAACAAAGAATTTCTAACTTTGACAAATAGCAATCATTTAATGTCAAAAGGTGAAAACATTAAATACAAATAAGGATTTTAATGTTCAGTCAACTGCTTTTACTGAGAGTAATGGAGTTAATCAGCTTTACGAAGTTTCTGATTATCTGATTATTTTCTGACACAAGAGGCGACTGATGGTTTATATTAATAAAAAAAAAAAAAAAAAAAACATACACGAAATACAAATTACTTGCAAATGACCTTGAAATAATTACTCTTTAATATCCCACTAAATAAGTCATGCTGAAAGAGTGGGCAGGTGCAGAGGAACTCCTTGGGGCGGGTAAGCGGGATGAATTTTTAGCTTTTAGAAAATGTGGACTTTAAGAATATATATTAAGACCCAGTGGTACCTCTGGTCTTCGATCCAAAACTCTGATCGTGACCCGAACCTAATTTCCCCATTGGACTGTATGTAGATACGATTACTCCGTTCCAGACCCTACGACCTGTATGTAAATATTGTTTTTTTTTTCCCCCAGATTTTTAAGCACAAAAATACAGTCACGTTCCGGCGCCCCCGGCGACAGGTCAAATCCGCGAAGTACCTACCTTATATTTATTTTATTATTTATATAGATATATTAAGGTCTTATAAAGCATTCCCACTCTCTTATAAACACGTCCTATGCTCTTAAACACTTTCTACACTCTTAACCCTACGTCATTTTAATAACATTTAAAATTCTACACGGTGCAAAGTGGAAATGGTAGTGAGAGTAAGAAGCCTGATGTGTGTGTACATCAGTCGAGGATTTGTTCGTCGGCCGGGACAAAATCTGTTTGGGAATTTAGTTCGGATTTTCGTTCGATTCGTTCGCCATCCCATGCGTCCGTGAGCCAAGGGTCCACTGTATCTTCCGCTCCTTGATTGTATGCTACCAGAATGCTTGCATACTCGCTAATAAAGAGATTCCCAAAGGACCAGGCTCTTCTTTTCAGTGGGTGTCTTCTAGACCAATTTCCATCACAGCAGCCTGTGTGTTGGGAAAAGCTTGCGTGTTGTTTGTTCTGCTTTGTCGGCTTAGCAGTGTACCGTAATTCCGCTGAATTCAGCCCAAATTTCCCATGGTGAGAGAGATCACTTATGAGCAAACACACGAGACTTTTCAGCGCTTGACAGTGAATGTTACTGGCGTTCTCCATCATTTCTTTTTATACGTTTGGAAAATTCAGAGGCTAGCCATAAAGGATAACAGCCGAAGCACTGGAACGTTTTTACATTCGATTTTTTGGGATTTTCGAGTGCGGTGGCCTACAGCATAAGCACTGTTGTTTGGGAAACCGGGGTGGTGCTGAGGGAACGCTGGTGGTGACATGACTTTTTATCCATAACCCACTGTTTCATATCCTGAGTCGAGCCGCTGAAGGTCATCCGCTAGCTAGTAAATGGTGTGAAATGTTTTAAGTCCTCCTGACCTGTAAGTGGCAGTGTTGCACAACAGCCCCAGCTGCAACATGCACCTCTCCTTCCAGGACGCTGTTAATTATCCTGCTGTCCGCACTCACACACTGCAACTCCTGCATGGTGGAGAGAGAGAGAGCGATGCAACAAGAACCTAACGTCAACATGCCGGTGAAAGCCACGTCTCCACAGGGTCGGTAGCTTAGACCCGCAAACAAGCCGCAAGCTTTAATCTGGATGTTTAGCTAAGCCTAAGGCTCACCTGTACGTGGGAAAGAATCTGCGTCTCTGATCCTGCCTCTGTCAGACGCACGATGTGTTCCCTGCCCGACATCGTCAGGTAATCATAACGTCCATCCGAAGCGTGTACTGCAACGATACAGTGTGAATGCTTTCATCAATACAACAACAACAAACGTGATAGAAAGAGAAAGAAAGTGGACGGAGGCTAATGCTGCGTTCCGTTCGCCTCGGAAGTCGGATTTCCAAGCTGAGACTGATGTCACGCCCGACTTAACCTCGTCCAATTTGTGCAAATCCGAAAACCGATACGGACGCCTCCAGGAAACCTGCTATCGTGCTCGGTCTTTTGTGTTTTACCGCGAAGCTAAGCTTTTGCGTTTTACCCTGTTCAACATAACCTTCAAATATTAAACGGGAATTTCAGCTTCCTTTTAGGACTTTTCTTGAAATGTGACACGGTGGGGGAAGCCAGGGTCACTCACTACCACGTAGGCGTTACCCATTAATTCGCGACACCACCTGAAAACCACACGTTACGCGGGATTTAGCGCATCAGAACCCCGTCTCAACATGAGCACAGATAAAACTCGGACAGCGCTTTGGGTACGACTGATTAAATGACATAAAAACAAACAGAAGTTTATTAAACAGGAGAAAACTCCAGCTTTTGCTTAGTGTTCAGGCAGGGGGTGGCGTTTTGTATTTTTTTTGTTTTTTTTTTTTAAAAACACGCTGTTAGTATGAATCTCTCAACTTTCTCAAAGTCGGAAACCCGACTTCAGGGGCGTTACAGTCGGCATTACGGACATCCGAGTACAAAGGGAACGCAGCAGAAGTACCCAGGAAAAGGGGGACGCCTCTCAGGGTCCTCCACAGCACGGAACGGGCACTCTTCACTGCCCCCCCTTGTGGACCCGTAGGGGAACTGCAACCTGCTCTGTCTCCAGTCACGAACTCGGCTTCGGTCAGATCTGAGCAAAGGCACATCAGGATATCCAGAAAGAGAGAGACCTGCAGGGACGAGAGGTGACAGGTAATACAAGACGGAAGTGTCCAGAGGGACCGACACTGATGTGAAACAGAGGTGTCCGCCACAGGCGCGACACGGGACTCCTGGCTTCTCCAGAACGTTCATTCAAATGCACTAATAAAGTATTGAAAAGTAGAGGTGTGCCTGTACGGCCGTTATGTCACCATTGGTGAAACCGAATAAAATCACAGCATGCGTGAAAATCTCCTCTGAATCCCCAACACCAGTGCTAGTGAAGCGTGGGTTCTGTGAGCTTTTACACCAGATTCAAGTGCAAAGATTAACGCCCAGTACCCACCAGGCTTTTAACCCAGAAATAAATAAATAAACAAACGAACAAACAAACAAACAAATAAATAAATAGATGGTGATCTGCAGGTTTATTGGACAGTGCACTCGTTGCTCGTCTTGCCTGGACGCACAGCTTCTCCTTATGATGACTGGTGGACGTCTCAAAGGGGTGGGACCTCGTAACCAAGCACCAATCGCTGAAACAGTAACGAACCAAATCCATAACAGTTTTACACGATTAGCATCACTGGAACGTTTATCACGGTGACTGGAAAATAATACAAATATATAATTAAGCTTAAAGTTATGTTGGATTATTTGCATTCAGTTTCTGGAGACGTCTAGGTATCCGGCGGTCACTTCCTATTTCAGGGAGTATGAGCTAGTTAGGAGCTTCGATGGCGAACTCTGTCGCAAAAGCAGTGTTTTGGGGTGTTTTTTAAAATTCTTTTGCTTATGAGAAGGGACTGAGGACTAAACAAAAAACCAGAAAAATGTATCAGCCGAAACTGATAAATCAGAACACAGGCACAGATGTACACCCTCATTACACGGGTTTCTCTATGCGGACCCCACCTGGTACTTCAAACTCGTTATGATTTATTATTTATTTTATTGTTTTAGGTTACAGTGTATGTGGGGGAGCCCAAAAATAACCTGAATGATAAAAAAATAATATACAAAAATTAATTTTTACTAGCTGAAACTTTATTCTCCTTGAAAGTACTCGCCATGTGAATGGACGCACTTGTCCCGACGGTTTTCCCCACTGCTGGAAACATTTTTTTGGAATCCCCGAAGAGGAACGCTGTCCGAGGCCTGCAGCGCTTGTTCTTTAACTTCCTCCGCGGTACAAAAACGCTTTCCTTTGAGTTTCTTTTTTCATATGCGGGAACAAGGAAAAGTTGCCCGGAGCGAGATTCAGGCGAGGAGGGACAACGGTCATCTGGTTTTTCAACCAAAATTGTTGGACACGGTGGGGGCGGTATGGGCTAGGGCGTCGGGCGCAGACTCGCTGTTCAAGATCACCATCAGAAACCTCGCAGCGTACGTTTAACAAGCCAAGAAAACCCCGTACGAGCAACACCGAGCGATGCCACGTGGCAGATTACCACAGAATCCCGTAAGCATGCTACACCAAGCAGTGAAATTCACAACTCCATCTAGATTGCGCACCAGGTGCATATTCTCGTTCCCTTTGGGTACCCCCTCGTATTAATCGTTTAGAGCGACTAGCCGTGCGGGGAACACCAGGCGCAAAAGACTTGGGTGATTTCCAAAGAGGCCGTATTGTATCGTGGGTCAGTCTGAGGGTGGACTTAGGCAGCGTATGATTGAGCAAAACCTTGGGATTCCTCTTGTTCCAGTCAACAGAGTGATTGTACAATTCAAAAGCGAAGGAAAGGAATCACCAGCATCCCGCTCAGGTCGACCTGGGCCCTCGAACAGGGGTCATCAGACCGTCGAGCGGACTGGTGAATGAAATAAATCCATTGTAAGGACGCTGATGTTGCAGAGCGACTCCAAGTGAGTCGGAGTCCTTGTGTGAGGGATCTCCATCAACTTGGGTACCATGGCCGAGCAGCTAGGAGGAAGTTTCTAGAAATACAATTCTTCAGAAACGATGGCGTCCATTTACTTTCGAGATGCCCGAGTGTGTCTGCTTCAATACCACAACCTTGGGCTTCCTCCATTTTAAAAACTGCCATCCGCCACCACTGCTTGCGAGGTAGGCTTATGGACATTGTGGATGTATCAAAATACCCTCACTGCCGGTGCATTCTGGGAGAAATCTGATAGACGGTATTTTTGGGCAGGACGTCCACAGTTCTCGTCCCTCTACCAGCATTGGCTCAACTTCCAAGGTTTGGGATTTTTGCCTAAGTAATAGGGGCCTTATTAGTTAAAAGTTGAAATAACATGACGGACGGTTGTACAAGTGGACGTTAGCTAGAACATGATTTCATCAAACCCAGAATGATGTATGAACCCTCTCGACAAGGAAAACTCACTGACGCATGAAGAGTTCTCGGGGAACGAAGCAAAGCTTGCGTTAGATTTGTCGCCGTATCTATTTACAGACAAAACAACGCTAAAACCTTCAAGGATCCCGAGTTCAAGGACAACAGATACAAACAAGCAAACACATGACTTATGCGTGTACCTGTAAAGGCGGTGCCCCAGAGTCCAAGCCCAGGTAAGTGCAGCCGTCCAGGGGCGGGGTCACGTGAGTTTGTAAAAGTCTCTCGGACACGGAGCTGGAGAAAAACACAGGCCCCGACACCTGCAACCCATGTGACTAGTTACCAGAACATCGCGGAAAAACACACACACACACTTATCGTACAACCTTTCAGTAGTGTGAAGAACATCTGGAACTTCATCAGTGGTAGATAGGATTGATGTGTTAAGAAGGCTGGATGTGAAACTGGCCGTACCAGAGGAGCGGTCCCATCGGGCAGGAGAGCAGAGCGAATCCTCTCCTCTGAACCCCTGTAGATAATATCACGCACGCCTCCCTGGCGACACAGAGATGGGTATTGGGTACAGATCTCAGCTAATCGAGCTACGCTGGCATCCAAATTAAGATTTGGGACTGGGGAACTGTGATAGGGTGAACATATTTTGGTACTTGAAAAAGGGAGGAGAACGGCGCCGCGGGGTAGGCGGACACCCGCAAAACGAACGGCGAATGACGGCAAAAGGCGAATCCCAGACATTTTCAGCTGTGTAAGAATCCCACCGCCGAGGCGTTTTAACGCTTCAGAAAAGAGGATGTGTGTGGGAACAAGAGGACGTAGGCTTGGGGTTCCGTGGATGGGTTTCTGGGGATCCAGAAACCCATTTACGTTCACTCTACAGTCCGGTATTGTTGAAGTTCTCTCGCGTGAACTTTCTCACAGGGTTTCCCTGGCGGGTTACGTCTCTCGCTCATTCTTTCTCTTACATATTCGGGGTTTTTTTTCTTTTTCTTTTTCTTTTGCAAGTATTTCTCTCACCCGAGCCCGAGTCGCGAGTCGCATGCTCAAGGGGAAAATAACGTGCAGGGAAAATCACGCACGAGAACAACCACGCGAGAAAAATCTTCCCTCTGCGACTACATACCTTTGCGAATCAGCACTTCTGTCTAAAGAAAAAGTCGAAACAAGTCGCGTGTCAAAGATGATACGAGTGTCGCCTCGTCGAAGGCCGCTCCGCTGGTTCATGTTCTTATTCTTCAAGGTGAACAGGGACAACCTTCTCATTGAAGAAAAGTAGATAACGAGAGAGTCGATGTCGTAGTAGTAATGGCAGGAGAAAACAGTCCTAGATCTGTTTTAATTTGCACAAGAGGATTGCATTTCAGAATTATAAAGAAGACTGCTTACTTTAAAGTTTAATCGGACTTTGTGTATGTCATATACATGTATGAGACCGATATATATTAAATCTCGATAAATAAAAGTACAAGTGCTCCTCTAGTTCCGATGGCCTGACTTCCGATTATTCGAAGTTGCGATGACGACTGCGATACGCTAAAAATTGTACGATGTTTAGAAAATATTTAAGATTCGTGTGCAGGCATCGCTGGGAGGCCAGCGTTACAGCGCATGACGTACAATACCTTTGATTCGGACGATGCCCGGATGTACGCGTCACTCGCCTTGCGTGATGTGATGCCTCACCCTCTCCCGCGACTCACGGAGTTCCCTTGTGTATCGGTGTACCGTACAGTGCGTTACCGCATGTTTTTTGTGTCCTTCAAGAGCTGATTTTAATTCCAAAGCATGTCTTTTAAACACCCAGAATGTCTCCTACAGGAAAAGACTCCTGGGTAGGCCAGGCTAAGCTAGGTTAAGCAGTGGCCTACGTCTTTCAACATACGATATTTTCCACTTCCGATGGGTCTAGTGGGCCGTTCGCATCTCCATCGTAACTTGAGGACTACCTGTCTTTTATATTCATAGCATGCAAAGTTGTGTTTACGTGAATATCTCTGGAGATGCAGGTCCATAGCGTACATCAGACTCTTAAAGGGGTCCGTGACTCAAAAAGGCTGAAGAAGCACTGCTCTAGGTTGTGTTATTTCCATAACGTGATAAATTATGCCAAAATATACTTTTGCGTGTATATTTTGGTGTCTTGCGAGAACATTTATTATTTTTTTTGTTAACTACAAAATGAATCAAACTTGGGAGCAGCTGATATTCAGATTTTTTTGCGGCGATTTCCCTCAGCAGTCTTCTATGGTGATGCATATCGTCCATCCTCATATGATATTTTTCACAATTTGACATTTTCATCATATTGCCTTCCACTAATTGTGTAACTTTCCGTGTTTACTGCTTTACCCAGAACCCACCTGTGCGTCTGTGAGGTAGACTCCATGGTTGAGAGCAAAAGATATGGCACCGGGTAAGGACACGGCCCGTACGCCGGAGAAGTCTTCCTCCCACAGCATGGCTACAGAGACACATATCCATCATTTAAATGCAGGAGTAAGTTTTAAGCTGATGCGCGAGTTTCTCACACTCGGTGGCGATACGAATATTCTGTCGTGTTGAAATAAAAAAATTAAACATTTGCTGTTTCGGAACCCGTTCTGAGAAAACAACGATCGTCTCAACCGTGTTCCATTTGTACAAGTCGGAAATCCGATAAGGACGCCTCCAGGAAAACCTGCTATTGCGCTCGCTCTCTTTGGTTCTTTACCGCGAATCTCATCGAAATCTGTCCCTAATAATCTGATCTCACCCTGTTACACATAACCGTCAAGTTTTAAGGTGGAATTTCAGGTGGAATTTCAAATGAACGCGTGTTCGTGTTGCCAGTGATACGGAGTGGCCCTCTGAACACTTTGACCTTTGATCGAAACATCACCCAGGAATTTCCTTCCAGTCTCGTATCAGTTTCGGTCCAAGTCGGGAGAAATACGCTACAAGGCAGATTCATATCTGATTTTTACCCAGTTGTGATTCGTCATGAAGCTAGAACACCGTGATTTAACACAGAGAAAGCTAAATAAATGTCTGGACATGAAACTCACATTCAAATTATGAGTATGTAAAGACGAACTACAGAGTGAAGTTACGCTCAGAGAGCCGAGAGAGAACGTTGGGATGACCTTGTTATTCACGAGAATGACTCCACATCCATTGTACTCGATAGATCTCTAAAAATACGATCAAACCCCCAATGCAGTTCGAGGAAACTCACTCGGCATCGTAGAGATGCTCAGGATCATGTCAGTACTACACACCCAAACACCAGGTGGAGAGCCAGCACACACCTGAAACAACACAGGAGACACATTACTACCGTACACATACGGCCAAAAAATAAAAAAAAAAGCAAACAAACAAACAAATAAATAAATAAAAACACTAAATGGCATTTACCAAAATGTGCATTTTAATTATCTCCACCAAGAAGGCTGTTTTCTGTACTTTTGTCTGGCGTTTGTTTGTATTAAGCAGGATTGTGCAAAAAATATATTGTAATGATTGTAATGAAATTTGGTGGAAGGGTGTAGCACAGGCCAAGGAAGGACCTGTTCCATTTTGGAGCGAATCCGACTCACAGGGCAGCTCGAAGAACTGAGTTTCACTTTCGCCAACGGTGCGAGATGCAGTGGACCCTCGACTCACGACCTTAACTCGTTCCGAGACTCTGTTCGTGACCCGATTTGTTCGCGACCCGAATCAGTGTTTCCCA
>JAQMCW010000032.1:17877775-17891736 GCA_030068335.1 Chrysichthys cranchii | reverse complement strand
ATTACTGTTTTGATAAATGTTCTTAGATGTGTTTAGTATATACTCTTCTTGTTTTATCCTGTTCATTTTGTGTTTAAATGCTTAAAAAAGGGATTTCGAACCCACGCTTAGAACAGATAAAGTTCGAGTACTGTGTGTGTGTATAATTAATACACACACACACAGACAGAGAGAGAGCTCGTGTGTGTGCATGACTATTCTGGATTGCAGAGGGTGTAAATCCCTTACAATCGTTACAGCCTATTAACCAAAGCCACTGTAACGTGGTCAAGTGTTTTCTGTTGCACATGCAGGAAGGGGGGGGGGGGCGCCGCAATGCTGGACACATCCTCATAGACTACTAGTTATGAAAATCTCGTTAAACAGCCCAGCGTGTAGTGCTGCTTCCCTGCTCTGTATTCTGTCACTGGAGCACTAATAAGAACCAGGCAGAGGGAAACCAATGACAACCGCCCAAACCTCCCTCATTCCAACTGCTTCTTTTCCACCAATGGAAAAACCTGGGCATCCAAAACCATTGCGTGTCTCCTCTGGAAACCTACAATGCTGTGTATATACCATAAAAAAGAGCAATAAAGCAGAGTAAATAGAGTAAAGTGGCAATAAAACACCTGCCACACTCAACTAAATGTAGGATAGGTCTGTGAGCTGTCTACAAAACATGACTCAGTGAGAACCATGACTAAAAGCAAGCACTATTCACTGCCGAGTTCCAGGCTGTAAATTTATTTAAAGAGAAATTCAACAGGATGAAAAGAGGGCCAAAAAAAGAAAGAGACAGAATGTAAGGAAGGACAAGAGACTAAACTACTGGTGTCAGGAGAGGTCTGGGTGCAACACCAGGATCATATGTAAACCCTTTAGAAGTGCTTCAGAACAGATGATTAGACGTGTCCATGATGTCTGTTGGATCTGTGTGTGAGCCTGTGAGCATGAGGACTAGGTGCTGGCAGCCGGTCTCTGGTCATACTTCCTGCAGCACACTGGCTAATAAAAAAAAGGTTGTGAGTGGAGTGGGAAGTTCTGAGAAGAAACAGGAAGCAATCCCACATTGGGGACACATTTGGAGATCTGCTATTTTCCTTTATACTACTACACTGAAGCGGAGTTCCTTTGTTGGGTATACTTACCTGTACAGCTGCCCATTCATTCATGCCTTTATCTAAATCAGCCCAACATGAGGTAGCAGCACAAAGCATAAAACCACACAGGTACAGGTCAAGAGGTTCAGATGATGTTCACATCAAACACCAGAATGGGCACAAACGTGAGCTCGGAAATTTTAGGCATGGCGTGGTTGCTTGACATTTGAGTATTTAAGGGAATGCTGGTGCTGGAATTTGCCTCGATGGTTTGTAAAAATGGCGCAAAAAAACAAAAACAAACGAAAAACAATAAAACAAAATGAAACATCCAGTGAGAGGCAGTTTTGTGGACGTAAAGGCCTTGTTGAGGGGAGAGAGAGAGGTCAGACTGGCCCAATCCAGGAGGACTACGGCTACTCACATAACCGAAAAGCATCTCGGAACGCTCAATCCAACAGGAATTCGGGTTCACCAATCCTGGACAGTTGAAGATTGGAAAACCATTTTCTGATCTTTTTTAGCGCCTCCGAGACTGTATGAGGTGAAGCCAGGAGATATTCCAAAAGGTCGATGGATCTGTTTACATCATGGAACAGCACTGGTCTTAAACGAGTTGCTATCTCCAGGCAGATTAAGAGCCTTACCTTATGCTGATGCACTGGTGAATTCTGCAGAAGGTCTCAAAGATAAACAAGCGAGCGTTTTCAATGAAGTCCTCGAGGCACGCCACCAAGAAGAAATCATTCACCAGCACCTTTGGGAGATAGAGCAATTGGATTAGGGATACTGTCAAAAGGTTATGGGAGTGAGAGAATCAAGTCGGTTCCAAGTTTTCTGTGGTGCAGGAGAACATCTGCGGTTAAATAAGGTCAAACAAAAGAGCAATGGAGTTTACAGCAACTCATTACAGAAATCAAAACTGCTCACTGGGCACTTTTTGGACTCATTGTAGTGACAAGTTCAACAGGCTGAACCCACAAGTGCCAAATCGAGTACTGATGAAAATGAGCACTAATTAAGATATGATTAAAATATAAAGAGTGAAAATGAGCGTATCCCAGCAGGAGTGGGTGGGGGGTTTCATTTCTAACACATCCATGCTGAGGTTCACTCAAATAGTTTACTTTGGCAGTTGTTATGAAGGAAGAAAAGTCCCATTTGCATGTGGGGTTTGAAAAAAAAAGAAAACGAAAAGAAATAAAAGAACGATTTAGGGCCATTCTCGCCACGCCAAATCAACCACAAATCTTGGAATTCCACAGTCTCCACATGAAACAGAACAGGAACAAAGCCAGCCACCCAATCAACCACAGCGGCTTTAACTTATCGCTGCACATATCACCCACTGCCGCAGGGTCCTACAAGCTCCACGGTGGAACCAATTTACACTGCCAATGCGTTCACACGGAGCTTCCACTATGTAATCACGGCCCCCGAGAGACCCGCCAGCCGGGCTCTGATCAACACGCACCCCCCCCCGCCTCTCTGCATTAGCTTTTCTGATGGAAGCTGGTGCGTTCACCTTCAGACAAGGGGGGGCCAGCATGATGATGCGTCAGACATTACAATAAATTACACCAAAGCAGGCTTATGTTTGCACTGCAGGTTCAGGCAGTGCTTTTATATCTTTTGTAATTGTGATACGATATTTTTGCCACACCGCTGACAGTTTAGTGCTGCGCATTCCACAGCGGTAAAGGCATGCGAGAGCTCCCGCTGTCGCTGCATGGTTCACGTGCGGTCCTCGTCCACCAGTTCTGTTTTCTTAGGCTCCGCTCTCTGCAATCTCGGCTGTTCTGACTGAAGAAGTCCCAACTACACGGCCGTATCAGCCGGCGTGCGTTTTTACTGTCGTCAATGCTTATCTTAACCTGAAAGAACCCCAGATAGCTTAAGTGCCATAATTACCGTCATCTGTTTTGCAGGAAAGACCCTCAAACAGATTTTGCAAAGGCATAAAAATGTCCTTTTTAGACTTGCCCTAGAGGCAGATTTGCTTTGAAAAGTATCACATACCCCCGTAGAGTTGGGGTTCTTAACTTCAGGCATGAACCCTGCCGAACAGCTTCATGTTCTCTCCACTTCCAACACGGATCCAGATCATGAGAAGGGCTGACGGGCCGGATCAAGTAGGTTAAGAGCAGGAAAAATTTCAAAGTTACACTTAGTGGGTCCACGGGACCGTCAACTGACGCAATTAGTCAGCGTGGCAATCACAAACTGGAAATCTAAGGTCTGGGTGATCAGACTCAAACCGCAGTCTGTTAGCAGGAACTGCAGCATAACGGGAACGTCCCGAGGGTTCGTGATACAGGTTGGATTTTTTTCCAGCTGAACTTTTTTTTTCCCCAACGAATTGACTCGTCACCGATTCTGCATTAACGAGCTTAAAATAGAACTATTTAAACTGACCCCGACATGAAACACCTCATCAGTTAACAGTCGAGCGAGAAAAAGTGCTGACGATGATTCGGGATGGCTGTACTACCGAGCTTGAAATTCTGAAACTCTGAAAACTACCCCGGCATCTAGCACCTCATCTGTTAAAAGTCGACCGAGAAAACCGTAAGGCTTTTTTTTTTTTTTTTTTATACGCAGATTTTAAAAAATAAATAAATAAAAGAATAGCCTAACTTAATGAAGAAATGAGCCCCTCGCTAAACCAGTGACATGATTTATAAACATTTACTTCTGTGAGGAAGCCCATGCAATCAGGCCAGATGTTTTTCATTCCAAACGTTTATCGTTGAGAAGCAGGGATGAAAACGAGACTAAAATCACCCACTTTCAAGCCTTTTATGTCCATGCAGGTCCAAATCATCAAGCCATTAGGGAAATCTCCATTACACTCTGCATGCTAACAGGACAAGTCTTCTGAGAGTAGCCGTAATTAGCACACCTGCCTGATCTCGGAGTAACGGAGCCCTCTGGCTAGCAGACTTCCCCGAACCAGCTTTGCTCTCTCTTCCCTACAGTGAGGAGTTCACGCCGGCCGCCGCACGAACGTGCAATGAGTCGTGACTCTGATTAAATATGCCTTAGGCATTAACTAGATCATAAGAGTTAAAAAGTGATGGAAAACACTGAGCATAGTAATCGACTATGTAATGAGCTGGCAACATATTCGGTGTCCTTTCAGGAATTTTAAACATAAAGCCAGCTCTAGCACTTGATCTCATTAACCATTCGCCTTGAAATGAATCCTTGGGACTGCGAAGCTGTTGTGTTTACTTCACCCAAGAGTTTCCATGAGCGTTCCTGGACTCGGTCGTAGCAACGCTCTCCAAGGACGTATATGAATGTGATCCTATTTAGAATTTGGCCGCAAAGTATTAATGTAGCACATTACTAAACAAATTTAGGTTTAAAAGTCATGTTTTCCAGGGTCAGCGCAGCAGCGGGAACGTGCCAGGCTGGCTCATGACCCCAAAACGCTGCAGCCAAAAGCTATTACTTAGAGACTGTGTTCCATGAACTGGATGATAAACCGAAATATGAGGGGAAAATATAATGTAAGCAAACGGCTCTGGAAAGTGTGAAGGTGCCTGTGCGTACCATGCCATACAATGAAATCCTGTTGTGTGAGTGTTTTTGTTTTGTTTTTTTTTCTTTTTCTGCCCACTATACATCGATGTTGGGTTTTTCTAAAATGGTTCTGCTGGCACTAAAAGACTCCGCTTTGACCGTAAACACAGAAGCACATGACGCAGCAAATCGGGGGTGAAATCTAATGCGGCGATCACCACGCGGGCCCATTACAAACCCGAGCAAAAATATAAACGTCTGAACCACAGCGGGCTCTTTTCAGCGCATGGGCTGACCTCAACGCACCAAAAGTGCTTTTTGTTAACCATGCCACTGATGGACGATTACTGGGCATCGTAAAAAGTTAAGAGACGGTGAGTCAGAGGCTTTCCGACAGGCATCAAATCTCCCCCTCTCAGAAGAGCGGGACACAAACAAGCTCTCGGAGCCCTTTCGGGACCCCGGCTAAGGGAAAGGCCATCTGCGGGCAAGTGCGGCTCATGATACAGCATCAGTAATGACTGGCACCGCAGCTTGGGAAAGTTCCTCGGACTCCACTGACCAGCCGCAGCTCTGGGCTGCATGTGGTTTCATTACAACTCGTCATAAGGTTACAGCCGGAGCGTCATGGGAGTAAATTGAAAAGTTGCAGGCTTTCCGTGGTCAGAAAATTCAAGCTGCACGCATTCGACCGGTTCAGAGGCTGCGAGTCCGTTTTAAGCACTAGCGAGGCCATAAAACATCTCGCTAGGTTACAAGCCTACAGAATCACTTGGCTTTTCCTATGAGCACAACAGCTTGGGAAAATGACCCTGTAAACGAGCTAATAAATACGAACGGTGCATCTGGAACTTACCGACTCGCACTCTCGAAGCTTCTTCTGTGCGCTGTCGAAGTCAAAGTTCACGTACAGGCATTCCACAAACTCCGTGATGGGGTCCTTGTAGGTGTACGACTCCTTAAAAAGAGGGGAAACGCATGACATTTCTCTTACAACAGCACACCTTTATTCTGAGTGAAAACGCGTCCGAATGCATTTATACGTAACCTTAGAGTGACACTTTTTACCTTCCAAACCTAGAAACTTGTCCAAGATGAAAGGGATCAACGCAATGCCTCGAGCATGTGTGATACAAGTTTTGGAGCTTCCCTGGATATAAATACCACGAATGCTTGAGGAACCATGAGAGTCACGTGAGCAGCGAGGCCCTTGGAGGAAATGCACTGGGCCAGATGTTAAAGAGATTACACAGCTGGAGAAGGCTCATATTCAGATTTTAGTGCTACCGATCACCAAGGAAGCTCCAGCTGGTGGATGACGAGGCTAGAAGCAGGCCATCCGCCTTCATTTATCAAAACTAACCAGTTCAAGACTACAGAAGAGACCTCTTGGCTCATGCGGAGATTAACGCTCTTGTAGATGCGCAATGCCAACACACAACAGTGAATACAAGGTAATGGTTGTTCGGGCACGAAACGAGAACCAGTGCTTGGTTTAATCGGTTTATTGTACGATTTATCATCAAAAGCAAAGCAAACCCAGATGATTACACCCGTGGCGGCACCGACTTCCTCGGTATGCTCAGGTCTCGTTTAGCAGGCACTAAATAAATGCCCTGCGTGGTGTTCCTATTAAAGCAAAGAGTTTCAAGTTAAGTAATCATGGGTTACTTGATGACAAGGCAGGGTCCATTACCTGCTGGATGACTTTGACCAGATCCTTCAAGACCTGCCTACGCTTGCGCACGTCCTTGTTAGTGATGACAGCTGTGGTCAGGTAGCGCAGAATGTGTGGGCACATGGTCTGAATGGCATTCAGGTACCTGGGAATAACAAAAGACAGCGGTGGTCAAACGACTTGAGAGTCGTCTGTCCTTTATGGGTACTGAGGAGAGAGAGAGAGAGAGAGAGAGAGAGAGAGAGAGAGAAGCCGAGCAATGGTGAAAGCATCTCTGTTCATTGGTGGAAAGATGAGGAAAACCCCAGTCTAGATACGGATCACTGGCCACAGGCCTGGCCAGTAGCTGAAATACTACCCACCAGGGGCTTGTTTTTCAGTTACAGGTCAACTAGCTGTAGGCTGAGTGCGAAACAGAGCGTTGAGAAGCGCTGCTATTACAATCCAATACAGCTCCTTCTATGCAGCCTGAGGACAGACCGTAACCTTCTCTCATAAGTGGGGAGGCGCAAAAAAAAAAAAAGGCATACAACAGATGCCTTGTCATAAGCCTGAGAGCTCCTTTTAAGGTGCACTTAACATATCAAGCCGATTCGAAGGACAATATCCGCGTCCGCAGTATCTGAACCAACATCTTTGACCTCCGGCTTCCTCCCCCCCACCTCCTCCTTCTTCTCTTCTTCTTCTGAGGATCAAATTAAATTTCAAAGAGGAAGTCAAGTTGCTTGGTCTTGGCCAGCCCCTAAAGCTCTTATGAGTCCGAACGGAGAAACACATGTTCTAAGGAGGTGGAGGACTAGCGGATGGTTTAATTAGTCAAAGCAATTAAAGGGATGAGGGGACTGGGGCACTTCAAATGTTGGGGGTAAAAACAGCAGTGGCGGAGCCCTATCCTTCTCTCGGCCTCTCCCTCTCCTGCTCTTTCCTTTGTAGTGGTGCGAGTCCGGAGCAAACCGCAACACTTTGTACTGTGTTTGTGATTAACTTACACCTACTCGCTCTCCAGAGGGGGTGCTGATCGCCAGTCTGCTCGCATGAGTCACGATGCTATTTCTGGCATCCACATTCTGTAATGCGCCTTAATAGGCCAATAAATCATTTAAAAGAAAAAAAGAAAGAAAAAAAAATACAACAGAAAAAGATTTAGGGCGCAAGTTTTGATCAACTCAGTCACTCTGACAGAGTTTGAGAGAGCAAGACTTTTCTCAAGAGTGATCCGAGATGTCTGAAGAAAAAAAAACCAAAAAAAAAAAAAACCCAGAAAAGATAAAATGGGGGGGGAACAAGCTGGGGAAACCATAGGGAAGCAAATGACTGCCTGGTTCCAATTTCACGATGCATGTGGGGGGCTGGGATTAGAGGTAAATCAAGTGAAACACTGAATCTACTCAGCAAGGGTCAGTATAGTATGACTTATGGATCATCTTTCCTGCTTGCACCGACATCATAGGTCATCTTTTGACAAAACAGTCCCATGATAAAATGAAACACTTGGTCGCCAATCTCCTGGATCATCCTCAGTTTTTGTTCCCATACTGCCCCTCAACATTAGGTTAAGGACAGCCCTTTGCCTGATTAAACAATCCAGAACCCTGCTCACAATAAACACAATATAATTTAACAACATTAACCAAACAACTCTTTTTAAAAAAAACAAAACAAAAAACAAACACGTTTAATATTTTGGTTCATCCTGCCTAATGTTGCTCTTCTCCAAATGAACCCACCAATCCACAGCTATAACCGAAATAATCTGCCCATCGAGACCGTTTTGTGAGAGTAGGGTTGACTTTTTTTTTTTTTGTTGAGGTAACACAGCAGAAGAGGAGAGTATAGCACGAAAGGCGAGAGAACTTTTCCCTTCTATAAAGAATTTGGCCAGCGCAGAGAGATGCATGACTTGAGGAGTCCGACCGCAAATTAGAAGTACCTATTTGAAGGAGTTTTCTCTAGTATAATGAGTCCACTGGTATAATGAGCATCTAAGTCCAAAGTGCTGTTGTATAGCCAGCTGTCTTGGAATGGAGCAGTAGTAAGTGGATAAGGTCTGATGGAGCATGTCGCTGTGGCCTCGGCCAGCAGGTCAAACAACCACAGGTCACTGGCCCACTGGATCCGGCCCAAAGGAAGCGAGCGGTCGCCATCGAGAGAAAAAGGCCAAGCCTCACCGAGGTTTTCCAGCCTACAACAGCACAACAAGCGACCTCAAGCTATCCTTACTACGGCCACTATGGTGAAGCACTTATTACTAATTACTGGTCTGGCCTTCCAGTCATCTGTGCTGAAAAAAAAAAAAGAAAAAAAAAAAAAAAAAGAAAAAAAAAATTTGCTGAAAGGCAGACAAGCCTAATCATGTGGTTCAACACCACGCGTTAGATTGAAGGAAAAAAAAAACACGTATAAATAAAAACCTTCTCAAAATAGGTGGAGTGCACATTTAACAGAGTCGCATGAAGTTTCCTATCTGAAACGCGTTCGGTCTACGTTCCCAGGCGGCGGGTGGGATATCTCCAGATATGCCCAAAATGAGCACGAGAAGCCTTAAGCCTCTTTCTTCACGAGGTCTTGCTTTCGTTTGCATAATGAACCCCGCTGTAAGACTATTGATTTTTCATATGTGGCCCTCAGCTGAGTCAGAGCTCCTATTCCCAGTCCAAGACGGCCCGTCTGCTAAGCCAACTATTATTTTCAGGGCTCATCGGAGAAACTCAATCGCTTGTTTTCACTTTGGTCCCCGGGGTCGTGCAAGTTTGTTTGAGTGTGAGTGAGGGTGTGAGTGAGAGAGTGTGTGTGTGTGTTTCTGTGCCTTGAGCAGTGGTCTGAGGCACTGGACCGGTCGGCACATCATCAGCAGTTTCATTTGCGGATAGTGGTGGGCTTTCCAACCTGTGCGCGCGCACACACACGTACACACACAAAATCATCCCACCTCATCCGGTTTTATTAGAACCAAAACCAAATAAAATCGCCCAGACGGCGACGTGCAGCTGCTGGAGGTGCTTACTGTGGCTGGTACAGGAAAAGTTCAATAATGTTGTCTCGGCCTTTGGGGTGGTTGAAGAAGACGAAGAGGGACCAGTGGATCAGCCATGTCCTCTGCTGAAGAGACTGGAGGGGAGAGCTCACCGTCTGATACAAGAGGGACACAGAGAGATGGAGACAGAGACAGAGAGAGAGAGAGAGAGAGAGAGAGAGAGATATGAAATACTTTTGTACTTTTGCTTTACCGGTTTGTTCAGTTCACATGCTGAACTTGTGACTTCCTTTAAATCAAATGGAGCAACTTCAGCTGGCCTTATGCTTTCAGTCCAAGTTCAAAAACTGACATTTAAGAGGTCAGAGAAAGGGGACTTTTCTACAAGCTAAACCACATGCAACCGGGGGGTGGGCGCAAAAAAGTGAAATGAAGCACAATAAACCAGAAAGAACGCATCACAGAGCGAGCGAGCGAGCGGGAGACAGAGAAAGCGCAGCAATAGTAGCGGTGATGGTGTTATGCTGAAATGTGAGGCAGTCAATATCATGGCCTATGTAAGGGAATCTGAGTGCAGTATTGAATTCTGAGTGGTGGGGCATTACGTTGTTATCGATAGTCTCTCTCAGGCGGGTGAGGTCCTCCATAGCAGCCTCCCAGTTCTGCATCAGGATCTCAGAGGCCAGCTTTCCCCACAGGGAGTTCAGTGCGTTTCGGTCAGTTGCAGGAACCTGCACAAACACCACAATACACACTTCAACAGAAGGAACAAAAAACAGCCAGGGAGAAAACATGCAGACTTGTGTCTGTTCAAGGTGGTCGGTCGTTGCTCTTAAAGGCCACCATGGTGAATGCGGCTAGTGAAATAAACCTCGGGAGCAAGTGGGGTTAAGTCCCCTGCTCAAGGGCAGAAAAATCAGACGTCGCAGCCCTACTCAGGATTCGACGCAGGAACCTTACATCAGATACAACTTCGAACGTTTTCTCAAAACATTTTGTTAAAAGATTCTTAGGGGCCGCATAACTGGAACGCAGGCAAACTTCAAAAACATGCCTTCCTGCCATACGCCGAAAACAAAACCCTGATACTTGGCTGAAGTGAAACCGCTGCTGGATATAATAACATTTATTCTTCATTTGCAGTGGACAAAAAGATTCAATTAAGGCATCTTCAGGGAACGATGCTCGACAGGGAGAGAAATGGATCATGAGAGGGCGTTTAAGCCTTTCACGAAGCCTCGTTTGCTACACTTTGCGATAAAGCACCCGCTCTGTCACGGACGACCGTTCCGCCATCCGTCCAGATTACCGGAGTAACTGAAAGCACATTGGATCTGTGAGCGCTTTTTCTTGTTTACTTCATGTTTTAACTCTCAAAACAAGACACGGAGAACACAAAGGTTTCTAAATGTGGAACACTTCAGCTTTGATTCATTGTGATTCACATCGCTTAGTCGAGCCGAAATCCAATTGGCCTCATGGTGGGTTGATTTCATTCCAAACAGTCTCTCTTGCACGAGGTTAAGTTGAAAAGGTCCCTCAAGGTGAAAGGTGAAGGACTGGCTTGTCTGGAGCATAAGGACATGCTTTAAACAAGTGAGCACAAAGACTAAGATCGGGGTCAAATGCTAGTTATGTCAGGGGAAACGTTCAGTTAGACGGCTCAAATGATCGGAAAGAGGTTCCGAGGGTCGCCGAAAGGGTAAGGAACACTAAACAAACCTTTTGGATGCGTTCCCCAAAAAAGTCAGAGAAACACTCAGCCTATAACTACGAACCATTAAAAGTTAAAATGATCTCGAAAGCCAAAGGTTTTGGGAAGCCAGGATTTGATCTGCTTCCACGGTCTGGGTTTAAAACACCGGGGAAGCACATAAGCCTACATCAAACCAATATCAGTCACCGTATGAACGATGGCCCAGTGACACGTCACTCATTCACGTTATCCAGAGTGCAGGTTTGAGCTTTAGTGAAGCTCAAACTCTCTGAAGTGCTGAGGTCAGTGCCAGGCCACAGAGCCGTCTCCTTAATGAAGTGTGCTGCTACTGCTGGTCTAAACACATGTGTAAAAGCTTTGATCAGCTCGGCAACGGGGACGAGAGCGGTGGGACGACAATCGACCTCTCTGCTCCACGAGGAGTGCAGGAAGAACTAACTGCAGATGAGGGAGCCACTGTCTGGCCAAGACCATTTACATTCAATCAGCTACTTTAACCCACCGCGTGTAGATCGGGTACTGAGGTAACTTCAGGGCTAGTCACCTCGCGGAAAGTCTTTCACTGGCCATGTCACATTCCATTCCATCTGTTCACGAGTCTATTCGCGCACAGACACCGAGAATTCCGTGCGACACTTCTGGCTTCCATTTAGTTCCCAATCTACAAAATTTACACTTCAAAAAGATTCGATCCAAACAAGGGGGATGACTGATAAATGGATAACAGATCAGCACAGCCAACACGGAGAGAAAACTTCCTGCGGAATCACATTTCAGGACCATTCATAAGCCACTTCCCAAAGCTACTGAAGTGTAAACCCTTGTTAACTAGGCTCATCTCTGTAGAGACAATCAACTTCAAAGGCATGCAAACTTCTGGTCTTAATTATGTCACAAAGGACAAAAATAAACACCACGGCAGTAGATAATCAGCTGCAGGCATGTCACAGCGCTAAGAGAATGAGTGCTGGACCTCAGGGCGCAGGAAGCCGTAATAACGCCGCACTGCCGGGAGACGGTGACTCGAGCGGGAAACCAGGGCAGGTGTCTGTGCAGATCCACAAAGATATAAAAACTCTGTGCAGATATGACATTCAGCCCCCAACCTCAATACACGCCGATCCTGAATTCTTTTGTTTGTGAGAAAACCTTTGGGTCTCCAGTGAGCTAGAGCTTATGCTCCTCTCACTAAGACAAGGAGACATCTACCTGTGGTTTTTGGGACTCAGCAGCAAGCTCATAACCCACTTCTGGAAGTCCCATCATTCCAACAGGGCCAAGCGATGCCGTGCGTTCTCAACCGGAACTGTACATACCACAGTGAGGAGGACCAGGTCTCAATATCTGATGATGTTCTCAGTTAATCAAGCCTCTTGCCATGGAAGACAAACCTCAAAAAGCATCTGTGCTCTGTTGGGTTGAGGACGTGAAAACATGCATCATGCAGATCCACTGACGGGAACCAGGTCCTGTGGTTGCGCGCGTGAATAACACCCGACAGGCTCGAAATGTGAAAGGGGAACGCTTTTAAGAATCAGGTCGGCCCTTTTAGCTTTCGAATCGGACAGAAACCACCTTCTTTTCTTCTGACTTGTAAGAAAAATAACACTCCCCAAAGCAGAAGAGATGATACAAGATAACAAGAGGTTATATTTTTCTAAGCGCTCATGCCAGTCAACTCATCATACGGTGCTCTCACACATGGTGACTTCTCTTCAGGTGTGTACTGGTTTAGGTTGCGCTGCAGGCTTATTCCCGTCTATGTAGACTACACCGAAAAAATCCGGTGTCCCCAAACGTCAGACTTTTATTTATTTTTTTATTAATTTTTTTGTTTGTTTTGATTTTTGTTTGACTGCAGCTACATATCTGTAATGAAATTCTAAAACTTTCGTGCCATGCTGAAAGAAGTCATCGGCACCACTTTGCCACCAAAGTGTCAATGGTACGAGTGACCGATTCTGAACGAACAAAAATAAGGTGCGTCAAACATCAAATCAAAAAAATTTCGCAATCGCATCCCTACTTAATGTGCATAGAGGCCTCAGTGTACTGAAATTGAACAGTAAAAACACTGGTGCTATTCAATTTCGGTAAACTGATACGGCACAGCGAGGTCACTCGGGGCGAGTAGGAAAGAGTACATGGAACCAAAAACATGGATGATGTTTTCCAGTTAAAAAAAAAAAAAAAAAAACCCACCCACAACAAGAAGCAACATGAAGCAGTCTCACCCCGACTGGTAGTTGCCAAATCCTCGCTCACTTAACTTAGCTAAAGTTTCTCCATCTTTTGTCAGGTCTCTTTAACTGACCCGTCATCCACCGTTGCTGAAAATCGCATGGTGACACAGCGTGAACGCAGCACAAGCGCCTTTCGAAACAGAAAACTGTGAGAGATTGAAGAATACAGCTGTGTTTCCAATAAAAAGGTCAACGCTTCGTTCTAAAAGTGTTTGTTTTCTTTTCCCTTTTTTTGGAAGCCACTGCCTTCTACATCTGGCGAGGCTCCATGTCATTATGGCAGCTTTCTGTACACTGCCTGGCTTTCAGGGCCTGCCATGAGAGAATAGTTTCAATACCTGGGTTTTTCCAGCAGTTACCTTAAGTTTCCACTGCTTCCCCAAATGGGCACATTTTCACTCGCTGACCAGCAACAATAAATTTACTGTGCTGCCGATCCGACGGGACACTCAATCTTTATTCTCAACATTCAATCCCAGCATTAGGAGATGATATGAATAAGTTGCTCTTTTCGCACTGGGCCGGCACTGTAACAGGACCTCGGCTCTGGATTTTGCAAGCCTGGCTTGCTTCGTTAAATGACTGCGTTTCCCACGTTAAAGGAGTTCTCGGAGCCTAACCTCTCCTGTGGTAGCGCCCATCCGGGGACACGGGAGGCCCGGCACAAACGACAGGGGAAGAAAGAAAAAAAAAGGGGGGGGGGGGGGGGGGTGAGCGGGGAAAAACACTGAGGCAGGTA
>JAQMCW010000032.1:17805399-17821671 GCA_030068335.1 Chrysichthys cranchii | reverse complement strand
CCACAAACAGGAAGTTAATATCACCAACCATTCCCATTTTATTAAGGTGTATCCATATAAATGGCCCACCCTGTACTTCACTGTTGCACTTGTTTACATTTCCTCAGATGAATTAGGCGAGGTGTGAAATATGAATGCAGTCGTTTAACCTTTTAGAAGAATCCGCTTGCAGCTAATGCTGCTCGCACTTCACACTCAGGCACATTTTCCATGTCCTTTTCCTGTCAGAGAGCTGAGCTATCCCTATGCTGTACACTCTTTTGAAGAGAAGGATCATCTGTCATGCTTTGATGTCTCTTTGAAAAAGAAGCTAAATGACATCTTGCCATTAAGCACTGTATGTCTGCATGATGGATGCTTTAAGGTGTGTCAAAAGGGTTAACAGGGCCGCCTACCTGGTGCTTAACCTGCCTTTATGTGATGGGAGAATCGGGGTGGTGAGTCAAAGAAATGACAGTCTAGTAACAGTTACCATAGTTGTTAGGAGGTCAATGAAAATTGTTGTGACAAGATTCCAGTACCTTGAAGTGACACAGCTCTTCTCTCAATTCAGTAATATGTTCCCCAGGCTATAAGGGAGAATATTGCCTGGATATAGTTGCAACACACTTCAATTAGCTTTCCATGACTCCTGTGGCTGTAAAGAGTTTAACTGTAGAAGGTGCTATATTCCGTGTCATAGCATGTATTTGTACTTTAAAAGACGTCTGTGCAATAACTGGTGGCTAGTATTGAATTGCTTTACTCACATTTCTGCCATGCTGACAGTGTGTTATTGTAAGTGAGTTCTCTTCACTCATGCATATGAAGTGATGGAACATGGCCCAGAGATATAGTATACATGTACATTCAAATTGGATCAATGTACTTAAGCTGTTATTGGGCAAAGAACCATATTTGGTGACTTCAACAGACATTAATTAACCACCCCACCCCGCCTCTCTGTGAAGTCGTAGAGCAACATGAATTTGTCCTATTCAAATAAATGTTCCTTTTTTATTTTTATTTTTTTTGTTTTTTTAACATATATACACTTTTTGGAAGAAATTTATCCTACACCATACATGGTGACTCTACTGAACTTGATTTTCAACATAAAAAAAAAAAAAAAAAAGTTGTGTAAAATAAAGTCTTCTAATATCCTCCGCTAACACTCCAGAGTTAGAATTTTTAGTTTTCAATTATTCCAGTTAGTGCCTTATAAAGGGTTAATATTCATTTATGACTAACATGTCCTACTTTCATTCAGGACTAAATCTAACACAAATACGTTGGTGGATGAAAATGATTTGCACATGATGTGCACAAAATGATACTAAGCAATTGAGATTTAATAAAAATAATAACAATAATATATTTGATTTATATAGCATTTTTCTCAAACTCAAGGTCATCTTACCGTAACCATGACAGAAACCACACCTAGAAGAAGTTGTCTGGGTGGGCTAAGAGGTATGACCAAATAAATAGAACAAAATAAGCCAGACGTGACTCAGAGATGAAGCATATTTAAATCTGAATTTTTATAATAGTAAGGTTAAATAAATGGATTAAGAAATCAGAGTGAACCATAAGCAAAATGACAGACGATGGAAAGCATGCCAGAACAAAATAAAAGGATACAGGATACCTAGGCAGGAGAAAGGGGGACATCATACACATCAGCATGGGAATTGAAAAGATGTTTTTCTAGTTCAGCTTTAAAGTCTGAAATAGAAAAGAGATCATTGAGACTTTGAAGAAGTGAATTCTAAACTTTGGGAGCTAGGGTTATTATGGTTCGAAATTTTTACAAACCGAGATATGATAACCTAGTTAAAAAAATATCAGGATTATTACGGTATGGTATAAGACTGGCGGTGGAAAATTATTAAAGAATCTTAGTACAAAAGTTTCTTTTCCCATCAGAAACTATTGGAACAGCAAGGACAGTTCTTTTGTTTTTACTATACACTGAAGACAGTTTGGGTTTGAGATCAGAATTTCAGCTTTCATTTCCTGATATTTTTCGTCTGGATGTGTTAAACTGCTTAGGATCTTATAACATGGCGCCTTTGATTTAACCCCACCCACTCGTCAAATGATCAAAAATATTGGAACACAAGACAGACAGTTTCTTGTTGCAAAGGTGTGCTTTGTTCAATTGATTCATCTGAACAATGAACAGTTCTGAATGTCTACTCTTGGGTTGAACCCTGGGTTTCACCTGTGCAGCTGTTGCTAAAACGGATAAGCCTTGCTTAAAACACCCCATCACGTCTCTGGCAGGTGTGTTTAAATAATATCTGTATTTCAGTGTTCTACATTTAAAACTCAGCCAATACTTGGTTTCATGGGGAGAGGATGGAAGTTATTCTTGTAGTTGCTTTATACTAAAGGAAAACACTCAAAACATCTCTTTTCCTGCAGGATGTAATGGAATTGTTACCAGCATGTCAGTTTGGGTGGGCTATACAGTGCTTCTTGAGCCACCCCTCATTTCTTCATATTGTGCTTCCAGAGCCAGACTTTCTTGTATTTTTTTAATGTTGGCATGAGGAACAGTTCTTCAGGCCATTTAAAATAAAAAATAAAAAAAATACAAACACAAAAAACTCACTGGAGCACTATCAGTCATGGATTGGCCCCCAAAGCATGGATCTCAACATTACTTAAGCAGTGTAGGATCCTCTTGATGGAGAATGGAACAAAAGGCAGCTAACATCTAAAGAAGGGTTTTGGAATGTCCTTCAAGAAGCCTGGAGAACGATTCCTGAACTTTAGAGAAATTACAAGAACGCTCGCCCAAGAGAGTTCAGGCTGTGTTGAAGTATAACAGTGATCATACCAAACATTGACTTTAAAGCTTGCTAGAATTAAATACAACTTCTGTTTGTTATATACTCTATTTACATGCATCTTTGCCCATGTTGCAGTAAATCACTCTACATATTGTCTCATTTTTTTCTACCAAAATATGTTATTGAGGGGGAGGGATGGCTTTTGCACAGTACTGTATCTTACTTGAGGTTATTTCTGCTGGACATTTTATAGATTACAGGTACATACACACAGTGTAATCTTTCAAGACTTGCAAGCACAGTCCATAAAAAAATTACAGACATAACTGATACGGACAGGACTAAAATCCCAGAGACACTCTGGTAATAATTACATTACCCCAGCTCCCCATGTAAAACTAGTCCAATCCAAATAGGACTTGGGAGCTATGACACTGTAACAACCCTACTGAGAGCTAAAATCATCTTTTATAGTCATGTTAAAGCTTGGCGTATTTGAATACTTGCATTAGGACAGTAAGTAAGACGCTAGACTTTAAGACTCTCACGTGTCAGAGAAAGCAGCAATGTGTCCGTGTCACGCAGCAGCCTATTTATCCAGCAAGGTTTCCCAGTGAGGCAGTACCATTTTTCATAGTGTCTTTGTGCGATGAGGGAAGGTGGGGAGGAGTACTATTCCTCTGTTCCTCTGGGGCTAATGAGTTATCAGTGAGGACACCGAGAAATGTGTGTGTCCTTCCAGAAACAGCACTGCCGTGTGCTTAGCCATGCTCTGTCTGTTTCTAGGGCTGTTTACCCAGTGAGTTCACTCTAACTGCATGCTCCTCTCCTTGGCTAGTGCCAGTGCACCCACAGCTGTAACACACACACACACCTCAACTGGATAGAGCGCTGAGCTAAGCAATGGGCATATATCCTCTGTTTCTCTGTATGGTTCTCAGAAAGGCTAATGAGGAGAAATTGAGTGCAGGGCTTTTGGCCTAATTTATTTGGGTCCATAGTACGGCTGGGTGGAGGGATGTGGAAGATTGTGGTGTGGCTGAAGTGGTCATTTTTGTCCTTTTTTTAAATAGAACCGAGGGGTGCTTAGGGTTTCTTTGGATGAGTCATACTGGATGGAGAATTTGTGTATGTGAGAGGTGGCATATTTGGGCAAATAACCTTAGACCAATAAGTGCCTGACTCATTAGGATTTGTTCCTTCCATACATTGTTCACTATGGAGGGCAGAAGAAGAGAGAAACGCTGACCTCTGAGACTCAATTAGCAACTCAATTAGGCCACGTCAGAGCAGAATCCACAGGGGTCAGGGAGCTGGCACTAAACCTGTGGAGCGGTTCCATTCCTTATTGCAAGTTTATGGCTTCAGTTAACTGAATTCATTTTACGCATTATTCATCCTTTGAAACTTGGATCCAGTGTGTGCAGTGAGATATGGAATGTTTTTAAATACTTGTCATTTAACATAACCTATTTGTAAGGTGATCTTTCTTTCCTGTTGAATCAAATGAACCACAAGGTTTGTGTTAAACCATGATGTGTAGAGAACTATTATGAATTAGGCAATGTCCTTGCCTCAACCCTTTATTCACTGTCAGTCCCCTCTCCCTCACTCTCCTTCCCCTCTGTCTCTCAGCTCGCCGGCCGTGGGAAGAAGGAGAACAAATGCTCGATGAAGGCGGTAGAGGAGATGTTGGAGTCCATGCAGATCACCATGTCCTAAGCCTCAACTCTCTCCTCCTTAGCCTCGGTCACCACAACAGCATGGCAGCTCTCCCTGCACACTGCAGCCCAGCACCACCCACAAAGCGGAGCAGAGCGGACCACCCCGACCGCCCCCGCCGCATTCTTCCAGTCTGTTTTGTGTGTGTGTGTTTTTTCTTTTTCTTCCTTACAGTCCTTCCTTGTCCAGCAGTCCAGCCTTCAAGGACCCCCAGTCATTCCACATATTTAATTTCATTATAAATCTGTCAGTCTTAAAACAAAGTATCAAGGGCTGAAAAGTGAGGAACTGGGGAAGTAATGGCCACAGGGATACACAGGCGGAATGCAAATATATGAGCAATGCCTTGGTGGACTCATGGTGTGTTTGACCTTCCAGGTAGATGATTAAATTAAGATTAGGTGTACTAATGTTAATAGTCAGTGAATAATGTTCATAGCAAAGGCAGGTGTGGCTTAGAATGAAAACGAGTATGTGCTCTGTCATTTTTCATATGACTTGTGTCCATTTTTGGTCACCTGTCCTTCTAATTAAAGAACTTCACTATTTGAACAAATTGCATAAGCGTCGGTGTTTCAGTGATCAGTTCCGTGTAAGCGTGTAAGATGTGACTGGTGACGTGTACATCACCCCTTTCATTTCTTTTCCCTTTTTGTGTACATCACCCCTTTCATTTCTTTTCCCTTTTTAAAGGTTTCTTGGCAGGTTCTTTTGAGTTGACCAGCTGCTCCCTGCTTGGCAGATCATCATCTTTCCACATTATGAGCAGCAGTTAAGCGCCTGAACAGTGCTCCTCGTTTTAACCGACTTTTCACATCAGACCACCCTCAGAACACTGTGGTGATAATGGTAACGAGGAGAATAATAATCACCATTACCATGTTCATGTAATTGCTCCTCAGCTAACCATTTCTAGAGAGGGAAAATGCTGAAGACTGTGCTGTAACCCACAGGCAATATGGAGGCATCTGCTGGAGCAGTTAAGTTACCTCTCATTAAAAGAAGAAGGCCAGTCTGATGCACAGCTAGCGCTCCGCACTGATCATCCAAGTGGAAGTTCTGCAGATCAGGAAGCACCAAAGTCCTGCCACTAATTAAAACAAGGACGTATTCAAAATGTGAAACTAAGAGCTTTCTCTCCTGAAAGCCTGCGAGTGAGAGGTGCTGTGAACAGCAGGTCTGGTTTCCTACCGCACTGGTTTGGTCTGTAATTGCTGAATCGCTTTGGGGCTAAATGAGGGTCTTATTTTCTCACTCACCCATGCAAGGTCAGCTGCTACTTCCATCTCTTTTGTTTATTAAGTCGCAGCAATTGTCTCATAATTTTACATCCCGTCTGGTGGAAAAGTTGAGCGTTGACTTTATGACTTCTCATTTTTTGTCACGCAGCAAGCCAGAGTTGTTGTAAAGGGGTCGAGAGCCCAAAGTAGCAGCGGTGAAACCCATATACACGTCAGTTTTAATACTTTGGTCAGTGGATGTGTCTGCGTTTAACTCCACATTCCATCCTACCCAAGCCAATGAAAGCCTGGAGACTGACAGAGCGGTTATTTTTACACGAACCACTGAGCTGAAGTGCTGCTTTTGAAGAGCCATCAAGGATGTTTGACTTGAGACACAATATCATTTACGTGTGGATCCTGTCTCCTAGGAAACTGAAGGATGAGGAAGTAAATGTCCTCTCTTGTAAAGGTCATTAAATGCTTGTAAGTGGTTTGTAAAAGCACATGTCAATCACTTTGATGTGTGAATGATGCATGTTTGAGACTTGGAAACCTGACTAATGTTAATGCAATAGTGCCATCTGTAGTCAGGGTGTGGGAGGGTGTTTCCAAAATGGGGACTTGATGAATTTCTACTTGACTATGCCATCATAACTGAAAGGTCATGATGGGAAAACAAAAGCATTTTCAAGGAAAGCAGATATGGTATGTTGCAGCAAACACTGGAAGAAAGGTATACTTGAAAGGTAGCCTAGTGTTTGAGCCCAAGATAGACTGTATGGCCAAAAGTATGTGGACACCTGTCCATGATGCTCATATCTGATTCTTAAACATCCCATTCCAAAGGGTTAGCATTAATATGTAGTTGGTTCATTGCCTTTGCTGCTCTAAGAGCCTTCACTCTTCTGGAGAGGCTTTTCACTAGATTTTGGATTTTGCTTGGGGATTTGTGCACATTCAGCCACAAGAGCAATAATGACGTTGGGCACTAATGTTGGGTGAGGAGACCTGAAGTGCAGTCACTGTTGCAGTTCTTCCCAAAGGTGTTCAGTGGAGTTCAGGTCAGGGCTCTGTGCAGGCCTCTTGGGAGCTTCTATAAAACATTTCATGCCAATTAGGTTTTTGGTGGATTTTGGTGGATCTCGGAAACGAGATGAGGCATGAGCCAAGAATACGTGCTGAACGGGGCACCATGCACACTCACATACTTAACTGGGGAAACTTAGCCTAGCCAATCCACCTACCAGCATGTTTTTGGATAGTGGGAGGAAATTTGAGAACCCAGAGGACACCAGCACAGATGGCGGAGAACACTTTGAGCAGACAGTTACTCAAGCTCAGGTTCAAACTGGGGATCCTGGTGCTCTCAGGCAGCGATGCTACCCACTGTGCCCCCATGCTCCCGTTAATGTAATAAATTTATATTTAATAGTAATGCATTCTTTCTACGTCCCATCTGTCTGACTAAACTGAGGAATGGAGGTACACGAGGTATTTATTCAAACCATGTAGCAATCTTGTGTAAGCAGTTTGCTTGTACTGGTAACAGGACCCCAGCTCTTATTAGTCATTTAGTATTACATCTTGGCCAAGCCTCCTTATTATGTTTTCAAGGCAAACTGTATGGCCTGGAAAGTGCATTCATGGAAAGCAGGTGATTCTAAGCTGGTAAGACAGGCTGGAGGTCTGCTTTGCATTATAGATTTAAACCCCCTGAGGATTCACCCCAGTGGATGACTCAACAACAATATTAATCATTGGTACTCCATATGTCATCACCACATTGACCAGATTCGAGAGCAAAGCTAGTGAGAGTGTGAGAGTGTCACTGTGCTCCAATAGGATTTTTCAGTAAGAGGAAACTCTGCAAAGAGCTGATGAGAGCATGCAAGTCTTTCCAAAGCTAGAGTGAACACATTTCCCAGGCAAAGAATAGGGTGGAGCTGGGTTGTTGTAGATGTACAGCCATCACTGCTTCAGGGAAGAGGACCGGAGTTTTGATGTTTGGTCAAGTATTTCCTTCTAATGTATAGGTACTGCTAAACATACAGGTATAAAGTGGTTCTTTAATGTCTTAGAATAATGACTCTGTGATTAGCGCTAAATCTTTTTTTTTTTTTTTTTTTGTCTCTGAGGAAGTCTAGACAAATCCAAAGAAGTCCGTCTCCCAACACGAACACTTTCCACAAATTAAATTTCCAGCATATGCTTGATTTATTGTTGTACTGCATTGCTGTTTTTACAGGAAAAAAAAATTGTTTAAAATGTGTTTTTGTCCAGACTGACTCAATAATGGCGCATAGTCTGACTTGTAACAAAAGCTTTGAGTAAGTAATACATTAAAGGACTTGGATGGTATAAGGCATACATTTGCTATTATCTGCTCACGTTTTGCTTTTTCCAGTCTGTTTTCATGCACAGAAGTCCAATGCATGTTGGTTAATTTCCCTCACAACCGTTTTAATTAGATAAACTTATTGACTTTTAGACTCTCCTGTTCAAAGTTAAATGCACTAGATGTGATTTCCTGGAACAGTGTGTTCTCGCAAGCAACGATCTTCCAAGAACAGAGGAAGCCATGAAAAACAGCCCAGATGCTTTTGACCAGAAGCTTGTCTTGTGAGTTTACCCCTCATTTACAGAACTGTCCAAGCATTTAAGTTATACCAAAGCATATTCACTACTGTGTAAGATTATTCCAGACTCAACTGATTTATTTCTGGACTTGTTTTTAGAATGCCTGTTGCAAGAAGCAGTTCAGCACACTGGGAAAGTCTTGGATGTATTCCTCTTATAATGTCAATATAATACATATATCATACCACAAACATTTATCAACTAAATGTATGGAAATTTCATTTTACTGCATGTACTGGATATGGTGTTGATGCTAAATGAAGTTTAAACTGCAATTTCTTGTTGCAAAGGTCAGTTAAGAATAAGTATTAGTTTGGGATGATCGGTTTTTCTTATATATTTATGATCTGGATACCACCTCTGGTAGAGAAATGTATCACGATTGAACTGTTTGTGTAGGACAAGGTTTAAATGTAGCAAACATCTGAATGTCGGTGTAAGCAAAATGGTTGTTCTGAAACCGAAAATGCATCAGTATGTTGCACTTCTCAGTAGTAACGAATGCTGCCTTTTTTTTTTTTTTTTTATTAACTTGCTTTAGAGACGCTTTTCATATTTTAATTAAAAGTGCACAGTAATGGGCACGTTTAACAACTACCCAGCAAGCATGATGTGATGGATTATAAGATTATGCCTTTCAGTACACTGTTGTGATGTCCACCGTAATACTTTAAACTACAAATTCCTGCACTAACCATTATCTTGTCTGGAAGGCATGCAGCTTGCCTTCATGAGGCCTAAAACCAGGAGAAACAGTGAGCCTGTCCTTTGATTTGAGCTTCCATTAAATCCATTAAAAACAAGATGGATTTATTATGGAGTAGCTTCTTGCCTGGTGTTTAGGTTAAACCATGTTCAGCTCTGTGCTGGGGTTCAGGGCCTTTGTGTTGACTTTCACACACATGCTTTACATACCTCTTCTATAATGGTGCTGTGTCTCAAATGCATAGTATCTGCCCAAATACATAAGTACGGTACAAATTTTGTTCATCCGATCACGTTTTGTTGATTTCGAAAGTGAAAAGAAATAAAAATTACTTCTGCAGCAAACTGTTAAAAAAAAAAAAAAATCATCTGAATGTTAATGCAGTTATTTCGACCAACTTTGCATTGAAAAATGAAATAAAAATGGGGGAAAATAAAATGGTAAGTACGGCATGTGCAAAAGTTTGGACACCATTCCAGTTGTAAAGTCTCAGAACTTAACTTGTTAGGCATGTCAAGAATTGTCTTTAGGACTAAAAATTCCAGAGCGTCATAAATCCTTTGGCTCTTCAAAGTTTGTGCTAACACTGGGCAAACATGGGCTCCTTTAACCAGCTGAATGGGGATGTGAAAATGAATCTAATTGATGCCTACAAAGCAGAGGAAGGCTATAAAAAGTAAATACAAAGCGCTTCCAGCTCAAAATTTCCACTGTCCGAAATGTCATTAAGTAGTGGTAGTTAAGGGGAACTGTGGAAGTCAAAACATGATGAAAGACCAAGAAACTCTCAGATAGAACTGCCGATTTGCAATCTCTTCACGAAAGCCAATGTCTGAAGTATGCAAAATAGCGTCTAGATAAGCCTGAGGCACTTTGGAAACAAGTGCTGTGAAGTTAAAAAGGAAAAATGGTACTCACTGGCTACAATCAACAAAGGTATGGTTTTTTTTTGTTTGTTTGTTTTTTTAAAAGGTGAGCATTTGATGAAGTGAACACCTCACCAGATGGTAGGCATGGGATGGGTCTATTACACTATGAAAAATAGCTTCAGAGGTTGAGTTTATGGCGTTTTTGTTTGTTTGTTTTTCTCAAAAATCAACAAAATAAGCGATTTAGCCAAGTTTGCTGAAACTTTTGCATACAGCTGTACCAAAAACTACTGGGCTGGTGAATTTACACACCTCTCTCCCCCTTATTTATTTATTTTTTTTTCCACTACTGATCCTCTTTTTAGTCCGAAGAAGCATGTTTGTTGTTGAGCATACGTTTCCGGATGGAGTGGTGTTCAAGCTACCAGTGCTCTCCAGTCTTCTTGCAGGTAGTTTTTCCATTTCAGCTTCATCTGATGAGCGTTCAAATTTTTTAAGTTAAACATATTCATGAAAAATGTATCATTTAGCGAATTCAGACAAGCAGAGTGATCCAAGCAGTGAAACGTCCCAGGGTGGTTATACTAAATATAAGGACTCTTGCAATGCTGCTTGTCCAATCAAATTAGTGAATTGTTGTATAAGAAATGTTCTAATGCATTCATGAGAAACCTTGTCCTTTTCCTTATACGACTAGAATATGAAATCTTTTAGTGGGTTACATTCAGTGTGCAAAGTGTGTGTGTATGTGTGTGCATGCATGCACATGTGCTTTTCAGCATTTAAACTAACAACCACATTATTGATAGCCTCCATATGTTCTGAAGATAACTGTGGATGTGCATGGTTTGCTTTACCAGTAGGCTGTTCAGATTTCCCCATGAAAAAGGTTCAGTCTTGTCCACAGATACTCGAGGTAATTGGCCACTGATAATTTAAACAAAAATGATAATTGAGAGATGTGGAAAGGGTTAAGAGACCCGAAAGATATGATCTAAACAACTCTAGCCCATTCTGTCCTCGTTCTGTTTGAGTTTGCTCCCTGAGGCAAATTCTCCTGCACATCTGTAGGGCATACAGTGTTCAGGGTGACAGTGCGGTCACGTCGACACGGAACGCTCACTGGGTTGCGGGCCTGTCTTAGAACAAGGAAAGCATTAATTTCACGGCATGGCATAACTCATCAAGGCATTAAGGACACATCATTCAGCTCCAAGTTTTGTTTTAATCCCCATTCTTTGGATTTTAAAACACCAATATTTAGCAGCAGTGTTTAATTTTTTCTAGATTTATTCTTTATCATCATTCTCACTGAAGCTCACATGGAGCAGTACGGCAGCAGGGAAAGCAAGGCAGGCACTCTTTCCGTAGAGATGCAAGTTCAACAGATTAATGTTTTAACATTGGCGCAGAGAACCCACTGTGGCTTCTGCTATGCCTAAATAGTTGGCAGGCTCCAGTGGCTACCATCTGTTTGTGGTGAGAAAGAAATGGCAGAGTGGTGACCGCAAAGAGGCAAGGTAATCGTGATGGGTTCCACGGAGTCTCTGTCTTCCTCCACAATCATCAGCAACACGTGGCTAACTGGAGAAATTACTGTCACAATTATCCCTCAGCTGGACTAAATACCATCTCGGCTAGGCATTCTCTCTCTCTCTGTCTGTGCTTTACCATTTTAGGCACTTTTGGACCTAATTGCTTTGGACCTAATGTTTTGAACTGTTTTTCTAATGATTTGCTAGACAGTTGTGTAAGCTTTATGCTGGGTAAGCAGACAGATAATCCCAAACATTTCAAATGTTTGACCTGAAAGGTAAATCCTTTACAGTGAATTAATAATAATTGAAAACCAGTCTAAGATATCTGCTAGCCTTTTATTTATTCTTCCTTCTTCAGTCACCATTTTTATCCTGGTCATGGTTGTGAAGTATCCACCAGCTTGTCCTGGGAACACTGGGTATAAGACGGAGAGACTTCACTCTGGATGGGATGTTGTCCCATGTCCACATAGGCTTATTCCCAGTTTCTCCCCACCTGCCAAAATCATGCCAGTTGATAAATTGTGCTGACGTGTGAACGAGTGTTTTGAAAGTGTGTGAGCCAGGTGCCTTACAATGGATTGATTCAGGGTGTATTCCTGCCTTGTGTTCCTGGGATAGGCTCTGGAGCCATCACAAAACCCTGAGCAAGATGAAGCAGTTACTGAAAATGAATGAATCACTGAAGGTAACAAAATGTCATTACACTTGAAGGAAATTTTAGTCTTATAGCTCCAGTGCAGAAAGTTCTTGGCTGAACAGCTATACTTGGAAAGGGGGGGCGGGGGGGGGGTAGGGGGGTGTAAATGTAAACCTTCCCACTGAAGCCTTTTTTTTTTTTTTTTTAAACTCCACTGAAACACAATCAAAGAGCTGGAGCACCATCCAAATATAACACTCGTGTTAAACCCAGATACCTGGAGAGAGCATCATTTTTGCAGCTTTTACATTTGAATGGTAAGAAACAACAACAAAAACTTGTATTTTGGATTCTGCCTGTGGCAGGAGGTCCATATGGATGCTTTGGTTTTGTTCTAAGGGGAAATGTGAGTGCCAAAACATTTCTTGGACTTGGGGAACACTGTCCTTTGAGGCCCTTTGGTATGGGAATGGGAAGAGCACAGAGTCCTGCTACACATGGGAAGCCCATCCCAGTTCCATGTGTACTGGGTTAAGATTGACCACTTACCCCTGGCTCAGCATGAGATGTAATCAGAAGAGATTTATGAGCTTGGCTCTATAACCCCAAACGTTTTGGAGACAGCCCTGCCATTTTTCACCTCTGGCAGATCAATGACTTGACATTTTTCACATTGCTTGTCTTAACGCTTGGCTCTCCATGGTGATGCAGAACATCCTTTTATGTTTCCACAGATATCTTGAGGAGCAATGGAAGTAATAGAAGACACTGTTAGGCTCTCTGCAACACAATACTATCACTTACCATAAGAAATCCTAGAGTGCTAGTGTTAACAAGATACATGTTGCAGTTCTAAGGTCTCCTGTACAGCAACTGTGCATAGTGCCTTGAGTTCATTACAAACCACTATCACACATTTTTGTTTTTAAAACGACCAAACCATCCAGTAATAGCTTATTGTTTTTACATATATTACTACGTGATAACTAACTATAGATAACCATATACAGTGGAACCCCTGGTCACGAATGCCTCCGAAGATGAACAAATCAGTTCCCGACCACAAAATCCACCAAATTTTTGCATCTCATCACGACCACATCATTGGGTGCCGAACAAACACTGCCTCGGTCATTTTCCCCTTCCACTTCATATGCGCCAATGTTTTCCCATTTTCTGTTTGTGTATTGCGTGCCTAACAAAGATGCACATGTCCCTTTAATCGGTCAGACGTGCGTTCATTGACTGTGCAGTATCCTCCTCCCCGCCCATCTTCCTCCTCACTTCCTTCAAACCAGAAGGCGACTCACGCAAAGTTAGTTTTCTTGGTTTTTCTTTTTTACAGTAAGTTTTTGTACAATTAAGGATTGTTCAAACTTTGATTTTTTTCCCTGTGCTTAAAACTCATTAAAAAATACGTTCACAGCATTTTTCCGTTGTGTTTCTATGCATTTTTGCTCTCTAAGCCTTTATTATGGATCCCAAGAAAGTGGAAATGGTAGTGAGAGTAAGAAGCCATATCCCTCTGCCACTATATCCCACTGCCACCGCTTCACACACGCTCCACGGCACAAACATTCAGTTCCAGTGAAGTACTCGTGGTGTGAATGTGTTCGTTGTGTTTTTCTGCATTTTTGCACTATAAGCCTTCATTATGGGTCCCAAGCAAGTGAAAAGTGGAAATGGCAGTGAGAGTAAGAAGCCTAAGCGTATAACAGTTGAAATAAAGAGAGAAATAATCACAAAACATGAGACCCACCGCCATATCCCTCCGCCACCGTCCACCTACGCCAGCAACTACGCATCCACCGCAAAGGTAACGTGCATTAAAATCATCAGTTTATTTCATTTAGTTTTATTTTTTATACACTTTAAAAACATGTTTTTGATGGCTGAAACACGTTAATTGTATTTACATTCATTCCAATGGGAAAAATTGATTTGGGTCACGAGCAAATCAAGTCATAAACAGAGTCTCGGTACAAATCAAGTTTGTGACCAGAGGTTCCACTGTACATCTTAATCTAGAAATACTCAATGCATTAATCAGATCCAAGAATTAAAAGCAGTACCAATATCGGGGCCAGTTTTACTTATATTTTACAACACACACACATACAAAAACACATTCTGTTTATGCATGTATGCAAATTGTATATTATAACTGATTGGTTGGTCTTGATGAGTCTATCCTAAAATTCAAAGCACAAAATATGGATCCAGCTTTTATAAACCAAATTTTATGCAGAAACCTGCAGATTTACTAGAACCAGATTTGATTTTTACCCGCACACATGAGGGCAGACAAGTAACTCCATCCCTATACATTTGTCTCCGAGCTGTAAACATGTAGCAGGGAAAACATTAGTGTGCTTTATGTCCGTTTTTATTCCCATTGAATGGAATTAGACAGAAAGAAAACATATAAATTTATAGAATATGAAGAGGAAAATATTAAACATGCTCAATCTAGGATGGTGATTCTTTAAGGCAAGCAAAAAACAATGTATTTAACAATGACTGGAGAATTCAATAGTGCTGAGGTATAAATACTAATGGATTATTAAGGCTATAGGGTTTTTTTTTTTTGTTGGTTTTTTTTTTTTTTTTTTTTGGTAATAATTTCTTTAATTGTTTGTATTTTAAAATAAAAAATTGCCCCAAGCAGTGTCATACAGTTCTTCCTAAACTGCATGCGCTTCAATTACATGAATTTGTTTAACAGTATGCATACCTACTATTATAGTCTTTCTGTAATAATGCCCTATATTCATTTCTGTCATCTGACCTCTCAGAGACATCATCAGGTTCAGATTTTGGGCTGATTACACCAGATTATGCATCTCTGTGTACTGGCCTTGGACAAAAGCCTTTTTTCAACCTGAAACCCTGCCATGAATTCCACATCGGTCTGCGCCATATACAGTGGTTTTCTTAAATATCTGCACTTTTTTTTTTCATAGATTCAATGTCAAATTTAAAATTTGCTTTGTTAGATTGAGAAGCTAATTTAAAATTGTTCATTTTTAAGTCAAGCACACAGTGAGGGAGATTCACATGCCTTGGCACATGTATCTGAATGTCCTTGAGTAGACTAGCCAAAGCCTGGACTTGGAGAGATCATCATGAACATCATGGTTCATCCATTCTAACCAATACGCCACTATCAAGAGGATCGTTGTCTATTTCATGAGCTCTGCTTTACTTCAACCGTCAATGGAAAGGCATCAGTGATCTGAATTAGTTTGGTGGCAGACCATTATTTGAAGAACAGCAATAAACTAGTGTGTGTGTGTAGCACTGCTAGGAGTGTAGGAGTGCCTTTAAATACTTTTCCTTGTGTTTTTGGGGCCAGTGCACTAGTCTGCATCTGAGTTGCTTTGGGCTGATTTAAACGTTCACGGTACATAAAGGGGTGCTCTTTAGTTTGGGGTTTTTTTTTTGCGGTTGTACTCAAAGAGGCAAATGTAGTTCCAGCAGGCCAAAAAAACTCTCTTGTGTATAGTGTTTTGTATTAGTATTCACCCCTCTTGAACTTTTCCACATGTTTGCAGTTAAAACCTGGACCTGAAATGGTCTTAATTGGGGTTGTGTATCTGGAATCTATGCAAAATAGCCTACAAGAATGAATATTTATTTCAAATCAAAAGATGCAAAAATTATGATTGCATAAGTATTCACCCCCATTGCTGTGAAACCCCTGAATTAATTGTGGCGCAATAAGTCATCCATGGGTAACTGAATGGTCATGTGACCCTCATATAAATACACCTGTTCATGAAAGGCTATAGAGTTTGTTGCAGAAAAAAGTTCTGGAAAATGATCAACCAGGTGTTTTTGTTCCCAACTTTAAACATCCCACTGAGCACCATTTGAAAAAAAAAAAAAAGAAAAGAAAAGAAACAATTATGGTACACCGTGACTGTCCAGGGGAGTCAGTGTACCAAAAATCTGTGTCTAGGTTAGGAGCATTAGTCAGAGAAGCAACCAAAATGATAGGGTCATTCGTGAAAATCAGTGAAATGGGTGTCACCAGGCCAGTGCAATAGAGGAGGAAATGATTTAAAAGTATACTTAATGAGGACTGATATGATTGCAAAGTCATTAAAATGTACCTGAGATACAAATGTTACCAATATGAACACGCACACATACAT
>JAQMCW010000032.1:17707152-17721316 GCA_030068335.1 Chrysichthys cranchii | reverse complement strand
GATTGATTGATTGATTGATTGATTGATTGATTGATTAATTAATTAATTAATTAATTAATTAATTAATTAATTAATTAATTAATTAATTAATTAATCAATCAATCAATCAATCAATCAATCAATCAATCAATCAATCAATCAATTAATTAATTAATTAATTATTGCTTAAAGTGCTGCTCAATTAGAATCAGAAACAATGTCATGATTGCACAGTAATCTGTGTAGAAAAAGGGCAAGCATTTTATTAGGTATAATATGACCATTTATTATCAGCACATGCCTAATGCACACATACACATATGTTAAACATGACTAATAACGAAAACCTGTTATACGTCCTGCGCGTGGTTTTTGTACATGTTCATCTCACAAAGCAGATTTCAATGATGCTTCCAGATGTGTCCAGAGTGCTGCTGTGCACATGCTTCATGCACACTTTCAGCACTGAGTGGAAAATGTGCGGCACAGGGAGGCCCCTTGAGTCATGGCTGGTAGGAGTATTGGACCGAAACGGCACGTCACACACCTGCTACACCTTCTCGCTGAGTGTGTTTGCATGTGTGCAGAGTGCGATTCCCTCCACTGTGTCAAAAGAGTGCTTTCCAGCTGACGGCAATTAAACAGTAAACTAGAAATAATGACCATCACTTTAGTTGTCCATAAATTGTTCAGAATGCAGCTCCAAGGAGAAGTTCATTACCTCAGTAACAAGTGAGTTGATATTAATCTATCTGAGCATGGCTCTGCCATTAACCTCTTGCTTTCTTCCTTTCCGTTTCCCTCTCGCTCACTTTGTGCACTAGCACTAACCTCATCTGGAAACACAACCCACCTCTCAAAAATCGCAAGCTTCACTATTAATCAGGTGCTCCAATGTGAACTGCACTGGGTTTGCTCAAAGCAGGAAGTAAAGAAGACTATTGAGAGGCACAATTTCATAAGTCTCTCTTTCTCTCTCTCTCACTCTCTTTTAATTTGCCTCTGTTAAACATCATGATTTGGATCAGAGTGAGATAGTGGCCTGAAAAGACACTAGGGCGTTTTTATTACTACTCTTTTTTCCCCTTCACTCAGTAGAACCACCCCTCTTTCCTCCAGTCCCAACTCTGGGACTTTGGACAATCTATCGTGGAAGGAGCAGACGTTACGGCCTGACCCAAGGTCAGAGTCTGGGCTACGCAGGAGGCAGAGCCCTGGCCCGATGCACCAAATCTCCCCTTCTCTCAGTCCAGCTGGAACGACCAGAACACAGCTCATGCTCTCCCTCACGCTGACAAGGGTGAATGAAAACAAACTCGTCGAAAAAAAATGAAGAAAGCGGAGATTTGAGAGGAGGGAAGCTCGAAGGGAGATGGTACTTCCAGGGACTTCAAAAACCTTTGTGCTACATCTGTTGTCTATTACGTTCCTCCAAAATTAGAGTCTCTTGGGGAATGTTTCCGAAATGTCCTAAAAAAGAGAGAGAGAGAGAGAGAGAGAGAGAGAGAGAGAGAGAGAGAGAGAGAGAGAGATTGACATTTAAGTCTGTATTCCGAGTGAATTTCATAGTAAAACAGTTTACGGCTCGAACTAGGTAGCTTGGATGGAGACAACAAAACGGGATAACAAGATCTCAAGGTACAGAGAAGATGGTGTTTACCCATTCTTCAACGAATAACGCAATTACTTTTTCAACTAATCACAATGCACAGAACGTGAATCTCTATATAACTCATTTATTTACACCAGGGCGCACTGACTATTAGTGGGGTGTCTGAGTAGTGGAGATAGGGTGTTTCCCAGCCCTCAAGAACTGGCCTGGTCCCAGAATCTCAGTTTCAAAGCCTGAGATTGTCAGAAATTCTGGGTTATATCTCAGTGCTGAAAAGTAAGACAGACATAAGGAATATGATCTCAGATCAGCACTCTTATTCTAAAAGGCTGTGTGAACGCAGACCCGGAATGTATCAAAATTCTGCTGATGCTGATAGATTTGGCAGATAACTGGACTGCGCCGAAAGTAAGCCCTGGCCAAGTAATTTCAATTCGAAACAGAGGACACTGGATACTTTTAAAATGACACTTACTCTATATTGCAATATGCTAGTGAAACAGCTACAACGCTGGAGATAGAACTCCAGGTTTTACCCTCTGACAGCCAAGTTGTGCAAAGCAGGCCAAAATTAATCTTCAGCTTGAACGAGCCAAAACATTACTAAGTCTGGGAGCAAACAGTCTACAGGCTTGAGTGCTGCTGAGCGAAGCTGAAATGAAATTACACATAACAGCTTTGATCATATGGCACGTTTACATAAATTTGATACATTACAACACGCCACAACGTGTGTGTGTGTGTGTGTGTGTGTGTGTGTGTGTGTGTGTGTGTGTGTGTGTGTGTGTGTGTCTGAACATTAGCTAGAAATGATGTAACATGGTGGAGGTGATACATCTTTACTTACCGTTCATACAGCATCTAAAATTTTTCGAAGAGGACAATATAGTGGTAAATGCAGGAGGAAGGCAATCGAGCACTCTCAATTTGGCCGACCTGGAGGAGAGTCAAGAGCGCCTGCAGTGGATAACTTCACTCCTCTGAAACACTGTTGTTTTAGGCGGCGAGAGATTTCACACAAAGAAACCCCTCTCAAAACAATCACTACATCAGACAATATCCCAGAGAGCACGTCCCTCTGGAAAGAAAATAAATAAAAGCTCTTGTTTGGGCTCAGGTTTTAAAAGAAGATAACGACCCAATTGGTCTGAACAGCCCCTCGCTGTGAGGTTTGTACAACTGCACTGTCAACTGCAAAGTTTTTTTGAGCACTGTCATTCAGTGGGTTTGTGATTATTTTGATCTGTCCCTCAAACCGAAGGGTAGGAGCGTTCAGTCGATCAGTTTCCCAGAGGAAGAGGTAAATAAAATGAAATTTGATCAAACACAGTAAGTCTCGAAAGGAAAGGTGTACAAGACGGTGGTGAGACCGGCAACGGTGTACGGCCTAGAGACAGTGGTGCTGAGGAAAAGCCGAGAGAAAGAGCTCGAGGTGGCAGAGATGAAAATCCTGAGGTTCTCTTTGGGAGGGATGAGAATGGATAGGATCACAAATGAGTACATCAGAGGTACAGCGCATGTTAGATGTTTTGGGGATTCGAGAGGCCAGACTGAGATGGTTTGGACATGTCCAGAGGAGGGACAGAATATATCAGTAGAAGGATGCTGAGGTGGGAACCACCAGGCAGGAGACCTAGAGCAAGACCAAAGAGGAGATTTATGGATGTAGTGAAAGAGGACATGAAGTTAGTTGGTGTGAGAAAAGAGGATGCAGAGAATAGAGTCAGATGGAGACAGATGATTCGCTGGAGCGACCCCTGAAGGGAACAGCCGAAAGGAGGAGGAGTAGTAGACAGCAAGTCTTGCTGCCTGTCACGGTGTTATAAGGAGACAAACTGAGAACAAGCTGGTGATATTATTTGATCTGACTAATCCAGGAAGATTGAATAAGCCCAGCGAGCCTGAATGATGACAGGCCATGTACTTTTTGAGAGGAGAATTATGAAGTGAGGAAGAGGTCACAGGCACAGGAGACTCGGGGAGAATTCAGCGGTTCCTCTCATGTGGCCTTCCTTTGAATGTGTTCCTTTAAATGTCATGTTTTGGGGAAAGTTACAAGGACTGTGTGGAATTTCCAGCAGCTGCTTCTGTGCCGTGACTCAGGTTGTGGTGGCCACATGATGATGCTACATGAAACTACGTCTGTTAAAGTATGCCAAGGCTGAAACTGGCATTTGGTGATCAGTCGGGTGATGTGGTGACCTTTAAAGAAATATAACCCAGTTTAAGTTCAGGCATGCTGACCATAGACAGTTCATCTCATGATGCATAACACAGCAACATTGGGGGGTTTGGGTTTTTTTTTTTCAAAGTCTCAAGAAATGCACGTTAACTGATCAAAGAAGAAGAAGGACTAACTGGAAAATATCAACAGACACACATGGCCTGAATCCATCCACTCAAAATGCTTGTGGTGGTTAAAGACACTTGTGCTGTAACAAACACTGTACAAAATGTCTCCTGTGTCTTATAGTGTCCGTTTCGGTTTCAGTGCAGCTTGGCTTATGGGAGCACTTCATCCACTGTGCAGGTCTGATGAACATGAAGAGACACAAACACAGACGGGTAGCTCGTAGAGGATCTGAAAGCTGTAGATGCAAAGAGGGCAGCGTAGCTGAAATGGCTCGCCTGCAGGGCTGTAAGGGGAAGGTCTCTGACCGCAGTGGACGGAGCTAGCAGGAGGCCCAATCTGTCTCACAGGCTTCAAGCGCTGGTATGCATCTCATTAGGCTAACAGCTTGCCATCTGCAGGCGGAGAGGAAGTTTACTGTTGTGCGATGATGAATAATCTTTCACACCGTATGACCCAAGGGCTTATAACTATGCTTACTGTAACAGATCAAGGTGCACAGTGACAGTGGTGGGAGAATGGATGATTATAGGAGATGTAAAAAAAAAAAAAAAAAAAAGTGATGACACCACTTCCTGAAATGAAATATCACATGAACTTGAATTATACAATGTACACTGTTCCTGATACAGATTATTAGCCACCATAGCAATAGCACAGGTTACTTTGTTTTATGGTCTGTCACGGTGTCATGAAATTTCTCTAAGACAAATGCTTTTTAAATGTCTTTTATGAATAATAAAAAAAAAGACTTTATGCTTGCTTGGCTAGAGAAAAAATACTTAGGGCATATGTGTTCAAGCTATAATGTTGGCCAAAAACATGAGTCACCGTTTGCTGTGTTTAAAAAAAAAAAAAATTCCAGTATCATGTACACTGTCACATTTTGGCCCAAAGGAAACTAGTCTGCTTACAAATGTATATTACAGCCTTTAACCGTAATTGTTGAATTGTTTAAGTTAAAGATATTCTATTATTAATTTTTGTTGCTGTACAAAACTCTACTTCGCCTTTTAGCTTGTTTATAATTATCAAAATGGGCAAGAGGCACAGCAACTAATCCACGGTGTAGCTAGCTATATCAGTCACCTAATGTGAAGTAAATGGAACAGAACAGAAACCAGAGACTGACAAATAAACAGAACACGACCAATGATCTTTCACAATTTATGTGAGCAAGCCATGTGTATATTATTTTGTGTGGGAAAAAAACAGATGGATTATATTATTAAATGTATTACAGGGTACGATGAGTAGACATACATGGTTAGAATCATAAACTACTTGGGTTTATTTGGTTCTTCAAATTGCAAGATTTGTTTCTCATGTGTTAATGTTCGTGTGGGAAGTTTGTACATGTATTCGTGCATGCTCACACGTACACACATATACATACACACGAATTAAGCACTACGAAAGAAAAAAAACTTAGATCACAGTTTTCTAGATGATCAAAAATGGTAGAAAATGTGGCAGCCTTAAATCAGAAACATGACGAGACTAGTGTCTCTGATAAACAGGTGGTGTATGTATGCCAACCTCAGGTCACTAGGTTCTACACCAACTCTCAACTGCCTCGGTCTGTCTTTGTCTGCTCCCTCTCTACTCAACCACTAAAAACCACAGGAAAGAACCTGGGAAAGGAAATGAGCCCAGAGAGCGCTGAAGTTTAATAAAAAATGAATGAATGGGGTGTCCCAGAGAGAGAGAGAGAGAGAGAGAGAGAGAGAGAGAGAGAGAGAGAGAGAGAGAAGAAGAAGAAGAATGCTTTCTAAAAAGAAAAAAAGAAAAACAAGCATTTTCAAAAAAAAAAAATTGAACCCTTTACCCTGTGGTTTTATTCTGTACTGGTGAAGCAGGTAAAATGAAACCAGTTTCTCTGGTACTTATAAGAGGACATACATCAGCCATAGATTCAGTAATCATTTCATATCAGTGATATCACACACACACACACACACACATACACACACACACAGAGTGTGAGAGATAGGTACACCGATCGTTTTTTCCTTTTTTCTTTTTTTTTTTTTTGACACAATGACTGAACGAGAGACAAACATTCCACACATGCCATATATCCAGGCTGCCGGCGAATCATTAAACCGGGGAAGAGAAGCTGCAGGATGCCTCCTTTCTTCGCTGTGTCTTCCCTTGTTACTATTAGACCTTTAATTGATCCAAAACATGAAACCGGTATTAACCTGCAGCATGGGAAAGGGGGGGAACGAGAAGGAGATCTGTGGAGCATTAAAAGGGGAGTTTAAAACATTGTGTTCACCACAGAGGATGTGTAATAAGGCCATAAATTAAAGAGATTAGGATCCAGTGGCATGCATTGTTTACACGCTCACAGTCACTTGGACAGGCTCTGAACACAGTCGACGGAAATGATGAGGGAAACACACAACACATATGTTCAGCGACTGGAAAGTACAAGTACACACCCACTGATGGATTTCAGCAGCCTCTTTAAGCATTTAACCCCTTCTTTTAGACGCAGCAGAGAGAAAAGAGAAAGCCGGTTGTCACGGGAGGAGAGAAGACTGGTCAGATGATGGCGTTTGTCAGCACGGATATCACCGCGGCGGTGCTTTTTGCCCTGAGGGCCAGACCACTTGCCGCTTTGAGCGTGAACATCTAAGTGCTTGAAGTGTAATGACAAGCAATCTATTTGGAAGCAGGTGATCGGAAGAACAAAGGGAGGATTCAGAGCCCTGGTGACATGCTGGGAAAGAAATGAGTGGTTATTAGCTCCCTGCGAAACCCGACAGACTATTTAAGGCCTGTTTCCTTTGATTGTGACAGTGTAATTGTTTAGCCAGATACAATCACCTTGCAGAGTTACCTGAGGCAGGTGAAACAGGACTTTCATTAAAGTGTGGGATACCCTCACGGGGAGCTGCTCTTTCTCTGGCTCTTACCTCTAATGGGATGTGGTTGAGCAGGCCATTCTCACAGCGTGGACACGTTCCTTTAATGATTAATAAAGGCTATAAGCACAAAAGCAACATGCTGGAACTTTTATCAGAAAGTCATGTTTGTGTATGCTGTGCCGCGTTTCAGACTAATGACAAGCATCAGATAAGAGATCTTTATAGTTATCATAGATAGTGTAAAAACATCTAATCATATACCGATGAATTTGTTAGAGAAGCTTTAGGAATGCACTCTCATGGCACGTGCAGCGGTGCACTAAATTGAACGGTACGCTTGGATTAACAGGAACACTTAGCAAGTGAACAGGAAATCTGACCGTCATGAAACCCTTTGGCAATTCATTAAAAGCCACTAAAGTCACCCATCATGTAAGCACCTGTTCCAGAAAGTCATTTCAACAAACACGCCGTTTAAAACTACGGGCCTGGAAACGACTCTTCCTTTTTTAAGCCCTTGTAGTAACTGCTGGTAAAAGAAATAAATACACTGAGCAGATAAAATTGACTTAAGCGTAGTGCTCTCAGTTTTGCTACCTCGACTCGCAGCCCTGCCCCCTGAGCCCGGCCTCGTTCAAGTCCCAGCAGAAAAGCAACAAGAGCTGTGTGTTTGTTTTCGATTCTGGGGGCTGGGATGACACAGTCTGTTAGGCGCTCTATTGGCCATGTCGTTTGGGTCCATTGAACGTGCCTGGCTTTCCGACAGCTCAGTGATTAGATAATAAACTACACAGAGAATACGGCAGAGATGCCCAGCATGTCTCCACCAAATGCAGCAGTCTTCTGGGTCCTTGCTGTTACTTGCCGAAATGGCACTCAGACTAACACAAACCAGAGCTGGAAAGATAACCCATTAAAGTAGTTGTTTGCGGTTGCAATATATATATATATAGTTGCGATGAAATATCAGACATCAAACCCTCTCACCTGGATCTAATTGTAGATATGAAACCCTGTAAATGATGAGACAGTAATATTCATTCTTCTCCTTTATGAGATGTTTACTGCCTTGAGGAAATTTTAGAGCCTGCAGAAAAAAAGACTTTTTGCAAACATGCCCTGTAATTATTATGATTAAAACTAAAACATGATTATTTAATGTATGACATACAATGCATATAATCAAAAAATATATACATGAAAATAATATATATAAACCAAACATTTAAACACATACATTTGCTTTTCAAGAACTTCAGAAATACATTCTCTTATAATGAAACAGATTACATTAACAAGTTGCGTTGCCGTGTTAGTAAACAGAAACACACACACACACACACACGCAGATGAACGTATGTGTTGCGAGGTTGCTCTGTAGCTGGTTTATTTCTGGGATGCAGTCCTGGTGTCAAGTATTTTTCATTAAGGAAAAATAAATTACAGTTATTATTGTTTGCATCACTCCCGTTTTCCCGTTGACCTGTAACGTAATCCCGCTCCCTTTACCAGATGGTTTCGTGTTTCTCGGTCAATTTAAATGATGTATGTTCGTTATAAAATGACAAATGTACTGTAAGTGATTTGTTCATTTGAAAAAGAAATGTCATTTGTTCGTGAAGCTGAAGTAAAATAAAATAGCAGGCTGTAATTGTAATTCTCAGCTTAAAGAACGCTTCAGACAGCAAATGGAGGAAAGCAGTAAAAGCGACTGATGAAGAGAAGAGATGGAACGAGACAAGGGAGGACAGACGGCTAGAGCTGGGTGTCCGCTCGCATTCCGGGCCTGGTGAGGAGGTGAGTGGCCTCTGCTCCTGCAGTGGTGCATTCCACAGTCCAGGCCAAAGACGCTGTCGCTCCCTGCACCCTATATGCTGCAGTGGGATGAAGGGATAACAGGACTCCCAGGACCATGACTGCCTCAGCAGTTTAGCTTTAGGCTGATCAGCCTTGCTGCTATAGAAAGATCAGATCCTCTCTTTAGGAGGCCCTGGATCCCTCTCTGCCACCAGCCTCTGCTCATGTTGACCATATCAGATTTTCGCTCATTCCAGAGTAGGAAGTCTTGATCGAGGGTAATTACAGCTCTTTTAAGCTTGCATGTGATGGCTGGGGTTTGATCGGGTGTCCTGAGGGGGCTTGGGTCATGAGAAACGAGGATGGACATATCCATGTCACAAATATTTCAGGGAGCGGGACAGAGGGAGACACAGACAGAGCACAATGCAATTACCCCCCACCCTTTCTTCACTGTCACATTTAAAGGTCTTTTTTTCTCCTCCACTGCTCCAGCATCTCTCTCCCACCCCGTGTCCCCCTCGCGTTCCGTTTATAAGTGACTGGGCCACAGAATTTAAAATAATAAGATCAGGTTTCCAGGTAGGTAAGTGCATCCAGACATGTTATCAGTGTTATCACAGGAGCTCAAGCCCCTCACAACCCCCTCCCCTTCATCTCCCTCTCTCTCTCTCTCTCTCTCTCTCTCTCCCCCTCTCTCTCTCTCGCTCTCTCTCTGTACTGTACAATGATACACTATCCTCTGTATCATATGCTTTTGGAGAGGCAGTGTCTGCTGCATCTTGTCATCATTTGCAGGGCTGGATCTTTTTGAAGTGTTCTCCAGTTCTGGGTACTACGTTCAAGAGCAACTTCTCCATTGCACAACTCAGTATTATTTACCCAGATGGGGTTAATTGCTGAATAAAAGAATGGTTCCTTTCAGTTAACTATTATACAGCTTCGCTCCCCCATCCCCATCTCACATCCCAACTGGAACCCATTAATGCAAAGTGCCACAACTTCCCACAAAGCCACTGAAATTTTGCCAAAATATAATTAGCATTAATGCTGCAAACTATCCATTAATAAAAAATAAAAAAAAGAAAGAAAGAAAGAACCATAAAATATCTCAAAGTTACCACCAGGACCACTAAACTCCTTCCCATTCAGCCAATCAGTACACAGCATTACGAAGCTGTTCTATATAGACCTTTTATGGTCCAATAGCAAAGAGCAGTGGCTAAGCTCCTGGACATCCAGAACAGAAACACACACCACTAAAAACTACAGAGAACCACAACACAAGATCCATAAGAGCAAGAATGACACGATTTAAGAAGCTGCTTCATGCTTCACTTGCACTTCCAGTGCTTATTACCTTGACAAAATGTCATGGAGTTGTTTGACTTCTTTGACAGCTCGAAGAAGGTTTTTTTTTTCTCTTTACATAAAGTACGCTTTTCTGGAACACGATATGAGGTTGTGAATGTGTTCAAACAATTTGGTGTACTGAGTATAGACAAGCCTACTGATACATATAGCGATACAAACTCCTCACATACAGGCGCCAAGACCACTTGTAACTTCTCAGAGCATGGACAACAGGCCTCCCACGCTCCCTCCACCACCACCTCCACCCTCCTCCCCACTGACCTGGCCTTTTTAAATTGTTACTACACAAACCACATTGTCTTGCTAAGCTCCAACCACCCACTTCCCCACCCACACCCCCTACCTCCCCAGGTTAGAGGGGTTTAAACAGCCTGAGGTGAAGACGATGAACATCCACTCTCACACAGTCTAGGCTGCTCCCTTACAGGCCTTCACTTTATTCCCTGCAAACTGCAAGCTTGGCTCAAAATAAATAATAGAAATGAGCTCTCGTTATGAATGCATATTAACACGAATTTATGGAGCAGTTAATATGGTTAAATAAATAAATAAATCGTTTGAAAATCCTTCATTAGACTATGCAGCAGTAACTGATAAAATGAGAGAGAGAGAGAGAGAGAGAGAGAGAGAGAGAGAGAGAGAGAGAGAGAGAGAGAGAGAGAGATAGGGACTGACAGTATATGATGAAGCCCTGAACAGTAGTTCTTCCCCATTAGTAGCACCCTACCTGTAGTCCTCCTTTGAAGAAAGATGACGTCAACAATCTATCCTGAAAGACAAGTTACATGATGAATGACTTAGTCAGCCTTTGGGGAGGGTTAAAGCAGAGGAGATATGCCTTTAGGGCAAAGTAACTGTTAAACAGCATGTGAACAGTAAATCTCTGACACTGTACTGATACTAATGCCAAAATATAGTGTTGGTATAGTATAACTGACAAATTATCTCAGGAATAAAACACGAGGGTACATGCTGTTACAGAAAATATAAACCAGTGACCGAGTGCTGTCCAATACAAAGTTGTGTTACTTTTCGAAGTTAAAAACTTAACTGAACTCAAAGTTGAATATTTTCCTGACAGCACATCCTGAAGGGTTTCATGCCAGCATACAGGAGCTACACACATTGCAGGTCATTCCCTTATCAGCCTCTATTTTCCTATTCTTGGAGTTAATGGGGACCTGCTGTGATTTGATTTTTTCTTGTTGTTTTTCAAACAAAATTGGGGGAAGACTTGGGGACTAACTGGGACTTAGAAAAAAAGCAAACAGAGAGAATGGGCCAACTAGAAAAGTGCATCATTCATACGTAGCAACTTGCACGTACCATCTTCCTTCAACACATGACCTCCCTTAGAAATCAGAATCAAGAAAATGAGGTGGCATCATCTATACCTAAAGCATAAATGTCCTGTTCCGGCATGCAAAAGAGAATACCAAAGATAACATAATAGTCTTTCAAACTTAAATTTTCTACTTAAAGAGTGGCTGGATTTTAATTTTTTAGGATGTCCCTGAAGATTTCTCTCCTAATTCAGTGTTGTGCTCAGCGCATTTTACTGGAGACAGTTTTATCAACTTGGAACGTATCAGATAGGCTTTGCTACAAAGTTCAAGTTCGTTGATATTTTATATTCCTACTGCAAGATAGAAGTGTGCGCTAAAAACTTTTTCCTGTTATAGATCGGTAACAAACATGACAAACTGACTTTTAGATTCAGGTTGCATCACACATCTTGTTACATTTGGAACCATCTTAGCATACCAGTTACAAACCAGTATGTCTCATATGTTCTGAGACTGTGACGACTGTAATTATTGTTTATTGTAAAATTGGTTGAGACTGTTAAAGAGGACATTTCTCACTTATTTTATATTTTTCCCTGGGATGCTTTTGTAAAATTGACATGCCACTTTTGATATGAATATTTTTGCTGTCATCCATGCCCATTGATTCTGTTAGCCAATCAGAGCGACACTATTTACAGAGTTAAATTTAAAGGTACACCACAAAATCAGCCTTTTTCATCCTTGCTACCATGCTAAATGACATGACATGCTAAACAGTGCATTTTTGTTTTTTTTTGTTTTCAATAAGCATCTCAGGGAATAATATAAAATAATTGAAACGTGTACAGCATGTTTAAATTAATAGCAACAAATGCAGCTACTCATGATACCTGAAGCTTAAAGGACTTTGTCCTAAAGACCTTTTCATGGCAGAAAATCTACAGACTGCTTCACAGTGCTGACACCCCATACTTCTTCTATAAATATCAACAATTTCATGTTTAAATAAAAGATGTTAACATTAAAAAAGTTGTTGTTGGTTTTTTTTGTTTTGTTTCTTATTAGCCTTAGATCAAGTAGATTGTCCACCAGGCAAGTCCATGTGAATGAGCTCTTACTCTAAAACATTTAAAAACAAGCTCATTAATATAAACCCATGCCATTATGGAAAATTAATCAACAGCACTGTGGTATAAACCAATGAACACCATTTCAGCAATGACTTTTCCATCCACCAAAGCAATGTAGAGAACTAGCCATGGGGCAGTGGTAGCCTAGTGGTCAGGGCACTGGCCCTTCAGTCGGAAGGTTGAGGGTTCATGGCTCAGGACTGACAAGGTACACTGAGGTACCCTGAGCAAAGTACTGTCACCAAGCACTGCTCCCCGGGCGCTGCGCTGTTCGGCTGCCCCCTGCTTCACTTGGTGAATGGGTCAAATGCAGAGAAAGAATTTCACTGTGTGTCACGCTATGCTGTGGTGTGTTTCACGTGTGACTGTCACTAGCACATTACATTAGCATTGTATTTTTTAGCACATTAGTCTTTATTGACCTAATTTTTGCATTTCACCCAATCTCAACTCATATGTGGAAAACAGCTGACAAAGCATTTGAAAATGTGCCTGACAACCAAACTACACCTCCCAAAAGAACAGATTCTTATCAAAAGGACCAAAAGAACAACCCTAACTTACTTTTCAGGAGCCAGGATCACATCTATCTTGTTTCAGCTCTTCACACAGTCTGCACTGATTACTTGGTTGACTTTTCTTTGCCACCAACGTAATAACACTGGAACCTTCATTACTGCCAAGATAATGAATGGTGAGGAGTTAAGAAAAGGTGTTAACACAGAACCTGCCTGCTCTCTCATAGCCACTTATTAACCAACAATGACCTTCCACATCATAAACCTATGTGCTGTCTAATAAACAGAGGTCCACATGCCTCCTCCCCCTGTCCCTTTAACTCAGCTTCTCACCCCTTTATTGTGCTTTAAAGAACAAAAATTGGCTGTAAACCAAGAACACCTGGAATGCACTACTAACAGTAACATGGCGAAAAAGGTGGTGAATGGATGGATGACAAGGCCCTCAAGGGGAATTTACACACATACTCTGACAGGAAGGTATTTTACAGGTACAGTTTTTGTTCTCTACAGTACAGTGTAAATGCATCCCGAAAGGTACAACACTGGTGTTTAAGTTTCCAATTAAATAGCTTGAGAGTCATGGTTTGATTCTGTATCTTGCCATATAGTATTTCCTTTTGCAAAAGAAAGTCAGTGTGACAACATCAGCTTATTACAAATGTGCAGATCAGCCAATGGAGTAGGACATACGTCGTATCCCCACCAAATCTAAAAGCACTTGCAATGTAACATGGCAAAGTACGCTGTAAAAAATACAATAGCTCTGTTGTTGTTGTTTTTTTATTGTATACAAAACTCCATAAAAATTATGGACTTTTTCTGTAAATGAACAATTCACCTTTTATTTTAAGGATTATGCCAATAACAACAAGTTACACTTGGTTTGATTTTTTTTTTATCTGTATTTTTTGTCTCCATAAAAATTACTGTATTATGTACAGTATTGTCTCTGCTTTCTCAATTTACTAAAAAAAATGATGTAAAATGACAGTTATTACCTGTAAATAAATGTGTAGCTTATTATTTAAAGGTTTACATACATAATAGCAATTTAACATTTTTCTTTTAATTTTAACGTTCACTACCGTTCAAAAGTTTGGGGTCACCCAGACAATTTTGTGTCTTCCATGAACAGTCACACTTTTGTTTACCACATGAATTGGAAAATGAATAGAAAATATAGTAAAGACATTGACAAGGTTAGAAATAATGATATTTATTTGAAATAATAATTGT
>JAQMCW010000032.1:17684800-17698359 GCA_030068335.1 Chrysichthys cranchii | reverse complement strand
CAGTCTCTCTCTCTCTCTCTCTCTCACACACACACACACACACACACACACACACACACACACTCAGACACAAAACCTGGTATCCACAGCATGGTGCCTGCTGCTTCCCTTTGTAGTTGTGCACTCCTTCAGAGGGACATCATTATCCGAATATACAAGTGTATGTGAGTGTATGTTTACTTCTGTGTACACACTGTTCTGTTACCAGCTCAAAAGTCACAAATAATGAGTACATGAATTATAAACTAGAGCAGACTATAGTCATTGATGAAATCTATCTATAAAGAAAGTATCTAATATAGTAGTATAAATAACTTATATTATTACTGCCAAATCAATAATAATAATAATAATAATAATAATAATAATAATAATAATAATAATAATAAACCGTTTTTTAATACAAATGTTTTCATAAATGACATCAACAGTGGATCTCAAAATCATTATTTTCATGCAAAGAAAAGTTTGCTGTTTTCTAAATTTAGATTTGCAGAACAGTTTTACAAGGACTGCAACTAAGATCAACAAAATGCAGCTGCTAGTGTTAACAAGAATATAATTCCCATAGTATGCACGTCATTTACAAATAGTAACATTCACTTCAAGACTAGATGAATATTATCTATTTATAATTGTTTTATAATTATAAATTACAGAAGTTAAGAGAATCAGACCTGCTTTTTCAAACCTACCTTCTACTCTTTAGTCTGTTTTTCTTATCTGCCCAAACAGTTGCAAATTTATATTATTTGTTTCTATTAAATTCTATTATGTCTTTTATTGTTATTCTATTATTTTATTATAATAATTCCTTCGAATAAATTTATTCTACTATGTTTTCTATTTTTGTTATGACAGTCTTTACTGTTCTTTACAGAATCATTTTTAATCCAAGTAAAGATGTGAAAAAAAATGTTTTCACTGAAAATATCAGAAAACAATCGAACAATTTAGCCTGTTAAGTATTAAACACTGGTAATTACTCTGGTAATTATTACAAGCATTACTCTCAACAGCTCCCCGAACTGTTTTTCAAGCGCAGCTGAAAATATGAAGCAACACAGGCCGTACACCTTTAGTCATATTTCAACATGGGGAGATCAGAGGATTCACAAATGAAATGTTCTTCACCTTAACAAAACAGATCCTCATTATAAAGATAGCGTCTCACCCCAGAATTGTCTACTTCAGTATTAGGTCATGAATTAATACATTTTAAACATCTGGAGCTGTGATGAAGTATCTGGAAACAAGGAGTTTTGTTCATTTTATAGTGCCACATTATATAAGCATGATACATTTTTTTCTCTTCATAATTTTACCTCTCTGAAATGTTAGCTTTCGCTCAGCTTTCAAGTGTAAAATCAACCTAATAAAGGTGCACACGTTTTAGACTTTCGACTAATCATTACAAAGGTCTCAGTGATTTTATAGCATTTAATTACAGTTGTAACTGACATGAAACTTTGGTCCACTTAAGAAACTGCTATGCATGTAGAAATACTGAACTGCTAGTTTATTTGAAGGGAATTAGAATGATTTCTTAGGCTGTGATAAATGATCAGTTCCTTGTGTTAACACTACATCCAGAAATCAGCAACACTGTTTAAATTGCATCTACACTGGACATTCATAACTCATGCATAAGCATTATATGTATCTTTAATAAAACACTGCTGGGGGATTTATACTGGTTGACATTAAAGTTATAAGCAGTTTTATGAATGTCCTTAAAGAAAAAGAGGGGGGAAATTCTCAATTATCATTATGTAGATTGTTCCAGGCTGCTGCGTCTTTAATAGTTATCCTTTTTTGACATGAATGTACCGCCTTTTTGCAATGTAGGATGTATATTAACTGAAGTAATGGTGTTTTAATTGCTTTCAAAAAAAAAAAAAACCTTAAGGCATCAATCTAATACAACTTCACTCATTTTGAACCCTATGGGTCAGCTTGATTAATGATTTTCATGCTGTCTAACAAAAGCAATATTCAATTTGGCATTTATAACACTGCTACATAGCGTTATCCACCTTCTCCAGTCTGACTTATTATTCCTCAAGCTGTAATGTTAGCGATATATAGAGGAATGTAAAGAATACTCTTCATGCTTGATGAATGTGCTCTTAGTACAAATAAACTAAGAATGTTCAAAATGAGAATAAAAAAAAACAAAACACCGAGACACATTTTTTCTGAAGTGTACCTTAATAGAGTCTCCATAACATTTATAAGTATTGTATAAATAAAGCCTGTTTGGAGAATTTATGAAAGACTTGAATCAAATGACCATATGTTATATGCAGCTTTTTTTTTTTTTTTAAATCTACTTCTTATAAGTGCATGGAATTTAGGGCTGAAAATCAAACTGAAATATTTCTGGTCCATTTGCATTGAAAACTATTATGAAGCCCCTATAGAGCTCGTTTCAGTCAAATGACCTTTTAATGTCCTTAATTTAAAATAGTAGTCAATCGTGCATTTATAACACTTGTATTATTTAGTGTGTAATGCATACTATTATTTATATGTCCTATAACTTTCTCAAAGGGTCTTAATTTGCTTTTGCTGAAAATAAACTCCAGGAAAGGATAAGGATTATTTGCAGTAGCAATCATGAGCACATGGCCCTTAACGACAACTGAATATTGTTCTGTCTTTGTTTCTTTTTTTTTCCTCAATCACCTTCACAATCAAGTTTTCTTTGACATTGCATCAAATTTGTGTCGTGCTTATGAATGTGTTATGAATGCCCATTATAGGCCTTCCACTAAAGAGTACAGGTCTATGAGACTACTGCTTGATGCTCAGTGGGACTTTTTTGCTTTTCTTTTTTTTTTTCGGTGCTTTTGGCATCGGTGACAAAGACAGATCTCATCTATGGTGTTGAATGTTTCACCCAAACAGATTCACTATTGTAATGTATAACCATATACAGACCTAAAACAGAAAGAAACTGAGATAGGCAGGGGACATTTCTAATACTACATTACCTCAGAGTCGTTCTGGAAAACGTGTAGAAGACTCTCTCACAATCTCTCAATCACCTCAGGGTTTTTTTGGGTTTTTTTATTCTCCTCACTATAGCAGGCAGTGAGTGCACAGATTTCAGACAGAGATGACCTACGGAAAAGCTTTTGATAGTCTGTGTTGGCTTACACACTTTCAGAAACACACCACATCACCACCCACTAAACACAGAGAGACCATTTAATTTGAGCGTTCTTAAATGGCGAGCTGGGATCTGGAGCACAGTAATGAGGTATCGCTTCACCTTGACAGAGGGAGTGTGTTGTGTTTTGGGCCGAGCTGGATGACAGAACAGCGCTGCTGTTAGTCATGCCTCTCCCAGCCACCACTCCTCATCCACCGAGTGTATTCACAACCACTGCCAACCATTACACAGTTTCTTCCAAGCCTCAACAAGAAGGAAATGAATGAGGGAAATGGGCAAAATAAGAGGGAGCACAAAAGGAAGGTAGAGAAAGAAAGAAAGAAAGAAAGAAAGAAAGAAAGAAAGAAAGAAAGAAAGAAAGAAAGAAAGAAAGAAAAAGAATTGCCTTCACAGGGAGAAATCATGTGTGATGAAACATTTTCATACAACAAGCATTTAGCTGCAGTTAGGTCTTGCGTAGAAAGATACTCTTGTGACATTTTGTGGTTTATCCCCTCTAGCATCTAGCATTGTTGTAATAAACTGTAATAAATTGTTTCAAATCCATGTGAGGACACGTCACTACACAGGAAATATGGCTGAGTAGCTTTTCCAGAGTTAAAAATGTTTTCCTCGAAAACTGTTATTTTTGGTCTATTATATTAAAATGTGTTACACTGTAAATTTTACTTAATTGTAGTTAACTTTACTTAAAAAAACCAACAACTTACCTTAAAGTGAAATAGGAATTGTATGTTGTACTAACATGTGCTTGTTTGTTACATACAATTTCTGCTACACTTTACTGAGTTTATTAAGGCAATCGGTCCACATGCTTTTTTTTAAAATAAAGTCAACTAACAGAATTTACAGTGTTATGGAGTGGGAGCAAAATTCCAGACATTTTTATTCTGTTCAGAAACGAACCAAATGTTAACTGCAATGTCAGTTCACGTTGAGCAAATTTTACTCTGGCAAATGTACTCCCTTTTTGCTTAATTCAATATGTATCCTTTACATTTAACGCTACTGTAACTATAGCAGGCAAATCATTCTGAATTTCAGCACCTGCTGCACTAAACACATCCTGTATGGGGAAACAAAACAGTCACCTCATAATGGAAAAACTCCTCATAACAGACAGGTCACAGCTAAACATACTGGAAGAAAATAAAGAGGATAGCTAGAACTGAATATAATGTATGTGTGATGAAAGAACTGAAAGCCACAGCTCCTAGCCGACATGCTGGCCAAGGACTTTTGAGCTTTTCTTGAGGACACAAACAGAATGTGCTACATTAAATAACTTTGTTAGAATAAGATAATAATTATAAACTTTCTTGTCTACTTTGGTCTGTATGTTCTTAAGTAGCAACATTAGAAAGAAAGAATGAAAGAACAAAAGAAAGAAAGAAAGAACGAAAGAAAGGGAGGAGTAAATGGGAGATGTTTGTTTGCGTCCCCCTCTTGACTACTCACTCAATGAACTCATTCCTAACATTCCAGTAAAATGCCGCCACAAGCCACACCATCAGGTCAATCTGACATGATTGACACTATTTGCTACCATTAGGCCCTACTATGTAGTTGCCCTTTAACCTCAAGTCAATGTGTTGCTTGAAACGACTTTCAGCAATATACTTTAATCTCCATGGGAAAATGCTCCTGAATCCAGACCCAGTCTCTCAGACCAATCAGCAATTAGAGGTGATAAAATGATGCTTTATTATCCAAGACAATAATTCACCCCCTGCCCAAAATATCCAATAAAAAGTTAGATTTCACAAACTTTAGCCAAGTTATCCATGTTTATGGTTACTGTTTATGTGCTAATAAAGTGGAAATGTTGAAAATAAGTTAAGTTAAATACGCTGCATACAAATGGAAATAAAGTTTACTGACTCTAGGAAAACCTTTATCAGTCTGAAAACCTAAACCTGACAAAACAGCAGACTTTTTCAATCAAATGAACAAGTGCAAAAGTGCATGTGAAATAAAGTTATGATCACAATATTAGCAGAATGGAACATTATTATTTGGAAATTGTATTTTTCTTGATAAAATTAAGGAATAAAATGACAGGTGAATACAATTACAGGAAAATGATCAGATTCTGAGTGCTTCAAGGCCGCATCACACCCTCCCATTGTTTTTTTGTTGTTGTTTTTTTAGCAGCATGCCTCAAAGTGTTTTATTCATCCTACACCACAATCACTGACATTTCTCTAATGAAATGCATTAAAGAACAACATATACTGTTATCCGTTTATAGCTACATTTAATGTTGTGTAACATCCTTGAAACAAATCGGTTCATATCATCACTTTGTTATATCAGTTACAACAAACAGTAGTTATCTCAGTTACATACAACAGTAGTTCTTTCAGCAGCCTTTTCCCTCAATAAAAATGCAGCTTGTTGTGTTATGCCAAGATCAGACTTCACAAACAGAGTGTTTTGGACACAATTATTTTCGTGACTGACAAATTTCCAGTATCAGGCCTGAACGTCACCATCAGGAGCATTGAAGGGGACTCGTACTGTGACATGATTGAAGAATAGAGTCGTGGCGTCTGGACACCCCAATATCCCAATGAAAAGTCTAGGATTTCAGGATTTTTTTGTATTTTCTCATCTAGTTTAATGACTCCTACAACATCTTCCTTGACGTTCCTTCCGTAGTCATGATTGACAATTTCTTGACCCTCCTCCCTTACAACATGCATGCATGTAATCGATCATTGTTCAGGGTCAAACTTGGAGCATTGCCAGTCACCCTACCCAGACAGAGTAAAAATTTATGGCATTATGGATGCCTAATCTGATATGGAGTCCACTGTGAAAGTGCTTGGCATTAATGAAAAACATAAAAGCCTTCCATCCTGAAGTCTTTCCTGTGTTGGAAAAAAGTTAAGTAAATTGATAATAAAACTTCACCATATTAACAATTACACAAAACTTTTACCTGTTTAAATTGAATTTGTTCCTGGAGGCACAACACATTACTCAAACAAGTGCATTAATATAAACCTTTGATTTGTCTTTCATCAGGAACTTTCAGAGCCATGCTGTTGTAGCAAATTAATTAACACATTCTGACCAATCAAAACTGCAAATTCAACAGCTCTGTGGTATATTAATTAATGATAGTTACTGAATAATGTGCTACAACATAAATAGACTGATGATAAACCAAGAGTTTATTTTTAAAAGCACAGGCAGGAAGGAATTTAACCACAGTAGCCCTTTAATTACAAAACTGCAGCTGTGAATTAGTTTGCATTGTCTCTGTTTCAGACATAATGATGTGCTGTTAAAATAACAAGACAAAAAATAAATGCTAAATTCAAATCCCAGCTCATGATTAGTGCAGCTCCTTCAAAAAGCGGACTCTAGCCACACTTATTAACAATCACTCAGGGAGGACTCAGTGAGATACAGCTCAAAGTTCAAAGTCACCTGACTGCTAATTCACTTCTAAAATAAAATGTTTAGTAACAGTGTCCCTCAATTTCTATGAAATACCTTGGAATCACGTGTCGCTACAAATGTTTTCACTTGGTTTGTATTTTTAAAGTGAATGCACTTCACGGTCGAGTGACACACAGAACCTTGATGCTGTAACTGTAGCATAGTGACTCCTACTAAATCCACGCCATCTGCGGCATTAGATACATTAGCTGAGATGGAGATATTTTTGTAACATTTTCAGAATCAGGAACCTGCAGGTATGTGGAAACAAAAAATTCCAAAGCTAAACAGTCATATAAGTCTCATGTTATGAGTAACAGTCACCTCATGGCTAAATATATCAGGAGAAAAGGTAAAAAAAAATAATAATAATAATAAAATAAAAATACTCAGACATATCTTTTACTTGTAGTGCAAATACATAAAACTACAGCTCAGTCGAAACATTGGCTGTCTTGCAGACATTTTTTTTTGTTGTTGTTGCAAATATGTTGTGCAAAATTCAAAATTTAGTTGGAAGAGGGTAGAGAGAGATGTTCTTTCCTTTAGTATTAATGCAATAATACCAAACTAGTGCACTATACGTTATTACATTGTGTTACCTAGAACTTTTTAGCCTAGTAAATTCGGTTTTTGGGTAACCAAACTGGGCAACACACTGGAGCTTTTACCTTCCCAGTGGGCTAGCTAATAAATGCCTGATTCATCTACCCCTAAAAATTCAACCCACTTACTGAAGTCTAAAAAAAAACATTTTTCAGTTATCAAAATGTCAGCTATTACAGCTATGACAGTGGCTGTCAGCTATTTTTCAAGTAGCTTGAAATTGACGTCTTGGCTTGTTAATCAATTAGGTATGACATCAGTGATTTCCTCTGTTGGTCAATCCAAAGATGACTAGACCACAAAACAGTTGCCCTTCCCAATTATGATTCTGATCTCAGGAGTTCCCAGAAGAAAACAATCTACCAACATGGTAGACGTTTTCGTCACTTAGCATGGATGCTGTCAAATGCAGTTTAAGACTGGCTTCTTTTTTCATGTGATTGGTGTCCTGCAAATAGGATTTGAAAACCCCATTTTGGACTAGGGTCAGAGTACAAGCACAACAGAGTACAACACCCGAGTAAAATTAAGTTTGGTGTATGCAGAACTGTGGCAGCTCCTCAATGTGCAGCAGGTGTGAAACAAAGGTTAACAACTGCTCACAACTTCGCCCTGCATCCCCTCTGTTCAAAACCAGAGGGAGGGATAGAGATGGGGTGGGGGCAGGAGGGTGGGGTGGATAGAGGAGCTTGTCGATGGCATGGACCACAGGGCCTGAGTCTGAATGTGATTGGAAGTGACTTCTTACAATAAGCAAGAGTTGGACTCAGGCATAGCCATATATCTTTAAAATAAATAATGTTAATAGAAAGCCTTCCTCTCCCACATGTAATCAATTTGCTCTTGTCTGTCAGTGTGGCCTCAGTCCCCTTTTAGCCTCCAACCCCCCAAAAAACCCCAAGTGTACAAATGCCCTGGAAAGGCCAGAACAAAATGATTTGTAGTATGCTTTAGGTGCGAGATATTTCTTAAAGTCATAGCTATCTTATTACTAATATATATACGGTATATATATATTTACACACAGCACTTCTGTCTTGATAATCCCACCTATCGGATGGTTGTGTGAAGAACTTTTGGGCCTTCGTTTCTGTGGCAGGAGTGAAGGGATAGTGAAGCACTAGACATGAAGAACTGATAGCAATTATTTGTGTCAAGCACAACATGTTCCTTCCTTGAGGTAGTGGTGCATTTTTTCGGACAGCTAAAGTGAGGTAATTTAGAGCAGGGCTTTTGTATGCTGTGCTTGTACAGTAGCTTCATAATTGTTTAAACCTGTTTTCCCCCAGAGTAGGGAGTGGGGGGAGGTTATTAAAAGCCCTTTTCCATACTGCAGGGAACATTCCCCCAGTCTGGGGAAAGTGTTAATAAGTGCTCTTAATATGATGGTACTGCACGTCCCTGGTGATGCAAGGCAACCAAGGGGCCAGACGTCATGCAGCCTGTTAACTCTTTCTACAGGAAATATTGAGTGTGGCTCAGACTGGGAAAAAGTGCCTAAGTTGTGAAAACCACACAGCCATCTGCACAGTAGAACACCCATAGATTAGGCAAATCCATGTCTTGTGGTGATGGACAATATTCACTAGCAGCTTTGGGTCATGGAGGAGTTGAGAGTCCCGCGTGAGGGAGCACAGAGTGGGGCAGAGGCCAGTCATGCTGTTCTCCCATCTCCCATCGCTGGTTTTCACTACCAGATGTCTCTTTGGTTGGGCCTTGCATATGGAAGCACTCCACAAAGCAAACACAAGAAGCCCCAGCACCAGCGGGAACCATCCACTAAGAAATAACAAGAAGAGCTCACCCTAAACTGGCCTGATTCCCGCATCAAAACATACACGCACATGTATGGGAAGAGGACGCTGGCCTCCCTTTGCCTCCATCTTGACATGCACTTCATCACACCTGCCACAGAAATGAGCACACGCACACACATCTATACATCCACCACTTCCAGATGAAAAGTTTATCCCTTGATAAAATATGATATAGCACACCAATCTCTCAGCTAGCAGCCCTTTGATCAACAGATTTCCCCTTCTCGCTCATGCAGGTCCTCCCTAAGATTTTTTTTTTATTAGAGTGCGTTGCAGAGAACTGTGCTGATCGGTTCCTGTGGGACGTAATAGAGACGTCTCATACCTGTGCTAACATGCCCTTATACCACAGTGTTGATTTATTGTCCCCTAGTCTCTGCCACTGAGAGTCATTATGAGAAGATGGGCTTATGAAGATAGACAAGTGATTAAGAGCAGATCCTCACCCACTCTGGGTCAAACAGGACACAACCCAGATGACCTCTGGCAACCATTTGTACCTGAGGTCTCAGGGGGTGTTCGATTTGGATGAGAAAGGACCGCAGCAGTCAGACAAAGATTGCCAGACACTGGGATCCAATATGTTTCCCTTAAACGTTGCACTGCATGGGTGTCTACAGGGATCGGTGTTTTGAACAAAGCCTGATGAGCATAGACATGTACATGATGGTATGTACAAAGATGGCCATCCCACCACCCCACAGAATCACATGGATTTCATATTCAGTCTCTGTGGTGCTGTAACATTAACAACAGCCACTGTGATGTAATCCAGGCCACCCAGGCCTGATTGGGGTGTATGGTTAAGGGTGGAACTTCCCAAGGATTGACTGAGTGCTCCAGTCCCTAACCAGCTCCACCTAAAGACTCCAGCTCAGGAGAGAAACCATCGAATCTGGATTCAGTCATGCGTAGTTATATATGTGCACGTGTTTGGTGGTAGCCAGGCTCGGGTGGCCCAGGAGTGTCTGTCTGATGACCGAGCTCACAAACACACAGTGGTCCAAAGCAAGCCAAGACCCTGGGTTTAAGGTAACGTAAAGGTAAGGTAAGTGTGATAGACATATTTCCTGTACCGGATTAGTGAAAAGAAATGAGTGTTATCATGTTGTCTGTGACATTCTGAAAGCCTAAAATGTAGAGAAACAAGCCTTGTGTGAATCCTTGCATTTCAAGCATCTTTATCCTTTTTTATGCTACAAGCATGTCTAAACAAACTAGACAACAGGTTAGTAGTGAACCAGCTAAATATGGAGAGCAGCCAATAGTTTAGCAAGAGCCTTTTTTTTTCAGCTCTAGAGGAATTCTCTCTGACATCGATGTCTGTCCACATAATTGAGGGATTTTTTTTGTTTGTTTTGCTTTAAATTGTACATGTTTGAGCCCAGGTCAGCTGTCAGCGCGGCCAATGGTGACAGAAAGCCAGAGCATCATCACCAGTGGACATGTGTCCTGGCTGAGTGATAGACAAGATAATATTCTTCTTGCTAATGGTAAAGCCCTGATAATATATATAAAGATGTACAGTGTAACCCCTGTATCTATGGGGGATATGTTCCAAGACCTACCGAGGATATTCAAAACCTTGGATAGTAGCAAATACCATATATAAAACTTGTTTTTCATGTACCTACATACCTATGGTAGTTTAATTCATAAATTACACACAATAAGACATCAATAACAATAATTAATGACAACATAAAACTATTCTAACAATATACTGTAGTAAAAGGTATGTGAATGTGCTCTCTCTCTCTCTCTCTCTCTTTCTCTCCCCCTCTCTCTCTCTCTCTCTCTCTCTCTCTCTCTCTCTCTGTCGAATGAACAAGATTTTGACATTTCCACTTAATGCTATTGGGCCAATGGTAAACCACGGATAACTGAAAATACAATTAATGAATCAGTGGATATGGGGGTTCCACTGTAATTGTGTTTTTGTTCAGTCTGAGGTACTAATGCTTTCCAGCACTGAACAGCCCCGACATGTTAAATCACTTCTCCAAAAGTGTCACATAACTGTGACCTTGCATAAATTTCACCCAGTTTAAAATGAATAAACTCCAAGCATGTGTTTCTCAACCAAGGGATGGTGGGAAATAATTGCAATAGGTGCAGGAAACTGCACAGCCACAAACACACCATCAAACTATGTTTAGTTGGACAAATAGGTTCTACAGAGCATTTATTTGCTGAACACAAGACTATTACATGGTAAGTCATCAAAAATAATCGCATAATTTTCTCAGAAGTGACAAAGTATAGAATAAAAACAAGTGCTTTTTGCAGATATACTATTGAATTGGCATCCAGAACATTAAGGGACAGGCACAAAAATCTCTGAAGTACCGATTTTGATTTCATTGGTATTTTAATATAAATAAGCAAATTACAATCTGGGATTTTATGTGTTTATATTCTGCTACGCTGTCAGGTTAATAATTTAATAAAACACTTTCATGGAGTCATGGCTCTATAACCATAGTGTGCTACAGCCACTTCACTGTCCTACATTACCACAAATAACACATTAAACTCATTTTCTCCACTCTCACTGTCTTGATTTCACTCTATCTACCTCTTTTTTTTTGTTACATATATCTGCTGTTGATATTTCCTCCTTGCAACCATTCATCAGCTAGTGTATCATATTTGAAGATTTTCTCCCCCTGCATTGCCTCATCATTGTATGCCCAGAAATTTTAATATCTTTTATTCCATCAAGCTACATGCTTTTAAAGCTAGGTCTGGCTTAAAATGGAGGAAGATCACTCTTACCCACACTTACAGATACTACACAATACTGTTGAATCAGAGTCTAGCCTGAAGTCAATTGGACAAACAATGCTTAACAGGGCTGATCTACAGGTTAACTGGGCAGGTGATCGGTAAACATCCTTGCTCTTTCATTCTCCATTCTAGCTCTAAAAAGTATTGCATTCTTTAAGCTAACAACATTGTCAATTTATAAGATGATTAAAAAACAATACACATGTTTATGTACTTGAGTTGTTGCATGCAGAATTTCATACAATAGAGAGAAGCTTCTTGAGAAAAAGGCCAAATTAAAGGCAACTGGATATAAAAGAGGAGCCACACAATCAAAGGCCTTGTGTCATGGATTTATATTGTGTATCATGTTACTCTGCATTAATGTCTATGAAAAGCTCTTTAATGTTGTCAGCATCTTCAAAATGAAGGCTGTCCCATGTGCTATGATTCATATACTATATTTGCAATAATTAATTCCACCTGACTCCTGACTGATCTTTTAAACTGTTCACTGGCCAACAGAAACACACTAAAACCATAACTTAATACAATACTCTATGTGGCCAAAAGTATCTGGACACCTGAGAGTCCTTTCCCAAACTGTTGCCACAAAGTTGGAAGTACACATTAGAATGTCTTTGTATAGAATGTCTATGTGTAGAATGTCTACGTGTAGAATGTCTTTGTATAGAATGTCTATGTATAGAATATCTATGCATAAAATGTCTTTGTATAAAATGTCTATGTGTAGAATGTCTATGTGTAGAATGTCTACGTGTAGAATGTCTTTGTATAGAATGTCTACGTATAAAATGTCTATGTATAGAATATCTATGCATAAAATGTCTTTGTATAAAATGTCTATGTGTAGAATGTCTACGTGTAGAATGTCTTTGTGTAGAATATCTATGTAAAAAATGCCTTTGTATAGAATATCTATGCATAAAATGTCTGTATAAAATGTCTATGTATAGAATGTCTATGTATAGAATGTCTATGTATAGAATGTCTTTGTATAGAATGTCTTTGTATAGAATGTATTGAACGTCTTTGTATGTTGTAGCATTATAATTTCCTTTCACTGGAACCTAGGGGCCCAAACATTTTTCACCATTACAATGGCCCTATACACAAAGCGAGCTCCATAAAGAAATGGTTTGCCAAGGCTGGAGTGGAAGAACTTGAGTGGCCTGCATAGAGCCCTGACCTCAACCCCACTGAACACCTTTGAGATGAACATATGGAACAGTCCCCAGACCTTCTAGTATGACATCACTGCCTAACCTCACGAAAGTTCTTTTTGCTGAATGAGCTCAAATCCCCAAGACCGTGCTTCAAAATCTAGTGGAAAGCCTTGCTAGAAGAGTGGAGGTTATTATAAATGCAGAGAGGAAGTAAATCTGGAATTGGGTGTTCAAAAGGATGGTATGATGGAGGTATGATGAAAAGGTGTCCGCAAACTTTCGGCCATATACTGTTGAAATTTACCATTCATTCTATAATTCCATAACTCATATCATAAATGCATAAATGTGTGTACAATAGTACCCTGAGATCATTTTGTGGCTGCATTAAACAAACTTCAAACGTTTGATTTTGGCAACACCTTACTAAAGGCTACTGCTGTAACAAGTTCTATATGAATCACACCAAATGAATGGAGGGTGTGTGTGTGTGTGTGTGTGTGTGTGTGTGTGTGTGTGTGTGTGTGTGTGTGTGTGTGTGTGTGTGTGTGT
>JAQMCW010000032.1:17664161-17674543 GCA_030068335.1 Chrysichthys cranchii | reverse complement strand
CTGTAGTGTTAACTATAGAAATACAAGAAACAAAAACCCTCATAATAGGACTGGAAGGCCATGTGTGTGTGTGTGTGTGTGTGTGTGTGTGTGAGCTGGGGTTGAGTATGTGGTGTTGGCATGTGCTTGGGTGTGTGCAAAAGTAAAATGATGTATACAGCACTCCAGTTACTAGCTTCATCTTTTTTTTAACTGAAAAAGCATGCTGCAGTTTGTACATCAGTACAGCGGTTTATCTACAGGACAAAATCACCATTAAGGTCTGAGCACAGTTTCAGTAAAAGGCAAGGGCATATAAGTGTTGGTTCAGTCCAGTTCACCAGTTCACAGGTGAATGGGCCAGCCCTTTTAAAGTTCTCCTGTTTATTTATGTTGTTTTACTTGGCACTCAGCCCTGTACGCAGGTCTCAGAGCTTTTCGGTTCTGATTAAATATTCCTCCTGTACCAGAGTAGGAAACCCCATGTCCCACAATGTGACAGCATGAAACCAAATTGCACTGTCTTATTATTTACTATGTACTGCATACAGTACTTTTGTAAAAAAATAAAAATAAAAAAAAAAAGGTGCCATTTTTACTGATATTATACTTTAAACTGTATGGGATCATTTGTCCACCCATTAAAATACACTGCAAAAGATTTCTCCATATTACTCACATAATTCTGTCGGCAAACACTGTAAACATGTTGCTCTGTTATGACCAAGAATACAGGCATGTCACCGGCTGCAAGGCATAAACTCTCGAGCCATTTTAAGTGGCCAGGGCACAGTAAGAGGATAGTGTTGCTGCTGTGACTGCACACTCATAAAATCGACATGTCTCTAAATCCACACTTTTATTGGCATGACCCAGTGCTTTTAAAAGCCTTTGTTTGTCCGTTTTATGATTGTTATTTTTCAGAGGTTTCAAAGTAAGCACTCCATTCTCCTAAAGTTTTTGTACACACGGAGGACTTCATAAAAGCACACTTTTTATACCTGTTGGGTGTAGTGTTGAAAAAAAGGGGGTTTGGGTAAAGAACTATCCCATAGAAGCTGACCCATCAAACCACATTACTAGTCTACTTTCTAGTTAGTCAAGTTAGTTAAGGGATGCATAATAGAAATAAGCATAATGTCTAATTAGTGCTTATATACAGGGGTGTAAAAAGTAATGAAAATTATAGTCATGTGAATTGATAGGTATTGTGTCAAAGCCTTACTCGGTTTTTGGATACTTCCAAAGTAGAAGCATCCAAAAAGTTCTACCTTCAAACATCCAAGAAACAAGCACTCGTTTCGAATAGAAGTACTCATTTTGAATAGCATCCCAAATAATACTTATTGTACAGAAACTGCCATTGCTTTTAAAGGGTCATATTATTCAAGAAATAGCACAAATGTTGGATCTAAACAGAATTTTTGTGGTAGCTCGGAGGTGACTGGCATTTTGGCACGTCATATACATCAGCCGCCTGTTGATGGAGCCAGAGGGAATTCATCTTTCACCTGTCCAGCTGACATCCTTTAGCATTTTGGCAAACATTGAACACTTATTACAATCTTATGAACATTCAGATATGGAGTTTACTGGACAACACAGACTTTGTGTAGTCTATTGTTTTATGAATGGCATCCGTCGTTGGCTATAATTATAACCAGGACAATTGTACAGCACACATGACTTTGGCTTTCTAAAAATTCCCCTTGTTGGTTTTCTTTAATTCTTTTTTTCTCACACTCTCTCCTTCACTATGCCTCCCACCCTTCCCACCGCCACCCCGTTAATGAGATATGCCTGTCAGGGGGTGTCCTGCTGGTTAGACCCAGCGCATTGCCTTGGAGCAAGATGAGGAGGAGTAGCCATCCCCGATCAGCCTGGTTGGAACTCTGGAATGCCCCCTCCTCATACCAAACCCACCGGGAGCCCTGCAGCCTGCGCCATAATCCCAGGGCCTGTGGGAACTCTCGCCAACTCACTTCACTGAGTCAGAGCAAGAAAAGTTCAACCGCTACAACATCCATCCTTTCCACCCTCATTATGATCAGCCTTTCTCTCCATGTAGGAAATCCCTCCTCCAAGACCTGCTCTATCCCACAGATCAAGGGGAGGGGGAACGTCCTGGGATCCCAGAAGCCATTAAATCCAAAGTTTTGCTGTTTTGGGAGTTATCAAGCTTTTAGCAAGATTCGGAAACCCCAGCCTCCGTCTTACCACCTGATCACCTCTGTGTTTGATCTGTGTGTGCTCAGGTTTCTCCATATCTTCAATATGTCATGTTGCATATAGAGCAGAGAACAGATTTAGAGAGCACCGTGATGCAGGCCCAGGCTGAGGCTAAGGAGCAGGCAGTTAAGTGACACCACAACAGACATTTCTAAAGAGTTCGCGAACAATACTCACAGGCATTTAAAGGAACCCATGTTATGAAACATTACCCATTAATGCAGGCTCGTTTAAGGCTTTTATTAGAAATAATGAAAAGATGTTTCACTGCCGTTCTGGTATTTTAATGATTTTATTTTCATTCTTTTTTTCTCCTTCTTTGTTTGCCCCAGTTTGCTTTCATTTTTACTACCTTATTTGAGGAGTTGAGCCGAAATGTTCTGGTTCCCCCAAGAGCCTTTTATTAGCTTCTGATGTTGTGTAAGCACACAATATACTCCACAGATCTGGGCATGGAGAGAAAAAGAAAGAGATGTTTTTATCAGGCTGATGCTGAATGTGCGTAGTGTTAAATACAAAATATGTCAAACGAATTGTAATTATCATGTAGTCTTGAGTAACAAAACATATGGATTATTATGCTAAATATCACGTCTCAGTAAGCATCGCACGCGTGCCTTTATTTAAATATACTCTAATATATTGTGTTTATTGTCTGCTTTATTTTTTTGAAGTATATATATTTTATTTAAGTTTTCTAGCTTTCTGAGAAAAGCTAGTGCGTAGTGTTGTGTCATAATACTGTTTACCTTAAACTTTATGTGCTTTTATTTTTATTTGTAAATGTAACATTTCACTGTAAATGTCTCTTCAGACCATGTCTAGGATAATATGTCTTTTTGGACCCTTTTCTCGATTCGTATGTTTCATACTACTTTGGTACTTCCTTGTATTTATTTCTCATGCACATATTTAAGTCTTCACTTTGAACTTGTTCTTTTTAGTTAATCGCTAAACCACTTTAGCGCTTGTACAAAACAGCTTTCGTCTTTAAACTTTCTAGTTATGAATTTCCCACAAACTTTCCAAGTACATTTTGTCTTTGGCATTCAGCTTTCTCTCTCGATAAACAAAGCAAATGTTTTGTAGAAGACAGCGATGAAAGACGTGTCTATGTCCTTCTCAAGTGATTCAAGTGACTTTTGTCCTCATACACATTGAGACACATTTTTAAGTAGCTTTGTCGCTCCATCCGACCTGTAATCAAAGAGAAGGACAGAAACTTAAACGAATCCTAGCCTTGCAATCCTACAACGTCCGGGATACGTCTTGTGATTTCACTCGGACTTGCATTTCAGTCCCCTTTTCAAAAGTAGACAAAGAGCTAATTTGCAGGCTGTGTTTGGAGTAGACTGCCTATCCTCCTTCTGCTGCCCTGTCTCCTGTTGTCCACAGACCCCAGTCTGTCCTCGTCTGTTTATCATGGAATCTTGTAAATAGAATCAAACATGAAAGGAAGAGTGCTCATGAGAGCCCTTTAGGATTGGGTGGAAATGTGACAGTTCTGGAAACATTTAGCCTGTCATAGTTGCCTGCGCTCTTCAAAGAGGAGCTGAAGGAATGAATTAATGTTGCTTCTGTACTAAACATCCTTCCCCTTCCTCACCCCCCCATACAACCTCCTCTAAGGTCATGTTGCAGATTATGATCAATAAAATGTGTGTGAGTACATTCATGTGTGTGTTCTCTCGAAGGAAGCGGGTATGTGTATACACCCCAACAATCGCATTAACGGTCATAGACTTTTCTCAGTTCCTCTGTCGCATGGCATATAGACGTAGTCATTCTTTTGCCTTTGGCCAGTGACAGAAAATAATGTATGCAAGACAATCTGTAAAACTTTAAATCCATTTCTGTTTGCTCTCTCTCTCTTTCTCTGATACATTTCCAAACAGCATCCCTCTTGCCAGTGACCTGAGAACTTATGTTCAGTTAGCCCCAGGATCAAGGACAACATGTATCTTCTTCTTTGCTTTAATGAAGCTAAAGGTCATAAGGGGTACATTACCGTTAAACTTTGGGATAGACACCCACATGCATTCACCTACAAACACAACCCCTAACAGACATGGACACTTACCCACAAACCTCTGTAAAAAGAGAGGAATGCTGTTTGCTCACTGCATTCATGCATGTAAAAGCACCATCGGAGCAGCAGAGCAGACAGTCACTCTGTTCCACAGCATGTCCAGCCATCACCACACACACACACACACACACACACACACACACAGTTACCCATCCAAAAGAGAGATGGCACTTTCCTTTTCACAATGCACACCCCTAAAGTCCCTCTAGCACCACAAACACTTACACACACACACCTCGCTTGCCACCTTTGTATCACTTGAAAAGCATATGGTTACTGCCATTTGATTCCATAGCTGAAAGTGCCTTTCACTTAACGGCAGTTCAAAAAGAGGTCATACTTCTACAAAGAGAAATATTGGATCAGAGGAGCTCAGTGACTGGTGCTTGAAGTGATGTGAGAGACAGGAAAACAAGACAAAAGCAAAGATCAGATAAAGCGCTGGAAAAGAAAAAATCTGCCCAAACAGATACAAGACACCGACACGGCCGAAGACCCAAAGGATAAACCGATTCAACATTTAAAGGATTGAATACAGGATTCAGGATGAATGGCAACAATGAAGTAATGTACACAATAATTCCAGAGCGCTGCTTCAGCTTGAATTACTTTAACAAAGCACACATCGCGTAGAACACATTTTGACCACTTTGAGGAGAATATCAGAACTGTCTGCCTCGGTTTTATTGGAAACACAAGGAGCATGTGTTCAGGTCACAAAGCCCTGGTCGAACAGAGCTATCTAGTCTCGCAAGGCCCCCATTGTGCGTGTGTGGTAAATGATTAATGTCAACTGTTCCTCCTCTGACCTTGCTGGTTAAATGACTCATACCTGACAACTCACAATGATTAGCTTTTAGAAAGAACTGTTATCTGTTATCAACCAAGGGACGGTCTAAGCATTCACTAGCACACTCGGTATGCAAATGAGCCGAGGAGCGATACGCGATGGCACTTGAGCATAATCGCGACATTTGTTTTGATGATCAAAGCCAGGAAAAATCTCAAATATATTAATTAGCTTATTAGTAAAAGACCAAAGAATATAACCAGTCAAGGAGCAAGACTAAAACTGGTAGACTCTGTGATGGCTGTCTAACTGGTAGTTATTGTCACACTGACAGTCCACATTTTGTTTCAGGCTTTTAGCTTTCTCCAAAGAACTTTCTGTATCTGTGTTAAGAGAACCAAACAACGAATACACCTAAATCAAGCTATTTATTAGACCCCACATCAACATAACAATTCTGAAGACTATTTGAACATGCCTTGATCTTACATACTTTTAAAGTAGAAGAGTACAGCCACTAATATTAATCCAAAGGGATCTCCAATTAAAGAGAGATACAGGCAATGCCATCCATGCTAGCGTGTAGTCCCATCCATGCTAGCGTGTAGTCCCATCCATGCTAGCGTGTAGTCATGCTAGCACAGGGCATCATCTATGGTCATTAGCATTAATCTACCTAGTCAGATGCTGGCAGCCGCAACATCTGTTATTCCCAGATAGTGATATGTTTCAGAATGCCATTAGGAAACCTACTTATAATGATGAGCTGTCTATTACTCATTACTTTTCCCATAAATGTACGCAATATGACTGGCTCCCAGACAGAAGCCTACAAAAACACATCCGGTTAAACTCATCTGTTTGTTGTTTGTATGTGTGTTTGACTGTGCGGGGGAAGGGCGTGAACGTGTGTGGAAATGCTCTCTTGAATGGAATCATTGAGTTACACCATAAATCTGTCCCTCATCAGAGAGACAAAATGAAAAGCCCCCAGTCCCCATCATAAAACATCTGTAACAGCTCCATCCGCCACTAAGGCGTAATGGGGTAATTACGGTGAGAAGGGCTGGGCCTGCGCCAAAGCCCACATGCCCCTCTTTTGTACATCTCCCCGTATGCGTACCATTGCTACCCAGCACCGCATTACTGCGGAGTTGTAAAACTGCAAACGTAGAGAGTCACACACTGGAAAACCTGACCCAACTCTTGGTAAAAGCTGTGTCACCTCAGTACAAACATGACCCCTCTGCCCTGGGAGCGGCCGCTAACTTAATGCCAGCCCAGTTCATCTGATCTGAGAGTGCATAGTTAATGTCTGATCTTTTTTTTCGGAGGCCGTAGCCTCAGCCTCGCATCCTGCACACCTTGTAATCAAGCATAATTGCGGTTAATCGTGTTGTGCTCAGCTGAAAGGCAAGACAGGTAAGCTGTAGTGCTTCATGACTAATGGATGGTGCAAGCCTATGAGGGTGTGACCTTTTGAGACACCCCAGGCACCATTTTTAAGTGAAAGCTGTGCCTTTACAGAGCCCTATAGGTGTCTGTCAGGACAAGCCACCAATCAACACCTGCGATCAGGACCTCAGCCCACCCCACTCCTACGCTCTTGGAGGGTCTGTTTCTCACTAGCTCCCAGCTCAAGTCCCATGTTTGTTTTTCTCAGTAGATCATTTTACAAGACAACTCCAAATGTACCATTGTTCCTTCTGGAACAAGTTTGTTTTCGAAATACAGCAGTCCTGGAGGTGCCCGTCATACTCTGGGAGTGGGAAAAAAAGTGCTGAGGGATGGTGAAGTTGTATTGAAAGTGACTGTTCAGTTGCAGGACCAGATGGAGAGGTCATGTCCCTGCCCTGTCCCTAAACAGCACCATTGTCCAAGCCACTGTGCAAATTTACCCTGCTCTTAGCGCACACTTTAACGTACCCTCAGACAAAACACCACTTAACAACAGTAACGAATCTCAAGCCATTGTCCTTAAGTGCTGAACTGAACGCTGCGTCCGAAGAGCAAATTTGACCAACCCTTAAGAAGATGTCCAGATAAACAAAACATCTCACTGGACAGGTGTGAGGCATAGTCGAGGCATTCACAGTTTAAACAGGCACTTAATCTTTCTCACAACAATCCCTAATAAGTATTTTCCTTTTCCCGGACGTCAGCAAAAATGTCCCGAATTTTCCCGTCAAGTCTCAGTCAGATTTAAAGGCCCGTGATAGTGATAACGAGGTAAACGAAACTGTCTGCGCTTTCAGAAGGGCCTCCAGAGTGCATGGAGTAATATGATTAACAGGTAAGCTAAAGCCCAGCAGATTTATCCTCTCAATAAAGCCTAGGCTGGCTTGGGGCAAGGGCCAGGAGCCTCCTGCTTGTTTCTGTGGAGAAAGGAGAAGGCCAGCAGATGCCCCATTAAAGGAATATCTCTTTTGCCTTTTGTTATCCCTGCCCTGCTCCATCCTGTGTTTTTCTCTAATGAGCAGCTGCCAACTGCTTTTCCCTGAACATTACTGCCCCTCCTGAAACAGACGGTTCGTGTAAGAATAAACTGTGTGTACACATGGTCAAATTGAATGTCGAAGACTTCAGAGACTCTGTCCTCCGAGCTTGACTGTGAGGGTTAATACTTTTACTTAGGACTGAAGCATCAGCTCCACAGAGTTCAAACCATCATCTAGCCTGATAGCCCACCACACAGATGGGTTATGTCAAAGACATTCTCTGAATCTGAACTGAATGTGATCTGTCCCTCTGCCAGGCATCTGGTTGTAACTTTTCAAGACACAACATTTAAATAAACAGCAATGTCTTAAGCTGCATTCCCAGCCAGAGGGAGAATAGCGATGTGCCATCTCCTCATAAATGCACAGAACACCAGAATGCACTGAGAAACTGAAAATGATAAACTCTGCTGTCCATTTTCCTAAACACTCTTGAGATATCCAGCATTCCTGTCTCAGTGCACTCTTCAGCAAACACAGACACTATTCATTATATCTTAATCAAATCTGGAGTAAAGACAATGAAATGCTAGTTTTGCAGTCGTGCTGTTTTTTCTATTTTGGAAATAGAAATGTAAACACAAGTTTTGTTGGAGAACATGTGCATCTTTAAATGAACAGTTTGGTACAGTGCTTCTCTGCGTGTCTGATAAGGAGCAGAAAGGACACAAAACTCGGCAATGCACTGAGGAGCAAAGGTTTCTCTACAGTTATCCCATATGTATAATGTAACTTTAAAATCCAGGTCTGGGCTTTATTTTTACACCATTTGTGAACTGAGCCCTAATAAGTTAAGTAAGGTTAAGTAAAATAAATTTATTCAGACATGTATGGGTTTGTCGGTGAGATGAGTCTTGGGCAGGTCCTATTTAGCACTCAGGATGCCATCACCAGCTTTATTCTGAGGGAAATACTGTTGCAGCTGACATTTTTTGAGGCAGTATTAAAAGCTGTGTTTAGCATGAGTTTTCTTCACTGACCAAACATGTGTAGGGTGACATGATACTGTACGGGTGTGTGGATAACATATGCCATTTCAAAGCAATTTTCTAATTGCTTCCAGGCCAAGGCCAGCCACCTATATGGAAGCAATCCCTGCTTTTTAAATCTTTTCATCTGAAGATTGGGAAACATTACAGTGTTAAGAAAACTTGACCTGTGGATGGTTAATTCATTGAGAAACAGCCTGTGGATCGGACATGCTGCCTTATAGTTTTCTCTAACGTGACCATATGCTGTGAGGTCACTGCGCGAGGTGCAGGATGGGTTTAAATAAATGAGTAAATACATTTATTTGTCTGATCTGCCTGGATTGATTACTGGATATTGAATTGAGAATAAAAGATCGCAATGTTTGGTAGAGATTGCATAGCATTTAAAATTCAGGAAAACACCTAAACACAATTAAAATCAAACATAAAATTTGGGGGGAAATTTGTCATCTCAGGTATGATATCACAAGATTTACTATCAAATCATACACAATGTGATTGAGTTTTTATACATTGTTATATCCAAAGTATACTCATTTATATTGGGCAATGTCTGCAGTATAAGGTGATGTACACAGACCTGTACTACTGTAGTCCCCAACATAAGTAAAAGTTCAACAGCTTTTATGAAAAATTCAATAGCTAAACATTTCCCCCTCACTTGTCGTGTTTGAATGAGCCAATAGCGACACACAGATAACTCATTTTCCGTTTTATTAGTACAGTAATAGTGTGGATTATCATCCATTGATATATTGTATATAGAATTGAAAAAGAAAAACCTTTACACTCTAATTGAATGCACCTCAAAACTTCAACTCTATGCCATAATGAGGTAGACATCGATATTGGTATTTCCACCCTCAGCAAGTACTGAATACATGTTTTAATTTTTTAATTTTTTTTTTTAAATTATTCATTTGTATCACTGTAAGAAATGCGAGATTAGCATGGACCTCTGTACATCACAAATAATAAAAAATAATTATAGAATAGAAATTATAACCATTTGAGTGCATTTAAAATGGACATTTACAAAGAAGCGTGGCTGCTCATTTCTCCCCTCCTTGCGCCTTTTAGTTTGTTGTTTTTGTTGTTTTTGTTGTTGTTGTTGTTGTTGTTGCTTTTTAACTATACACATATTTACAGCTCAAATAAAGGAAGAACAGTGCATTCGAAGCTAATGTGCATTTAAATAATAATAATAATAATAATAATAATAATAATAATAATAATAATAATAATAATAATAATAATAATAAATCTCGCTTGAGTCTCTTTTCCCTCATCAGTGGGTCAGGAGCGGGGAAAAGGCTCCGGACAGTCCGCTACTGGGAAGTGCATTTGGGGAACACGCAGGCTGATATCCTCTCTCTCTCTCTCTCTCTCTCTCTCTATCTCTCTCTCTATCTCTCTCTCACAGAAGAGTCTTTTCTTGTGTCCAACATGAGGAGCTTGTTTTTTGTTGTTGGTTTGGGGCTTCTTCTTTTTTTTGGACTTTTTAGCAGGCACCGTGACCCCATGCAGTAAAATGTCTAGGCACTTTAAAATAAAGTTTACCGACGTATTTTTATTTTATTTTTTTTATTATTATTTTTTATTGTTATTGGGTTTTTTTGTTTGGTTGGTGGTTATTTTTTCAGAATCAGTCTCTCGTGCATGGAACAACTTTGTTTTTCAGCTCATGCATTGTCTTTTAACACCACTCTCTGTCTGTCTGTCTGTCTGTCTGTCTCTCTCTCTCTCTGTGTGTGTGTGTGTGTGTGTGTGTGTGTGTGTGTGTGTGTGTGTGTGTGTGTGTGTGT
>JAQMCW010000032.1:17542608-17561260 GCA_030068335.1 Chrysichthys cranchii | reverse complement strand
CCTCGGATATCGATTAACATCGTGGATTGCATTTGACTTCAGACATCGATTTGTTATCTCAGATAGTACTGACAACATTTAACCTCCTCATGACTGCTTGAATAACTTTGGACAGTTTAGCGTATGCTTTCCAAGAGGTGGCGCTAGCCGTTGTTTGCCGAAACAGATAAGGAATGTTACGGTGGGCTTATCAAAATGGTGTCCACGTGGTACTTCTGCTTATTGCGTAAGTGATCCATCTTGCTCCGCTTTAGAATCTTTGGCGATACCGTGAGAAATCCCTGTGGTTCCATCACCTCATGGAGAGGAATGGGGGGGTTGGATGTCTGTTGAAGTTACTAAATATGGTTCCTCACCCAATAAATGGTTAAATACCTTAAGTGGTATAAAGTATTTGTTCAAAATAATGACTGTGTTTTCAGTTGTATTTGCATGTATCCTAGCTGGATTTGCCCTTGTCCCCGATGGCTTAAAATGGATTAGTGATATAATCAGAAACCACTCCTTGTCTCTCTCCTAGGTTGTCCTGCCTACCTTTATCCTGGAGAAGCGCTCTCTCCTGGAGATGTACGCTAACTTCATGGCCCATCCTGATATGTTCCTGGCCATCACAGGCGGAGCCACACCAGAAGAGCGCATTGTGCGATTTGTGGAATACTACGTAACTGCCTTTCATGAGGGACGCAAAGGCGCTGTGGCCAAAAAGCCCTATAACCCCATACTTGGAGAGAGCTTTCTGTGTAGCTGGGAGGTCCCACGTGAAAAAGTACGGCCCCTTAGGACCAACACTCCGGTCACGGCGCCTTCGGCCACACCCCCCAGCTCAGCCGATCCTGCTCGCTGCTACCAGCTGCACTTTGTGGCTGAGCAGGTCTCACACCACCCACCGGTCTCAGGGTTCTACTGCGAGTGCAAGGAGCGAGGAATGTGTGTCAATGCCCACGTATGGACGAAGAGCAAATTCATGGGCATGTCTGTGGGCGTGTCCATGGTCGGAGAGGGTGAGTTGAAGTACCTGATGTGTGATGAACAGTTGGTCGGGTTTCGTGTTGTTTAGGCTTTTTAATACAGGAAGGACGTTCAGAAATGGAATCTTATGATCTGTCAGTTGCACTGAACTGAGCACTGAACATTCTGAAACTAAGCAGATCCATCAGAGAAGTGCAGAATTTGTTTCACAGTAACTGCTGAAAGTTAACTGGCTTGTGTAATTTTTCTTCTTTTTTTTTTTAAACATAAAATGTTTACAGGACGTCGTGTGCGGTGTCTGATGGCCATTATATCCTGGTGAGACTACACTTGTGGCTGAAACAAGAATATTCTGTTCCTAAACTGCTCGAGAAAGCTAATTGCCACTGTTCTATTGATTTATAATCTTTAGACACCATGTGGAGTGTCAGAGAGAAATCTCTCCTAGACGTCTGTAATAATAGTGTCACAGTGTGATGGTCTGGTTTATAGCAGCACGGTGTCAGGATTTAACCTGAAGCTGCATTCAGTTTAGCTGACAAAGATGAAGAGGAGGTGTATATTACGCAGGAACACCGTGCTGTCTGGACCTCTCCTGTGGACGTTTGTAGGAGCTATCCACTTTAGATTATGGTTAGGCTCAATGAATGCCTTTAAAGCCTTCGTCATCAGAAACCATTCAACCTCTGTGAAGGTACTGATGAGCCTCGGCGCGTTTCAGATTGTTCACACCGTGAACGCTAGACAGCTGATGGAAATTTTTTGGAAACGTTGACCACATTTTTCATGTTCCTGTTCTGCGATGAAGGAAGAGTAAGAAAAGACACATCGTTCATTCATTCATTCATTCATTCATTCATTCATTTTTCATACTCTCTGTATATCCTGGTCAGGCTTGTGTTGATTCCAGAGCCTATCGCAGGAACCCTGGGCGTGAGGTGGAAATACACGCGGGATGGTATGGTATACCAGTACCTCATTGCACGTCATGTGCACGCTCATTTTCACACACTCATTCACAACATGGTCAAACTTAGCATTGCTAATCTATCCAATGTTTTTGGGAGGTCGGAGGACAACAGAGAACCTGGATGAAAGCCACTTGGCCAACGGGAGAACATGTGAAAGGATTGAACTGGGACCTTGAATCTGTGAGCAGCACCATGACACACTGGGCCTAATGTCACCTGATTTACTACAAGATTGTCATTTCATATGGTTTATTGCTTTAGTCATAATGTCTGCTTACTCCTTACCAAAGGTTTTGCACATATCCCATGTAAGACATCATGGGAATATTGAATATATATTTCTAATTTCTTTACCGTGTAGTGCATTAGACATCCTGGGAGCAGTGTTTTCGATACGTAGACTTTGTTTAGCGAGTCTAATCGTGTGGCCTTAGAGAAAACTAAAGCTTATCTATGGAGCTCTTTGTCCTCCTTTTAGCAGAGCAGAGCACCCAAAGTACATTGTGTCTTCTCAGAAGCTTTCCGGTGAATGGACAAGCCTCAGGTCATATGAGGGCTCCTGCTGGTGCTGTCTATCTCTCAGTGAGCCAGCAATCACCAGGGAAGAGGATCATAGATTTTTCTCTCTAGGGCTGCCTCTCGTTCTTTTTTGTCCAGCTCCCATGTCAGTTTCTCTACGTACCAGAATTAAAATGACGATGAAACATGTCACACACACACGGTACAGCAGCTCTCTTTCTGTCTTTCCGTCAGCGTGTTTTCAGTACCAGCGGACATGCAGGTGCTCAGTGAAGTGGATAAAGTTGCTGCCTCGGCAAGCTAACCTCAGCCTATTAGTGATCCTCCTGATTAGGCCAGCATTAATTACTTACAAGACAAATGGAACTAATTCTCCTTTCGAAGAGCCAGGTAGGTAATTAGAGACAGAGAGACCTGATGGGGATTAATGAGCGTTTCTTAAGTGCTGTATAATGATTCCACACACTTTACAACAACACAGAGAAACGCAGTATGTATTGTGTTAGGAAGGATTGTGGTGTCGTTCGTATACACATCATCTATAAAAAAAACAACAACAAACTGTTCTGTATTTTCTTTAAAAATATACGTACCGGTCAATAGTCTGGGCACTCTGTAATTCAGTGTTTTTTCTGTCCTTTTTTTTTTTAATTCTGCAACGCTGTCATCAAGGTAAATGGTGGCTGCTTTGAAGAGTCTAAAATCCGATGGATTCTCGGGGGGTTTTAAACACACTTTTTGCTTACCACATAATTCCATATACTGTATGTTATTTCATAGGTGTGATGTCTTAAGTACTGTTCCACAATGTAGAAAATAGTCACAGTTGTCCGAAAGGTATTAATGAATAGGGGTGTATGACGAGTACTGTATGTGGCCAAATGATTGACATGTCTAAGCAAGACTTTTTAAATAAATACAAAAATAGGGACTCATCAGTGTCTCGGCAGAATTAGGTTAATAATAAAAGTTCCACATAATTGAAACTGTTGGAAACAGAAAGGTATTTTTGGGGAAAAGTTAGAATCTCTGCTGCCCATCCATTACTGGGAGTCCATCTGTTTGGGAGAAGGCTTTCCTCCAAATGTGCTCCCCTGCCCTCAGATGCTGCACAGTTGAAGAACCGAGACTGACGTGCTGTTGAAGAACACTTTCAGCATGTCCAGTTGGAAACGGTTGTATGATGGAGAGAGCTGGCTGTTGGTGGGAATTGGCCAAGACCAGAGTGAGAACAAGGGGGATGGGGAAATTGGCAGGAATGAAACCAATGAGCACATAGTGATGAGGGCGAGAAAAGAAAAACCCAATATTACAGTTTTAAAATTGCACCTTTAGTCGATGTCCGTGGTCGGTAAGTTTTAAAATCAGCGGAACTACAACAGGCATCAAACAAAAAGCAGACTTTTAGTCAAGTGCATCACGACCTTGCTTGATAGCACAAGAGAACAGCACATGATGAGGTGGATCATTGATGCTTTGGGGCTGTTTTGTGGCTGGTGGTTCGTGAGCTCTTGTGAAGACTGATGGCTTTGTAAATGCTGCGAAGTACACGGATATTTCATCCGGAAATCTGGTTGCCAAGAGGTTTAAACTTGACCCGAGGTAGGGCTTTGAACCAGAACTAAAATAGACACAAAAATGTTAAAGAAACACAAAATCGATGTTTAGAAATGACCCTGGTACCGTTTCCACTATGCTTCCAAATATTCACTGGACACACACAGACCGAGCTCTCGGTTCTCTTGCACACTCTTCTGGAGGCCATATGAAAGTGCTGACCTCAGCAGCGTCACATGGCAGTCCCGTGCTCCCCGTGGAGCGGAGGTGCAGGGGCATGGAGCCATGCTCTAGTCCTCTCCTGCCTCTCCTCTCCTGGGGAAACAGATGTGTTTGTGTCAGCCCTGGCCCAAAGCCTGCAGCAAATCATGCCACAAGACGGCCGACTGTTATATAAGAGCTGAAGAGGGTCAGTCCTGCGAGGATACACATGTTGTGCAGCCAGCATTCTGCACGTCACAAAGGGAGGAGGATGAGTCATTTAGATGCAGCCTAGATACGTTTTGTAAGACCAATTTGTTTGTATTTTTATTAAACATTTCTGCATCATCCACTTTGAATACCAATGCCTGGGCAAGTAATCTGGTCACCTGGGAAGATTTCTGGTAAAGGGATGTTCCTGGGAGAGTTCTTGACTGGTGACGGGGTCAATAAACAGTTGGATCAGTGGGATAATAAATCGATCGTGATGCTCTCCCCATGTCTGTGTGGGTTTCTTTCAGGTGCTCTGTTTGTCTCTCGCAGCCCAAAGACATGCAGATTAGGACAACTGGCTTCCTACATTGCCCATAGGTGTGAATGTGAGGGTGAATGGTTGTTCATCACTGTGTTAGCACTTCGATAGGTTGGCGACCTACCCAGGGTGTACCCTGCCTCTTGCAGGAAGTCGGCTGGGATCAGCTCCAGGCTCCCCATGAGCCTTAACAGATACACGATACAGATAATGGATGGATGGGTCCGACCAAGTAGTACATTGTCTTAAAGTTGAATATACTGTATATGGTGGAAGGTTTTGCGCTATAAATATTCCCAAATGATGTGAATACTAGCGGTAATGTACAGTCATTTACCACAGGCAAACATTTTGAAGAGTTTTCCCGTAATTATAAGATGAGACCATTTTACACCAGACGCAGTGCTGCTTCCAATCTGCTCAAAGGTTAATTAACATGGCCCTTTAAGCCCATTTACACCAAAAGCTTTAATGGGATTTTTACAGAGCTTTTGTCTAAGGAAACACTTGCTTCATTCCTGTAAATGTCCTTTTACCATTTAGATTAAGGGCCATAAAGATTTCTTCATTTTTCTGCCTCATAGTACTTTCAGTTTATGAGGCGCAACAGTGCAGGACGCAAACAGGGCATCCATCAAAAGGGTGTAGCACCTGTCACTGTTGTTGCTCGCTTGCTTGCTCTCTGGCTTTTAGGACAAAGTATCAGGAGCGCTACTGAATCAGTGTCCAAACGCTGTGAGCATTGTTATTCGGGTGAAAATGTTCGATTTGGAACGTCACGGTTATATGCTGATCTGGTTTTAACCTTCTTGTGAGATACAGAACTTCTTTTGTCGTGTACATCTTGTGCAGTGTTACTGGATAGCTTTGAATTTCATTTTGTTAATAACTGAAAATGGAGAGTATCAAAAGATAAGCAGTCTCTTATTGAAGATGCTTCACTGCCCAAAGCGATCAAGTGTATGGATTTTTCTAGATTTTTGTGGGCCCCCACCCCAAACCTGCCATGATTTGCTACATCATGGCTGACCAATCAAAAGTGTGGTCACAAATCGACAGCTAGTTGATGATGAACTAACATATTTGTTGTTTTTGTGTGTCTCAGGGGTGCTGCATCTTTTGGAGCATGAAGAACAGTATGTGTTCACACTACCCTGTGCCTACGCCCGCTCCATCCTCACTGTGCCATGGGTGGAGCTCGGAGGAAAAGTCTCCATCTGCTGTGCCAAAACTGGCTACTCTGCCACTGTCACCTTTCACACCAAACCCTTCTATGGGGGAAAAGTACACAGGTGAGTGTGTACTTTCGGAGAAAGTACCATGCAGACCTCAGTTTAACTGTAGGCAAAATTTTCCTTCAGCTAAATGCATGAAATCTCAACCTGCGTTACCTCTGACAGGGTGACGGCTGAGGTCAAGCACAATCCCACCAGCACCATAGTGTGTAAGGCTCAAGGCGAGTGGAACGGTACCTTGGAGTTCACATATAGTAGCGGAGAAACCAAAGTGATTGATACGTCGAAGCTGCCAGTCATTAAGAAGAAGATCCGCCCAATAGAAAAGCAGGGCCTGTATGAGTCAAGGTAAGAAAATGTACCATGTACATACACCGATCAGCCATAACCTTAAAACCACCTGGCCAATATTGTGTAGGTCCCCGTTGTGCTGCCAAAACAGCTCTGACTCATCGAGACACAAGACCTCTGAAGGTGTGCTGTGGTATCTGGTACGAAGACGCTAGCAGCAGACCTGTTAGTTGTGAGGTGGGGCGTCCATGGTTTGTCCATCACATCCCACAGATTTGGGGACTATGGAGGCCAAGTCAACACCTTGAACTCTTGAACGGTCATGTTCCTCAAACCATGAACAATTTCTGCACTGTGGCAAGTTGCATTATCAGGCTGCCATTATATTAGGGAATACTGTTGCCATGAAGCGGTGTACTTGATCTGCAACAGTGTTTAGGTAGGTGGTACGTGTCAAAGTAACATCCACATCAATGCCAAGACCGAAGGTTTCCCAGCAGAACAGAGCATCGCACTGCCTCTGCTGGCTTGCATTCTTCTCATAGTGCATCCTGGTGCCATCTCTTCCCCAGGTAAGTGATGCACAGGCCCCTCTTCGTCCACATAATAGAAAAGAATATCACGCCATGGGTCACGTCTGAAGTTAACATGCCTATTGTAAGGATCAGCATGGGCACTCTGACAGGACTGCAGCTCCAAAGCCCCATACGCGTACCAATTTTCCAGGTTTACAACACATCAACTTTGAGAACTGCCTGGTCACTTGCTGCATCATATAGCCCATCCCTTGACAAGTGCTGTTGTATTTATATAATCAGTGTTATTCACGTAGAACACAGTGGTGTGGTGGTTAGCACTGTTACCTCGTAGCAAGAAGCTCCTGTGTTCAATCCCCGGGTCTGTGGCCGACCTGGGCGCCTTTCTGTGTGGAGATTGCATGTTCTTTCTGTGTCCATGTGGGTTTCCTCCCACAGTCCAAAGACATGCACAGTGGGGATTAGGCTAACTGGCTTCTCTAAATTGTCCGTAGGTGTGAATGTGAGTGTGAACGGTTGTCTGTCTCTGTGTGTCGCCCTGTGATGGTTTGGCGACCTGCTCAAGGTGTACCCCCGCCTCTCGCCCGAAGTAGCTGGGATTGGCTCCAGCCCCCCCCGCGGCCCTGACCAGGATTAAGCGGCAGAAGATGAGTGAGTGAGTGAGTGTTATTCACATCACCTGTCAGTGGTTTTAATATATGTGAAAAATGAAAAAGCTTTTTGTGTCTTTTTTTTTTTTTTTTTTTTTTTTTTAAAAAAGGATATAGAATCTAGGAAGCAAAAGAGAGATAGGACTTGACAAAGGCTGGCTACGTGCTCCTGGAAAGTCTGTAACGTAGTGCATTTTAACCAAGAACACTGTTTTCCTGTCCAGCCCCAATGGCTGTCTTATGCAACATGGCTCCTATCACACTACTCTGCCTCTCTGGACCACTTACTTAATAAGTGTAATGCTGGGTATTTCAGGGAGGGAACCAGATCCAGATCCATGGCTGATCATACAGGCAGGGGAGCGCCGCATCAGAGTACCATAACGCTATCAGACTGGCATTAGCATTGCAGCCTAATGTAATCAAAAGGGGATAGAGATACACTAAGCTGGTTTGTGCAGAGAGACAGGCATTCAGGACGGCCTGATTTCCTTTCTCCCCTCTCTCCGTGACTCTCTCTCACACACACAAAATAATTGCTACAACAGCACAGAGACAGACGATAACTGATTAGGAACAATGCATAAGGGAATTTTTCAATTGTGTGGTTTTGGCATTTTGCAATTCATTTAACAGCTAAATATATGAATTAAGCCTGTGATTCTGATTTTGTATAATTACACAATGAAAATCTATTTATTTTGGAAAGAAATCGCATTGATTTCCATGACTAAACTGTTGATATTCTGGGAAAACACAGCCATCTAATTGTACCACAGCGCTGCCGAATACTCTAATCTGATTGGTCAGGTGTTGATCAACAGCCGAGAGTAGCTCCCACTGTAATTCAAACGATAGGTTTATAGTGATGTGCTTATTGTACAATATCGTAGTTGTCATAGTAACAACTCTTTCACAGAATTGGAACTGATTACAACGTGTGCAATCTCTTTGAACAAAGAGAAATGTGTACTCGTTGGTGAAGTTGTACGTTTGGGGATATTTCTTTTATGAAAGAAAGTTTAATGGACGAGGGCTGCAGTGGCAGCGCTTAGTAACAGTCGGTGCAGCTTCTATCTTCGGTCTTTTAAGAGGAGTAAACCACTTTGGGCCACACTGTTATCACACCACTCAATCATGGATTACTTTCCCGTAACAGCACACCCCGAAGTGTTTTAGTCACTCCATATTAACTACAGCAGCAGGCGGGAGAGGGATTGAAAAACAAAACAAAACAAAACAAAATAAAATAAAAAAAAAAAACAGTCCCATCTGGTCAGTGTATTAGTTTAATAGGATTTACACTACCCTTTACCGTTGAATGAAACCCTTGCCGTCTTTGATTCTTCTGAAATCTTCGGTCTGGATGTCGGCGCAACCACTAGCAGTGGCTTTCATTAATGCTTTGCAGTGCTTAATTTGAATTTTGACTGACAGGCGGATGTGGCAGCACGTGACAGCGGCGCTGAAGGCCGGAGACATCGACACAGCCACGGAGCACAAACACCAGCTGGAGGAGAGACAGCGCAGTGAGGAGAAGCAGCGAGCGGCCACCAACACCGCCTGGGAACCCAAGTACTTCATCAAAGAGGTGAGGCATCCTGGTAGAATTCGATAAGACTCTTGTAACGGCCTCTTTCTCTCCGTCCTGCCTCCTCCTGCTAAGCCTAAGCTGAAAAGATTATTGCAAACACAGGAGCAGTCCCATCAGTGTTTCTTCCCCCCATATATTCACTTGGTTAGACAGAGCGATAATGAGAGTGAGAAGCCGTGTTGAGAGATGCAGGAGCTGTGTAATTTTCCTTATATTCCTCTGTAGCAGATTTGCAGACTGCAGCGATGTTAGTCTTACGTCTCCTATCAGAGCAGACTCCCCTGTCTCCGCGGTTAGCAAATAGCCAAATATTAAGAATCAGACTCATGATATTCTAGATAAAGCCACCAAGTATATTTACTCTCTCTTCCTAGCAAATAGAAGATGAATGTTTTATGATGTTCAATGTGTGTGTGTGCAGGGAGAAGGCTGGGTCTATCACAATCCTCTGTGGAAGACGAACTGTTGAGAAGAGAAAGAGCATCGTAAGCTAGCTGTCCGTCACAGAGCCCAGCCCACAGATGGGCGGGGACCCACAGGGAGAGTGCTGGTCAACCAACGGAACCAGAGGAAACGGACTTCACAGGAGCCGGAAAGAGCCTGGCCGTTTCCTCTGAAATGTTAAAGGTGCCAAAAAAAAAAAAAACAAAACAAAAAAACTATTCCGACCCCAAGCCGAAAGCAGAGCAACCCACTGCAGCGGGTCCCCAAAGAACTGTCCTGATTCGGAGACCGACACACTCGAGAAAAACGATCCTTTCCAGTCATTCTGTGACTGGAGACATGGAGGTCAAACTGTAAACAATGGAAATATTGTGCATTCTTTTCTTCCTGAAGTCAAATTTATTAACCCGTCCAGGCTTCCTGAAGGATCGGCCCTCACGCGTTTCCTTAAGCGGGACACGATGAGCACTAATAAATAATGATATCTGTGCTGTAAGTGTCAGAGTCCTGATCAACCACTTGAAGTCAGTGGTTAGGAATTAGTGTTCAAATGGGGCTAGATCCTATATTTAGACCCACGACCGCTTCTTAAAGTGAACATACAGGCTTGCGTGTATGAGCGTAGCATTGACGTATTAGATCTTTTTGCATAAGTATTCAGGTTACACAATCAGTTAAAAAGAGACGACGAATCTTGTAGCTCTTGAAGTAGCTGCTCCTAACATTCCAGTAGAAGGTCTCGATAAATGAGGTTCCAGAGATTGAATTCACTGTAACGCAAGACATTCAGCATATGCTATAATCAAGGACTTTTATGCGAGGCTGAGAAAATGACAACGGCTCTACTTGTATATTGGACATCCAAGAACATTGGGAGTGTCTGAAGCATGATTTAGTGGGTAACTTTGATTCGGTGATTTTAAAATGATCTCTGTGTGAAGATCTGTGGATAATTACTTTTACAACCATGGTTAAAATCTTTCCTTAGTGTAGCAGCTTGCCCATCTGTCCTGCTTTTAAGGGGAAAAGAAAATCATCTACATGCACAAGACGTATGATTTGTTGTTCAGTTAGTTGGTACACTTGGGTAATACCATGCTGTTATTAGTTTGTAACGTCATTGCAAATTTTGGTTTTGTACATGCTTTTAAGACTGGTATGGTATCCAGAGACAAGCTGCACTTTGTAATGCTGTATGCCACGAGACACAGACTTTTATTTTTCCTCAACCAACTTCCAGCCAAATGTGTATAAAGAAGAAAACAAATTGTTGCTAACCTGGTGGGTTTTTTTTGTACTACCTTCTTTAGCATTTACTACAAATCCCAGACCGAACCTTTAATGAGCGTCTCTTAGAGAGCCTGTGACACCTTGAACTCTTATCCACTGATCATATTTTTCTTGAAATGTTTAGAAGCTTGGCTTGGGATACAACACACGACACTCTTACAGGCCTTATGGGAATGCAGCATTTTTGCACGTTTGTTAAAATTGGGAGGAGGGAGGGTACAACAAAGTGTAAAGTTTGGGGCACGTAATATAGAATAGATCTGTGAAACGTGTTAGGTGCTCCATGTTTATGTGAAGAGTCTTTGGCGAAGTGATGTACAGCATCGTAATGTATTCAGAGCTTAGACCAAACACTTTGTGCACCAATGTAGAACCTATGCAACATGTTCATGTCACATTCATATCCAGGCAGGGAGATGACACCTTCCATAGTGCAGTACATGTGTGTTAAAAATAAACCTTTCTGTAGAAATACGTGCCATATTTTTTCAGCCACAGTGACGTATCAAATTGGGAGAAAGAAAAAACTAGAGGAGACCGTATGGCAGTGGCATCTGATGAGTAAAAACTACCGCTTGTGGTGTTTCAGCATACTTCTAAAAGTTGGGCTGACTCTTGAATGGGTGATTTAAATGTCAGCGTGGAACCCATTAAGGGTTTACTCAGTTAATGGCTTGACATACCATCATCCTCCCCTCCCTACCCACACAATGTTTTTTTTAAATAGTCTCATTTTAAAACAACTTCCCTAAAGCTAACTTGAAAATAAATTAGTACTTCACCAGATGTAAGCTTGTGCTGCCCTCTAGAGGACATCAGGCATTCATCTAGATAGAAAGAGAATTCTTTTAGGTACTGTACTCAGTTTGACAAAGAAAGATCAAGACAACCAGGATGAAATGAAATTAAACAATTTAGCAAAAAAATTCATTTAAGAGTTGACAAGCTAGCGTTTATTCTTTCTGCTGTGCAGTGATTGGGGTGACAGTGTAGGGTTTACATGTCCTTATCCTGGGTCAGCATGGAACCTTTATTAATAACAAAACTAAAACACAAATCGCCTTTTAGTTTAATGACGCTACTGTGTGCCATTTAATAGCGAGACAGACCAAAGCACAGCACAAGAGATGAGACGTAAAAATAATAATAATAATAATAATAAGTACAAGCATGGCCATTGGTGATAAGGCAGAACCCTTCATAGACTCCTTTAATTTCAAAGGCATTGCTGATTCTGACAAACACATCACCCCCACCCCCAATTCTTTTCAAACTCTTTTACAACTTGTGGATGAAATCCCAACTTAAACACCACACACAGTTTTGCATTCCGTGATAAGATGCTGCCCTCTTTTTATTTCCACTTATAAATAAATAGCTCTCGAGTCTATTAATTCATCATGAAATAGATATGTTGTTAAGCAGATGGCTGTTAAATGGAGTCAGCATTTTCCTCAGAAAGAACTAAAACTGCCCACCTGTTAACTTGCACACAGAAGATAAAGTAGAGGCAGAGCACAGAGGGAAGGGAAAAACCAAGAAAAACATGGAGCAAGAGAGCAAACCAAGATTCAGAAACATGATGAGCATCGAGATTTCCGTCCGCCAGGGGCAAAAGACGGAAACAGACGGTGAAAGAAATGCAAATTTGTCACCTGGAACAGAAACGTTAGCACTAAGAACACACACTCGTCACCTGCATGCTACTCAGTAGTGGATCCACTTTAAGGTGAACTAAGCCAAAAGTGCACAAGCTAAGAATGCAGCATTGTATAAAAAAAAAAAAATAAAAAAAACCAAACAAAAAAACCCAAAAAAATAAACAGCAATCTACAACTAATACAAGTGTCACTCCCCCTGGCATTCAGCACAGGCAAAGTGATACAGTCGTGAGGAATTAATAAAAGAACAGAATAGGGGAAAAGAGAGCGAGAGAGAGAAACAGATTCCTAAAAGGCCCAACACTGTAGAACAGAACAGAACAGCCTTTATTCAACAGTCTATCTACAGTATTCACTTCTCTGGGACACTGCTGCAACCAAACCGGACCTCTGGACAAGAGACAGGAACGAAATTCAACGGATATTTCAATTCAACAATAAACAAAAGTCTATTTAAAAAAAACAAACAAACAAAAAAAAATCATCATAATTAAGCACATTAGTACTAACTCAGTGCTCTGCAATGCCTGCTGTGCTGAGATGCTCACATTCAAGTGACAAGAGACTCAATGCATTCTGGGAACTACACAGCAGGGTTTCATCAGTCCTAAGTGAAAGGTTGCAGGAGGGCCTGGTCCCCTCTCACACTGTACACCACTCCAAAGCCCTCATACTCCAGAGCTTTCATCATCATCATCATCATCATCATCATCAATTTATTTATTTATTTATTTTATCAAAAATTAACAAGTTAAACCCAGGCTCAAAAAAAAAAAAAAAAAAAACCCCACACACACACACACACACACAAAAAACTGGATCTTTGGTGCTATTGCTCCAAGGTTCACTCAGCTTACCTCTTCATCTTATTTCATATTACTGCTGTTGTGGATTAGATAGAATTGCACCACAAACACAAAGTTGCCATCATGATGGATAGGACAGCTCACCTGCCTTACAGACACATTCAAGTACAAAAGAGAAGAAGAGGAGGGAAAAAAAAAAAAGTCCAGAATCGGTGGATTAAAATAGAGATCCCTGTCCAGGCCCTCGCTTTCAACTCCCTCAGTCAGATCACATAGCCTCCACGTCATCATGGCAATCACGGGGTCAAAGCCTCCAATCAAATATTTTCAGGTGGTCAGATGCCAGACGACTGGTTTGTTTTTCTTCTTGATTGGTGGATTACTTGTTGCATTTGTCATTGTCTATTTTGCCTTGTTTGCCATTTTGACCATTTCCCGCTCAACAACTAAACTGACTTTTTATTCAGTTTCTTGCCTTTCTTCAGGACCAGTTTATTTTTTATGTATCCTCGCTTCCTTTTGGCCGTCTACGAAAATTGGAAAAAGAAAGAGACAGAGTTCAAACTAACAATGAAACACACAAAGGGCCTCATTATTATTATTATTTTTTTTTTTTATCTCCCAACTCAAACAGGTCCTGATGAGTTAAAGGTAAAGTATGAGGTCATGGGATACTGTACCTTTTTTGAGGTGTACTTCTGTTTGGCTGCAACGTTGCGGAGCTTGTGGTCCAGGGCCTGCCGGTTCTCCTGCTTCTTCACTCTGTAGATTCGCACCAGCCAGTGCTCGGAAGTAAACGCCTCCTCCAGGTGTTTCAGACGAATGTCCTTGTTGCCGATCTCGGCGTTCCGTGTCCGGTCAAACCCGGGTGGTGTGCGGAAGTCCAGCTGCACACAAGAGCAGACAGTCAGCAGGCACAAGTCTACTGAGCAATATTACAGTAATACGGTATTTAAAAAACATCCTGAAACAACAAATTCGTTAAAATACAGTACTGTGCAAAAGTCTTAGGCACCATATCTATTTAGTGCAAATTTTTATTACAGATATTTATTTTTATGAACTCTGCATTATTGAGTTCGTTGCAAAAAAAAAAAAAAATTTTTAGATGTTCAAACATTATATTTCCCCAAAAAATTAAACAACAAAACACACACACACACACTATGAAGGTTCCTGGCGTTTGCACGCAAAACAACCAAGCGCAACAGTCAAAGTCTCCAGAAGAACTGAGGCAGATTCTCCAAGATGCCCAGAAAAACGTACAGCTCATCTCCTTATAAAACTGAACACATTGCGCCTGGGACTACTATTAATAAGAAAGCAATGAGAAAAAAAGCAAAAGGTTGTCACACCACATATTGACTGCTTATTACTGTTTACTGCATGTTGCAGCATCTTTCCTTTTAAATAAAAAGATTGAATCTCATTCATTTTACTTCAGCATTTCTTTGCACATGCCTAAGACTTTTGCACAGTGCTATAGATTTTACAAAGACGACTCAAAAACTCGTACCTGCATCTCTCCAAAGCGATAGTACGACATTTTGTACATGAGGCAGTTGAGCAGAGTAGGAGAGCCGGCCTTATCTACTCTAAACTCTCCCTGAGGGGTGAAGTAGTCACTCTCCTGTTGGGGAAAACCCATCATCAGCATCAACTTTCAATGAATCAGCACATGAAGCACTGGAACTGGTAACACGTTCATGGCTAATATGAATAAATAGCACTGAAAGTCACACCAACAACTCCATCATGGTTGCCAAGGAAACGTACCCTGATGTCTTTAGGGTGCTCCCCTTCTGCAATGCGCACCATCCACAGGAACTTGTTAATGTCGTCTCCTGAGTATCCGATCACACCCCCGAAGATGATGAGGACATAATCGACATCCAAGGATTTCATAATCTCGTATGCAGCACTCTCATTAGAGGACATGGCCTTTCCCACCTGCAGGGTAAAAAAAAACAAACAGAAACAAAAGATTGTGATAAGCATTATTGACCACAAGATGGCACTGTTGGGAATGAGAAAAATTGTGCATTTAATTGGTGTGCAGCTGGAATCACTGGGGGTCGTCACTGAAGCCTGGACACATACTACAAGATTATTCAGGCAGCTGTTCTGATCTATATCGTACCACATTTCACATTTAATGACTTATTTTCTCTGAACTCATCAGGGACCTGAAAGTGTTTCTCTCTTGATCTCCTCTGGCTGTTTGCAGCAGCCAGGAGTTTGACGATGGATGACTCTGCTCACCAGTGCTATGTGACTGTTGTTCCACGTGTTGTTATCCACCAGGGTGGTTCGGTTGGCCATGCCCGCTATCTGATAGCCGTAGTCCCACCATGACATGACTCGTGCATGCTCGTCTGTGTTCTGCCTCAGCCAGTAATACGCTTCACGGAAATCATCAAGAATGTTCCTTGACCTGCTCGGGTGGCACAAAAATATAAATAAATAAATTAAAAAAAAAACCAAACAAACAAAAAAACAAAACACTTGCTATTACACATGCCACAACCAGCCTGCCTTCTAGTCAAGACTGATAAACACAGAAACTCGTCTGTGTTTTAAAGAAAGTGCTGCAAAGGCAAAACGACACTGATCGCACTCCATGGTGTGTAGAGTAACAAAAGGCTGGGTTGGTGTACTCTCACCCGTCATGGTTGTAAGAAGCCAACACCACACTGGGACTGGAGTAGGCATTGCTGGTTACCCAGGTGCAGTGCACAGCAAACATCATCAGCAGCATCAGCATCAACATAGTCACTATGCTCTTGATGTTGGGTCCCAGGCCCTCCTCCTGTCGGTCCTGATCAGATATGTGCTTCCGCACTTTCCCTGCCTGCCAAGAAAACAAACACACACACACACACACACCTCAAATTACTCTTGGGAAACAGAATCACACTTAAAAAGTGTAAATTGGCTTGCAGTGGTGCAAAAAAGCACTAACCAGCAGAGGTGAGCTGGCTGAAGTTATAGTTAAATTGGATTGGCAAGCAGCCAAGTTCCTAAGTATACTTTATACTATTGTTTCCAAATGGACACAATCTAAGGATTGGTCTGTGGTCACTACACTACAGCATCTCATACATCATTATAATAATCTGCTTTTACTTTCAGGTGTCTCCTGTATTACTGTAACAAATAAAGCCAATATTCATAAACACAATTGGCTTGTATGTTTCACAAATCAAAAGCCTACAAAAGCAACTGAATACGTGACTGAAGAACACCTGTAATGCAGGTCCGTTACCTTGTCATACAGATTTCCCGAGTTCCTCTTATCATCTTCGTCGCTGCTGTCCTCCGCCGGCGGGTTCTCCTTCTTCGTGTCGTCTCCCAGGTAGTGCTCGAACACGCTGGAGAAAGCGATGGCTGACAGCATGCACACCACCGGAGTCAACGTCAGCATCAGTCGCACCATAACGCCCGCAAAGTACACGGCGCTGATAGCATACAGGGCCACTGGAGGGCACCAAAGAGCAGTGTGTGAGAGTTGAAGACGTTTTTCAGCCCGACTGACAAAGCATCATTACATTCCTATCATAGATGGTAAACATTTACTAGCATTATACAATGTTTATCCGGTTAATAGTGCACTCATTTATAGAGTGTATTAATATAAACAAGATACTGAAATAGAAACAAGACACTGGTAGAAATTAGCCAACCAGTAAAGATTTTAAAATACAGCATCGACCTTAGGCATGCATACTAACACGGTGTCCTTAAGGCTGCTTTATTCTTTCAGCACTGAGTAAGGCATGCGTGATAAAAGAAAATGTCCGTTGACAGCGTGATCAAATACAGTTTTGGGGATCAGTCCAGCATAAACTAGACATCACACTCAGCTATGAATGAATGAATAAATAAATAAGAATAAAATAAAATAAAACAAAAAGGCATGGCTTATGGGATGCTTAAATCTATCTTTGCACCGCAGCCGTACTGCTTTGCAGCACAGCGCTATTTAATTATTCAGCGAATCCTTTTTTTTTCTCCCTTGTATTTGTTCTCAGGGTAGTTTCACTGCACTTTTTAACTGTAAACTATGTCTGTGATACCTTGTAAATGTCCGCAAAAGAGTCTTTTAGCAGACTCTGAGAAAACAAAATAACAGCATAAATTGCTCCCTGGTTTAAAAAGACTGCATCGGGTTGAATACTGTCTTCAGCTTGAAACACGTGAGGTGTAATACACTGTCTGCTCAAAACAACAGAGTGACGCAACTGAGCCCTGTCGGCTGAGGCAAATATCTGCAAGACAAGGATATGAATAAAAATGGCTGACCAGGCTGGATCAACTGGCAGCCCAGGCTACACAAACACCACGCCTGTGTCCTTCATTAAAGTTATTCTGCCTGCAGAGATGGATTGCAGGAGTTGTAGCCCTTGATAAGCACCAGCTAGATGAGGAAAGCAGCCAGACTGGAACAGCGCAAAGGAAGGTGTTGCAGAGTGCTCACCGAACACGCGCTCATCATTGATGTTCTTGATGCAGAACCAAAGCCCTGCTGGGAACGTGCACACCAGGATGTGAAGGTCAAAGAAGAAGGAGACCCATGTGGTGGGTTGGTGCTCTGATACCGAAGCAATGATGGGGATATGGATCTTGGCATACCTGAAGAGTACACAATCGAGAAGAGTGCATAATTTGGATTATGGACAATATTATAATGCACTACGCAGCATTCTTTTAATGCCCCTGAGCTGACTTGAAATGTTGCCTTAACCTTGAGTAGTAATTTGCAACAATGAATACATGGTGCAAATACACAAGAGAAGAGGCTCTTTGAAGAACAAAGCTGCTTCCCTAACCGCAAAGCCAGCACTTCAACATCAAACTGCCTTAATGTATCAAAGACTCAGAGTGTAGATCCCTAGGGAGACAAGTGGAAACTTGGCTAAATGAGCCAACCAACTCAAGTTCAACAAGTATGAGGTTTTTTTGGCAAGTGGCAAGCCAAGAGAGAGATATATACATATACATATACATATACATATACAATACACACACACACACACACACACACACACACACACACACACACACCCCTTTCGATTTTTTACCATTTGTAATGTTGCAGCCTTATGCCAAAATCAATCAAATTAATTTTTTTCCTCATGAATCTACACTCAGTACCTCATGATGACAGCACAAACACGGAATTATGTACAGAATGATGGTATTTAGTAGAAGCACCTTTTTGAGCTAATACAGCCATGAGTCTTTTGGGAATGATGCAACAAGTTTTTCACACCTGGATTTGGAGATTTTCTGCCACTCCTCTGTGCAAATCCTCCACATCTCTGTCAGGTTTGATGGGGAATGTTGGTGTACAGCCATTTTCAGGTCTCTCCAGAGATGTTCAATTGGGTTTAAGT
>JAQMCW010000032.1:17519269-17533341 GCA_030068335.1 Chrysichthys cranchii | reverse complement strand
CTTTTTCTATGCTAGCGCGGATGTTGACTATACGAGTGAGCCACAATCCCGCAGTGAGTGAGAGAGAGAAGTTGTGACCACGTGAGGCTCGGCAGACCAAGCGTATGCATACTACTCGTATTGCAAGACCTCGCTCGTTCATCAAGTCAAAATTTATTAAAATTTCTTGCTCGTCTTGCAAAAGACCAGGTTACTCGCAATCCAAGGTTTCACTGTAATTCATGATCAACTGGACAGCCAACAAACCCTGTCTGGCCTCCCTGTTTTAACAGCTGATTTTACAGTGAACGAGAGGCCCTTCAGCGAGGCTTCTCCTTTGCCTCTTCTACCCCCACTGTTGCAGTCTGTAGAAACCTCTCCTCCCCCTCTCCCTTCTCTCTTTCCTCTTCTGTCACTGCTTCCCTACCCCTCACTCGAATCTTTCTCTAATCTTCCCACTGAAGCCACAGCATCTTCGCTGCTCTCCTCATCATTTAACACTTTGTCCCCTCATGTCTCCAGATGTGCCAGATCTTCTCCTCCTAGCCCCTGGATGTCAGATTCACTTCACTCCAGCAGAAGCAGCCTGTGAACAGTGGAGAGGAAGTGAAGAAAATCCAAGACCCCTTCCGACGTCTCCCTCTATCAGTCTCTCCTGGCCAAGTTCTCAGCTTCACTTAGATCTGCCAAGGTGAACTATCATTCCAAGATTCACAACTCCATTTCACACTCCCATGACTCTTCACTCCTCAGCCCCCCACCACCTGTACCTAATTCCTCCAATCACTGCTGATGATTTTGCAGTCTTCTTTGAGGAAAAGGTTGCAGCCATCCGGCACTCCTTTGCCACCCCACCTCCTCCACCCATCTCCTTCCTAGCCCCCCTGTCTCCTCTCCCCTGCTCTCTACTTTTTCCCCCTCTTTCCACGTCTGATGTCTCCCAGCTCCTCCTCACTCACCGCCCTTGACCCCATTCTGTCATCTCTCCTTCACACCATCACTCCTGACATCCTCCCATTTATCACCTCCCTTGTCAACTTCTCCTTGTCCTCTGGATACCTTCCCTCAAGCTTTAAGCGAGCCCACATCACCCCTCTGCTGAAAAAACCCACCCTAGACCCCTCTGTGATCCAAAACTACCGTCCAGTTTCCCTTCTCCCGTTTCTGTCCAAAACACTCGAATGTACTGTTGCTAACCAACTTTCCTCTTTTCTATCTGAAAATAACCTCATGGATCCTTTCCAGTCTGGTTTCCAAGCTGGACACTCTACTGAAACTGCACTTCTCTCGGTCAACAACGCACTTCATGCAGCACGTAATGCCTCCCTCTCCTCTGTACTTATTCTCCTTGACCTTTCCGCTGCATTCGACACAGTCGATCACCCCATCAGCTCTGGGGATCTGTGGGACGGTCCTACAGTGGTTCAAGTCCCATCTCTCCAGTCACTCTTTCCAGGATACTTGGTCTGGTACAGTGTCTGCACCATACCCACTCACCACTAATGTCACCCAAGGTTATGTCCTTGGTCCGCTTCTCTTCTCCCTCTACACCAAGTCTCTCGGCTCGGTTATCAATGCTCATGGTCTTTCCTACCACTGCTATGCTGATGACACTCAGGTGTCATCGGTCTGACACACAGGTTTCCTCTTGCCTGGCTGACATCCAGAGCTGGATGGACGATCACCACCTGAAGCACAACCCAGACAAGTCAGAGATGATCCACATCCCTGCTCATTCCTCTCCACGCCTGGACCTCACCATCTCCCTGGGGAACATCTCCGTGTCACTCTCACCCAATGCTAAGAATGCACGTGTGGTCTTTGACAAACTCTCCTCCTCAGCAAACATTGCTACTGTGACCTGGACATGCAGACTTCTCCTTTACAACAATCGAAGGATCCGCCCCTTGCTTACTCTACTCAGCTCCTGGCCCAAGCAATGGTCCTCTCGTTTCAACTACTGCAACTCTCCTTGCTGGCCTTCCAGCATTCACAATCAGACCCCTGGCAGCTAATCCAAAATGCTGCAGCCTGACTGATCCACAGCCTTATCCGTTACTCCCACGTTACCCCTCTTCATGCTGACCTCCACTGGCTGCCTATTGCAAGCTCGCATCAAATTTAAGTCATTGACATGCTAGCATACCAGGCAGTTAATGGGTTAGGTCCTGCATATCTCCAGAGATTTCCCATCCCCATTTGCCAGCCCGTTCTGTTCGTTCTTCTGCTTCTGGCCGTCTGGCCCACCCTCCTTTCCGCTCCTGTCCAGCGCGCTCATGGCTGCTATCTGTTCTGGCTCCTCGTTGGTAGAATGATCCTCCCATTGAGGTCAGAACTGCTGACTCCCTGATTACCTTCAAACGCAAACTGAAATCCCACCTCTTCAGGCTGCACCTTTCCCCTGCTTCCCTGTCCACTGTGTAATCCCATTGTAACCCAGGCTTCGTTCTGTCTAGCCTGGTCAAGATGTATTCAGGTTAACTACTAGGGTTTTGTTCTCCTTTTAGTTAGATCTGTGGTATTATATATTGACATCTGTGTTCATTTATGGTTAGCTTGGTTTTCACTGCTGTTAGCTGATTGGTACTTCTACAGAATACTACACTAGGTGTTATTCTGGCACTTATTCACTTGCCACATGAACTTTTTTGCCTAGAAGTTCTATTATTCTTTTACCTGACTTTTGCACTTGTTGTACATCACTCTGGATAAGAGCGTCTGCTAAATGCCTGTAATGTAATGTAATATAGGAGATGAAATAAAGCGCAGTCAGACATCTGGGGAAGCTAAAATGCTTATTTTTCCTCAAGAAGTATTGGATAGGATCTCTTGATAGAGAGTATAAGGAGAAGAAAATGAGCTAATTGGCACTGAGGTTGCTAAAGGGGCAACGTTAATAAAACATCTGCAATCATACAGAACACATTTGTACTGCTATCTATTATAATATTTTGCAGTTCTATCTGGGATTACACGTTTTATTTTAAATTGTCTAGTGTTGCATGCAGCCAGTCTGTGATATGTTTACTTACTTAAAAGATTTCTTTCAGTTAAAAATGGAGCCATTTGTATAAATCAGGTTGATGTCAGTGGAGCTTTTTGGGCAATTTGGGCATCATTTAAAAATCTCTCATCTTAAAGCTTAGTATTTAAAAAACAAAGAAAGAAAGAAAACAGCACTGATGCTGGATAATACCCCTGGCTTCATTAAAAGCTAACAAAAAATAAAACTGCCACTGTGCCATAGCTGGCTCTTGTTCGTCTGAAATAAACATGCTTAAGTGGGGAGAAAAGGATGGGACAGATCTGTATGTCGTCAGTATTAACAAGCACTACCCATTTCTAAAGCAAAGTCTCGCAGGGTTCAATAATGAATCACCAATCCACAGGCAGGTTAGTTACTGGAGCTCTTACATGCACCTAGTTCTGTCTGCTGTCTCTCACTAGGGGCAATTAAATGCAAAAACATTACAGGACAGTGTTCAGGATAAATACCAGAGCAACACTTACCATATAGAAATAGGAGAGGCAGCAGCCAATGGTCCAGAAGACAGAGCCAGTCTTCACAGACTTCACCTGAAAGAGAAGGCCCAGCATCAGTACAGCGACACTGCTATGACGGTAATGGATGCTGATACTGATCAAGGCCGATCCTGTAATGTTTAGCAGATGACATTATATAATTGCAAATTACATACATTAGTCTCCAAGGTAACAACTGTTAGCCAGATGACATGAATACTTATTATTCCTTAAAACTTTTGAACCCTCAGTAGGATGATCCACAAACAGAGCGCAAATGGCGGAAAATGCTCTCCTTCACTAGTGCAAAAATACTAGCACAGAAAATATAATTCTGAGCAGACTGTATGAGTTTCTTTTATCAGTGATGAGCTAATTGCAGTGGTCAGAATCATAATTATAAGTAACGTCTGCAGGGCGAAACTATAAAGGCGTAGTGCACAGTGCTAAGAGACCAATTAAGGAAACAGAAACAGCACATTTAAGCTTCAATAGGAATTCATTAAGCTCTTAGCTGCTAAATCTTTTCTATCCTATTTTGGGTTTGAATCTCCATAATCATATTACTGTCATTTTCTTAAAAAGAATGGCTAACCATACTCTTCTGAGAAGTGTCTTTATCAAGTGGCTTCTCCAGGCAATATTGTACTGACTGGAAATCAAGGACACATGTAAGGGAGAACCAAAAAGTAAAGGCAATTTTAAAATTGCATGATAACCTGGAGAGCGAAAGACAAAGCTCGGAGTGGAGACATCCATCTTCAAAAATCTAAAGACAGGCCTCCCCCAAGAAAAACAGGTTCTTTTGGGACATGAAGTGGTCTATTTTGGTGCATTTCCAAGCACATGGCCAAACATTGCAAATTACTGTGCATTGCTGCAAAATGAATGTAAATCTGCAATTTGCCAGAAAAAAGAAGAGGAATTCTTTCCAAAACAGTCTCACTGCACCAGGACAATGCACGCCCTCATACAGCAGCAGCGATAGCAGAGACAGTGCAATGACTCGGGTTCAAATGTCAAATGGTTCAAATGTCTCAGATCTGGTGCCGTGCTATTATTACATCTTCAGTCCACTGAAGGAGGCACTGTATGGTTGCAGATTCACCTTGGACGATAAAGTAAAGGTAGCGGTGCTCAGCAGGCTTCAGGAGCAGCCATAAAACTTTTCTGCAGGAATACAGAAACTAGCTGAATGATGCCACAAATATGTCATCATGAATGGGGACTGTGTGGGGGACAAAGTGAATTTTGCCTTTACTTTTTGATCCTCCTTCATATTTTGCCTTGAATTTCATTATTAAACAGACAGGAAGAACACACATGAAGCAGTATGGAGTGAAACAGAAAAGACATCACCACAGACGGCCTGAAAGAGTGAGAGGAAGCAAGGTTTGTTCTGGAGCTTACCCAAAGATAGTAAGTAAACTGCAGAGCAAAGATGGCAATGCCCTCGTTGTCAAAAGAACCTGCAACAGAGCGAGAGATATAACCGGGAACTATAGCGATGAAACAGGCAGCCAGCAGCCCGGCTCCCTGATTCCATAGCTCTCTCGTCAGCAGGAAGGTGGAGATGGCAGTCAGGCCACTGAAGATGGGAGCCAAGAACACACACACATCACGGATGTGCACGGTCACATGAAGCAGGTTCAGGAGATAGTGGATTAGGCCTGCCGTCACCATGAGACCCGGGTACACCTGAAACAGAAAGAAACGGACATGGAGAACGAGCAATGCATCATTATCAAGCTAAATCGTTTAACGTTTAAAGCACTGAATATTCATGCGAACCACTGAACACGAGCAGAATAAGCAAGACTTTTGATATTTAACTCTTTCTGTATCTTTTTTGGCATGTGGTAAAACGTTGCGTTTAATAAGAGTAAAAGGGAAAGCATCCCCTTCTCAGCATGGTTCCACACAGACAGCACTGAAACCATCCACAGTGACCAGACTATCAATGCACATATGCAGGCTAGACCCCAAAAAAAAAAACCCTCAAAGATGAATAAACTTGGAAAATCAATATCACAATGTGGCCTTTCACTACAAGATCCCTCATGACTGTACTCTTACATACCGCTAGTTTATAATTCTTTGAAGAGGAAAATAAAGTTCCATGAGACATTTTTTATGTCTCCCTGACAGTTTTACTTGTGCTTATTTGAACTGAATGTTTATGACAAATCTGTTTCTTCTCACTACAAGCAGGCATTTGAGGCCATTTAAAAATTCATTCACAGCTTAGCTTTCTGACCACGTTTCTTCACTTCAATTCAGGTGTGTGGTACATCTCCTATGCTCGCTGATTACAGAGAATAATGTGAGGGGGATATTACCCTTTGCAAATGCTGCAAAATCGATACTGAATCAAATTTTAATATTTTTATGGAGCCCTAGTACCTCTAGAGGATAAAAGTTCAGTATTACAGGATGCACAGTTCAAAACTGAAAGATGAGCCGTGATTTGCTCTACATCCTACATGTTTAAACCAGAAATAGTGTTGGTAAAACCTCACAGACTAAGGAACAAGGACAACTGGAGCATCGAACAGGAAGGACAAAAAAAGGCTAAAATTGAGAAAGAGGCATTTTTAATCGCTTTCTCCAACCCTTCCTGTCTTCTCCCTCAGCCCGCGGGGTCTGCTCTAAATGAGAGGCCGTATAGTGTCTGCTCTAAATGGCCACTGCTGCAGCTAGGGAGATTTGTCTCTTGCAAGTCTCTACGGCTCTTGCTTCAGAGCAGTCACGCTGTGAAAACCCTCTGCGGAGTACCATCAAAGCCTGCCGCAGCTTTATGCCACTTCACCACGTCCTGCATGTAAACACTGTGACAAAGTGTGAAGGTTAAAGTCAAAGATTTGGGCATCATAAGGAAGGTCTGAATATACCTAGTGAACATGAGAGAGAGAGAGAGAGAGAGAGAGAGAGAGAGAGAGAGAGAGAGAGAGAGAGAGAGAGAGAGAGAGAAGGAACAAATAAAGAGAAAATTGCTTGGTTGAGAATTTTAATTAGGGCATCTTTACCGTGCCTCCCACGATCCTGCCAAGTGGATACCATGCCCTCTCATCGAACCAGTTGAGAAATTCATAAAAGCCATTAGTACTGAGGTGATGAGTCGACCTGTAGTTGAACCTGTAGGTTGAGATAGAAGAACAGTTAGAAAGAAGTAAAATAGTAGGAGGAAGGTGGGGACGGGGCGGGGATTGATATGACAGAGGCTGACTGTCAGAGTAAATTCATTTTTATAAAATGTAGATATGCAACAGCAAAGCATCCTTTCATAACTGAACAATAAGAGGACAACATGCATTTGCATTTTCTGTAATTGGAACCCCGTAATCAGGACAGCGCATTTGCCAAGCTCTCTTTTCTATCCGTCTGTGATCAATTTGGACCGTATCCATGCAGAGCCTCAAAAGGAAGTGAAATTACAAAGGGTCTGAAGAGAATAACAATGAACCATTTTGTGGAGACTGAGGATGACAGAACATGATCCCAGAGTTTGGCCTCTCACCTTCAGAAATAAGGCAATGCTCCAAGCTTACCAGCTTGATTCTCTCATTCAGGCTTCAAATAGGCATACACAAACATCAACACAATCAAATACAGTTGTGGTCAAAAGTTTCCATATGGTCATCATAGGCATGAATGTTCTGGCAATATTGGGCCTTCAATTATTTCTCTGAACTGTTATTCTTCTGGGGAAAAATAACTGTACAGCACATCATTAATAGAGAAAAAAAAAAGCTCAAAAACTTGGTGCACAAGCTTTAATTTATTTTGGGCTTTTTGAAATCAACACAGGGTCCAAATTTTACATACAGAGCCAAAAACATGCATACACCCACTTAGATCATTAAGTCAGTGGTGCTGATAGTTTCAAATTGTGTTTTCAGCTTGCCAACGCCTCCTAACTTAACCTCTTATGATGGACTATAGCTGGTAGCTTCTCTGTTCACATAAGAAAGGGTGCGTTTAACAAGTACAAGGTAATAAATGGTGTAGCATCATCACCAAGGACTGGAAAAATACCCCAAAAAATGTAACCTTGGGTTGAAATTGGTTCGGATGATCAGCAGAATGCAGGAACAAATCAGGGCACAGGCCTGCCATGAACTAGAAGCTGCTGGAACATTGTCTACAGTTTTACACTGCCATGTCCCAGAAGCCCCTGCTCCAAACCTCCAAGCTGAATAAAGTTTTAGCTAACCACAAGGATAAAGAAAAAGCCTTGTGGAAGACAATTCTATGGTCAGATAAGACAAAGAGTGAGCTGTTTGAACACAGTGATCAAAGATGCAGGAACACTGCACCAACTGTTAAGCATGGGGGTGGTAGCATCATGCTCTGGGGCTGTTTTGCTGCCAGTGGAACTGGTACACTGCATAAAGAGAATGGAATAATAAAAACCTCAATTCTTCAGCATAGCCTCAAATCAACTAGATGGTTGAACCTTGGACACAGGTTGTGCTCCAACAGGACAATGACACCACACACACATCAAAACTGCTTGTGGAACGGATAAAGCAGGCCAACCTTAAGCTTAAAACAAGTCCTGACCTCAGCCCTATTGAAAATATGAGGACTGTGCTTAAAAAGTCAGGTCTGTGCCAGGAAACACACAAATTTATTTCCATTCTACCAACTCTGCCAAGAGTACCATAGTCAAATATCCCACCAAAATTCGGCCAGAAGCTTCTTGATGGCCTGGTCAAGGTGAAACTCACTAAGGGACATTTAACCACATATTAGGTGTGATGTACGTATTTGATTTCAGGTGCGATGTATTTTTGATTTCAGAAAACCCTAAATAAATAAATTTTAAAATCATGTACAATCATTCTTTCACAGAAAAAGAACAGAAAGAACTCACTGAAAGCCCAATACTTCCATGACGCTCATGTCCGTGTATATAAAGCATAGATGAAGTACTCCATCTTGGTTGCGCAAGATCAATGCCTTTATCGAAAGACTGTGTCTCTCAAAAGAGCTTAGGCCAGAATTAAAACTGTAACTTAAATAGAATTAGTATCACTAAGAACAAATGAGTTCCAAAACTACTCCACTGTACGCAAAATCCTGAAAAGACAAAAAAAGAAGACCCATCTGCTGTTGAAATTAATGACGATAATCCCCCCGCCACACAACTGCTGGCGTTTCACGTTATTCTGCACTGAATGATCAGAGAAAAAAGTCTATTTTCACCTTGTTAGGTGGACAGATTGTTCACAGGTACCCCTTTTTGACCCTGGACTCTACACCACCCCCACTTCAGCTACTTTGCCGTCACCCTGACTAGGGCAGTAAGTTTAAATTTACTACTACTGCACTACGGAACCAAGTGGACTGGAATCAGATTTGGACTGACAAGCTGAGGTCTGCCCACTCTGCTCTGGAGATTAGTTAAAGGGCTGCACGAATAGTCTTATATTTATGTGTGAGCATTGCATAAACCTGTATTGCAATAAGAACAAGAATAATTTATTTCTATAAAGTAACATAATTTGTGTTCTCTTAGCACACTATATTAGCCTATAAAACACTTACAGTTCACGTTGATTGGATAGCTAAACTGGTGTCGGTAAAATGACTGATCAGTGATTTACAACATGGAAGTAACGAGCATTCTTCTAGTCATTTTTCTGCAGTGAAGCACAAGGCTTTATTTATTTATTTGCTGCCCCCTAGTGGACACTCATGTTACGTTTGCGTACGAAGGCAGACACTTGTGTGACCACCCATACATGTTCACAAACATGCAGATGCAGAAGTATAAACTAAGCTCTATATCCCCATAATATCTTTCTCCTGTGGCTGAATCTCAAATACCGTGCATCATACAAGGTGGACAACAAATATTTTACAACCGCGTTATATCCTAGCTGATCCGACCACACACACACAGTGAACAGGAAGTCATTCAGGATCCAGCCCATAACTTCCTGATGGCAACTTCCTAAAGTTTTACTCCACACTTTGCAAACAGTAATTTTCGTGCATGTTTTAAGATGGGGGTTCTCAAGCTTTTGCATTTTATGTTATTTATTATAACACTTTGGGGGTTTTTTCCCCCAGGATGCTTAGTATCCAAGTGTCACTTTCATTTGCCGGGTTTCAGGCGGTCATTAGCAAGCACCTCCACACACGCTGCATGCTGTGGACATGGCTCCGACGAGCCCACACTGCAAAGGACTCTCATCGCATTTGAAGAGTTTTGGGGACTGGCTAGGCATCAATCAGAGCAGCTCGTTTCTCTGCAGTTAAAAAAAAAAAAATGTATCCACAGTGTGTAGCCTATGCCTCCAAAACTGAAAGGGAAGATTTTGATTGATCTGTTATGAGCGCATGTGTCGGTGTTGTGCTTGGGATATGAATAAATACATAAAGGCCAGAGGCTATTGCTCAGTAGGCTATTTGAAGAGAAATTGCAATGCTACCACCTTAGAGATGGCAAGGCTAAGAGCAGAAACCAAAGCAGGTAGGAAACAGCAATAGCAATTAGCTCAAAAACCAGAGTAAATAACATGTTTATTGCATAATATGAAAGCAGTACTCTCAAGGTCTCAAGGCTAAGCTCAGCAGGAACAGAAAAGACATGGAAAGATTTAGATGGATTGATGAAGAGAAGAGACAAAAAAAATGCTTTTTTAAAAGGCTGCTTAAAGTGTACTGTGATAGCAGGGTTATAAGGCTAAGGTTTGAACATTTGAACATTGACATTTTGAACCTGACGTGAGGAGATGGGAACAGCATTTAAAAAGCCTACTGCTAACACTATTTAACAGCTGCAAACTGATCAAACTATGAAATTCACGACAGGCAAACGGTACGTCTTATGTGCGTGTGGAAGTCTGCTAAAGTTCATTGTTGAGATTTCAAACGATATCTTCCAGTTTTTATTGGCCAGGCTAATGACAAAGGTGTCTGTCATTTGTTGGTACAACTGAGAGTGGCTGGTCAGCAACCAAACGCCCCAATTGTGAGATCGCTGTCCCCCCACTGCCTTAAGGAAATGAACACTAGCATTATTGATAACAGCGACAACAGTAAAAAGATGCACAGAAACAGAAGCAACATTCATTCACTAACATCCAACTGCCGGACTTGTTAAAATAGTTTTTCATCCTCATGATGTTCAACACTTATTATGCATCAAGGTTTTCGTCAACATTGTGCAGCCCTAAAGTGTAGTCCTTAATGAGGTGTCCACATTTAGGCCTTCACTGAGAGTGATTTGACTTTTTTATAACGAATTTGGGAGAAAAGAGGCACGCCTGGTATGTCAGTGGTGCAGTGGGTAAAGAAAATGTGATTAGACACAGCCAAGGTCAACAATTTTCTAAGATAAGTGCATCAGCCAGTATGTATAATTTGAAATGCTAATAGATAAAAGAAAACAATTACTGAGATGCCGAAATGAGTTTGTCTCTTCAATTGCTAACCTGCCTGTACAAGTCCCTTGTTTTGCCTTGTTTTTTCCCCTCTCAATGTCATGACCCATTTTTCCCTGCTTGAAGATAATCCATGCTCTATAATAATGCAATAAGCCATGAGCATGCATGAGGCAGGTGCCTAAAATACCTTTACATGTATTAACGGCACTGTAAAGAACACCCTGGAGTGGGAAAACTGCTTTTATAAAACAGCAATAAAAAAAAAGCTTATTTTATTATTGTAGGCTGTTAACAGGAAGCTTTGATTGCTAATGTACATAAAACGATTCGGCCGTTCTTTGCACAGAAGATCGGCTGATGGGTGCTCGATTTATAATTTAAATCCTTGCCTATTAATACAGAAGTCATTCATTGTGCTGTGGTTGTAGACGTAACGTTTATCGATTTAACAACTACTCCAAATGTTGGTCAGTCAATGCGATTTTAGACCTAAACCCATCCGTTTAACAGTTACACTTTAGGAGAAATTTCACCAAAGTTAAACGTTGATTTAAGCAACCACTGCTTGCTCGTTCGTGCGACAGTAAAACAATAAAACAAAATGCACACAATCCATCACAATACTATCAGATATTTTAAGCTTTACAGCTGAAGCAGTTAGGGTTCCTCATTTATCATGACTGATCTATAATGTGATAAATGTCATCTTACATGGCTTAACCCGTCTCTGGCGGCATCAAACCCCCTCAGTCACTTTCACAGCATGAAGAGAGAGTCAGCCAGCCATATCAGGGGGAAAATAAATAAATAAATAGAGAAATAGATAGATAGATAGATAGATAGATAGATAAATAAATAAAAAGGCTTCGGTTTGAGGAGACGATGCCCTGGCATGATTTATTCAACATGTACACAATGAGTGTGCATACAGTTACGGATACGGTACAATATAAGCAGGACAAGTTGTACCACTTGACTTTAGGGCTAAAGTCTGTTTTTCTAAAGAAAAAAAAAAAAAATAATAAAAAAATAAAAATAAAAAAATTCACACACACCTTTTGGCAAAATGGTGGTTTGGTGCTGTAGTCATGGTAACACAATGAACGAGGAACTTTTTCTTTACAGGCAGCTATCAGAAGAATGACTATCCATCAGATAACACAACCCTTTCAAAGAAGAAAATGGCAGCGTTCGGGTGGTGATCTGACAGCCTGCTGCCTTCTACGAGGTCCGTGAGTGGGAGTAGCAGAAGGACTGCATCATAAACACTCAACACACACACGAGCATGATCCCAGCTTTCTGACCAACATGGCTGCTTCATTCTAGTTTACAGACTTCATTTGCAATCCTCTATTAATAGAAGTAGCGGGTTGGAATTTTCTTCCTGAACCTCTCTGCCAGGCGATCCATTCGGAGCTTCTTCCATCTCTTAACTCAGCTCACATTTTATAAAACTCAATTTCACACTGGACGGATATACACGAGGCTCTGAAAGGGGCCGATTCAGCTGGAGACGAGTTTATTAATGCAGAGCGCAGAAGGGATGGAGGCAGAGTTGTGTGCTAAATTAAGGATGGACCTCTGGCACAAAAGGCTGCTCTAACCTCTTTTAGAGAATCACTGAATTTCAGTGGCCGTGGAAAAGGGAACATACTGCATTTGAATCGGCACGGAGCAGGACCTGAGGTAATGAAAGCAATTCCCCGATTCTCTAAAGGTAATGCCCACTCGAAGGTCACATACAGGAAAATTTAATTATCTGGTCAATTATCCATCTAAAAGTAAAATGTGGCAAATTCAACAAGATATCCTCAAATTACCTTCACATATCTGATAGCTACAGAACAGACAGTAATTATGACAAGTCCAGTGAGACAGAAGTGCAAAACCCAAGACCCACAGGTAGCGTTGCAAAGGTGCACAAATGATATGAAGTTATTATTATTATTCATCACACTGGGCAGCTGAGAGCTCCAGTGTATTCATTTTACGGTTTGGTTACCCGTGAACACAACTGCTGAGGCAAGAAAGAAAAACCCATTCAGTACTTAAATTCATGATACATGGACTGCTGTATGTAGTTGCCGTCCTAATCCTCTCATAATAAATGTTCCTGATGTACATCACATGGATGATCGCGGCTTTCTTTTCTTAAATGAAGAAAAACCCTTTCACAACATCTGGCCAAGAACACTCCAAGGAGGTAGGTGCCTCATTGTCAGTCTACAGTCAGGAGACGCCTTCAGAGATATGAATACAGAGGATTTACCTCAAGAAAGGCCAGAATATATTTTGCTAGAAAAAACATTTTTAAAAAGCCTGTTCAGTTCAGGAACAAGATTCTTTGAACAGATGAAATCGAGGTTAACTTGTACCAGAATGATGGAGAAGGAAAGGAAGGGCTCATGATCCAAAGCCTACCACATCATCTCTCAAACATGGTGGTGGCAGTGTTACGGCATCGGCATCTGTGGCTGCCACTGGAACTGGGCCACTGCTGTTCGTTGACATGACTGCTGGTAGAAGCAGCGGGATGAATTTGCTGTATAGAGCTATACTTTCTATTCAGATTCAGTTAGATTGATGAAGTACAAAACTGATAAGATGGTGCTTCACATTCCAGATGCATAATGACAAAATACATCATGAACGCAACCCAAGAGCTTCTGAAGGCAAAGAAGTGGAATGTCACCTGACCACAAGCCAACTGAGGATGCTTTACTCACTGAAGACAAAACTGAAGCAGAAAGACCCACAAACCAGCATCAAAAGAAGAAGATAAAAGGCCTGCCAAGACATCTCAATGGAGGAAACTCAGCATTTGGTGATGTCCATGGGTTTCAGACTTCAGAGAGTCATTCACTGCAAAGGATTTGCATTGAAGTATTAGGGGGGGACACACACAATCTCACAAAAGTGAGTACACCCCTCACATTTTTGTAAATATTTTATTACATCTTTTCATGGAACGATGACACTTTGATACAATGTAAAGGAGTGAGCGTACAGCTTGTATAACAGTGTAAATCTGCTGTCCCCTCAAAATAACTTAACATACAGCCATTAATGTCTAGACCGCTGGCAACAAAAGTGAGAACACCCCTAAGTGAAAATGTCCAAATTGTGCCCAATTAGCCATTTTCCCTCCTTGGTGTCATGTGACTCGTTAGTGT
>JAQMCW010000032.1:17494493-17510308 GCA_030068335.1 Chrysichthys cranchii | reverse complement strand
GGGTCCTTAATGATGCAGCTAGCTCGCTTCTGTAAGCGGCTAGCATAGACCGTGTCAAGGTTCGGGAGTTTGGTTCCAATGATCCTCTGTGCAGTTTTGACGGTCCGGGTCAGCGCTCGACGGTTTCCTGCAGTGCAGCTGGAGTACCACACTGTAATGCAGTGACAGAGTAGACTTTCTATTAACTGTGCACTGTCACATCACAGTAAGAAGGTCCCAGGCTTGATCCCTGCATGAGTTTCCTCCAGGTGCTCTGGTTTCTTCCCACCGTCCAAAGACATCCGGATTAGGTCAACTGGCTTCTCAAAATTGCCCATACGTGTGAATGTGAGTGGCTGTATGTCTGGGTGCTAGCCTTGTAATAGATTGGAGGCCTATCCAGGGGTGTACCCCACCTCTCACCCCAATTCACCTGGGATTGACTCCAGTTTCCCCTGTGACCAGCAATGGATAAGTGGCATAAATAAATAGATGGATGTAATGAGGGAACTCTTACTCTTTTTTGTTTATTAATACAAATATTTGGGATGTCTAAACTCTACCCTCAAATCTGTTCAAGAAATGGGACCTTACTGGGAGCATGAAGCCACTGGTTGTCTCAAATGCCCAGAACAATACCCTCCCCAAACTTTGCACTACAGACACTAGTGCAAAGTTTGACTATGTATCCAGTGAGTCAGTCCTGAGTCCTGGGTTTCTGCCTTGTCTATGTTTTGACCTTCTAATTCCTGCCTCGAGCCATGATCTCAGATTGTCCCTGATGGTTCTTATATTTGTGAATGTTTACTGGTATTGACCATTGGACATTTTACTGACTGAGAGTTTGGATGTTGAATAATTAATCACTGGATGTGGTGCCTAATGCTTCTTTGGAGTCTCCCTTGTTACACTGGTGAGCTTATTGCATTTTAATTTCACTTTAAATGCGAGTCTAAGACCAGCATTCGAGCCTAATAGTTCAACAAGGACGAGCAGAAAGCCACAGTTTCTCCCACATGTCAGTTGTCACATTAAGCCATCGATGACGACCCTTTGGCACATTTTACCAGGCTCATTTTGAGAAGTACACTTTATGTCCTCTACAATGTGGCAAATTCATTTCACAGATGGAGCTTTGCGGCCCTGTTGGTGTCCGTCTGGAATATGGTGCTGCCGCACTGCTCTGCCTTTGCAATTCTAATGAGTGGCCATTCATCAGGGCCTGCTGGCTGGACGCTTCGCTCACCGTATAAATCTGCTGATAATATCAGAAACATGTGTTCACGATAATATGCTTCTGCTGATCATGGCTTAACTGTCCATCATATCATATCTGAATATTTATTGAAGCAAACAGGCTGTGCAGCATGAAGTTATAACAGGTGGATTTATTGATTTTCACTTATTTATGGATCATACGCAACCCGTGGCCTACATGTGCTGTAAATTGTGCCCCCACTCAATGACTCAATGATTAATTTATATTTGCTTCAAGTGAAAATATTAATGATATTATTATATTATATTATATATATATATATATATATATATACACAGTGAACTCCTGCCTATTGTGGGGGTTATGCCCCCCCCCGCGAAAGGTAAAATCGGCGAAGTAGCGCTGTCATATTTATTTTATTATTTATATATATATATTAAGACTTTATAAACCATTCCCACTCTCTTATTAACCTTTTCCACACTCTTATAAACACGTCCTATGCTCTTAAACACTTTCTACACTCTTAAACCTGTGTCATTTTAACAACATATAAAATTCTACATGCGAACTTACTGCCGGTCATTTCCTGTTTACAGCCTGTTTACTAGCTCAAGCGGAAGTGGTGTACACCGCCACTGTGTATTCATCCACTGATGAAACAGTGCATACTGTTTAATTTGATTTAAATGTTCTTTTAATATTTGATTTAACATTTTTTAAAATTATATTTTAGATCTTATATTCCAGAGTCCCGCGAAAGCCAAAAAAATCCGCGAATCAAAATGTGAAAATGTGAACCGCAATATTGCGGGGGTTTGCTGTACATTTTTTCCCCAAAATATCCTTTCTTTACATAGCCTTTATTTAAAAGACCTAACGTTTGCCCTATTTGCTACAAATGGTGCTGTTACTATTTGCCAAAGCACATTAGAATTAATAAAACAAATTAGGAAATAAATTGCATAATTTCTCAACTGGATTATACAAAGAACAAAAAAATAACCCAAACTGTAATTGAGAATCTTTCATAAAAGTCGAAAAGATTTTTTCCCCTCCCTCAATACCACCACACCCTAATTACATTTCGTTTTCTTGGATCCCAGCAGCTACACTAGATTTACTGAAGAATTTCATCTCGGGAAGATCACATACTATTTAGAAAGGTCAACATGCAAGATCTTCAAGGTGGATTTTTTTTTTCCCGTTAATGCCTGCGCATACCACATCTTGCTTAAATCACCGAGATTTCAGTACAGACTTTTGTAATGTACTCATGTAAACTATGCAGTCCAATTCCAATGAAAACCAGAAGACTGAACAAAGAGCCATATGCATAGCTGTGAGGAAGAGCCATGTGCACAGTATTTAAAAACCTCCAATTGACTACAAGATTCCATCAGTAGCTTTTTATTTATTTATTTATTTATTTTTAATGTCAACTGGTTATAATTCGGAAGAACGCAGAGGACTTTAGGTGTCGGTAATAAAGATTTGGGTGACGGTAATGAAGAAAAGCATCAAATTCATTTATGATTCCGGTCTTAGTACAATGCCGTGTGCATCACCTAGTCAGCGACAAGAACATGACGCAACAATGTAGTCGGTTCGCCACGGACATAAATCGGGTTTTCTTTCAAACCACAGCTAGCACAAAAGGCTACTGAGCAGCATGCACATGCAAGCCCTTATTTGCCTTCCTCTCCTTTATCCTCTAGCATGCTGCCTTCCCTTCCTACATGATCAGGGTTTCTTGTTAAACTAATACACGTTATATTACAAGAAAGAGAATTAAAACCAGAAGCTACACTCACACAGGGTCAAACACGAAAGTGTGACCTCATCTGACTTCAGATGGCAGCCAGCATTTTCCCATAACCCGTTACTTAAGGCATGAAGTCTAGCCAGTGGTGATTCACCACAGGACTGCCAATCCCTTTATAATAAAAGAAGTACGTTTTACATTATAGTAGATTACTCTGCAAACACAAGAGATGTCTCCTCTGTGTGTTAACATCTGCACTCTTCCTATCTAGCCCCAGAAAGCTTTTTACAAAAAAAAAAAAAAAAAGGGGGGTTTGTTGCTGTTGCTTCATAAACTCTCCCCTTCCGCTCACTGAGCGATTACTAACACACAAGCAAATCAGAGAACGTCCAAGCTAATGGTAACAACACACCCTTAAAACGCGTGTAGTCTAAAACCATCACAATCAATTACTTCCTCTCCAAATTGAACAAAATCACTTTCTGTGAAAGTCATGTTACACATCAGCGATGTTCCCCACAGCTAAGGGCCTACAGCAATAAGAAGCAGCAGCATGTCTGTCATTTACCAGAGGTCAAGTTAAATTAGTCATTTCAGGAGATCATTAACCAGTGCATGCAGGAAATATACAGTATGCTCTACTGTGCTCCGTGAATATCTCACACTCCAAAAAAAATGAGGACAAAGCAAACAAAACCTGTCAGTACTAAGCCATGGAAAATGGATTATAACCACCCAAAGCTGGGAACTGAGCAAAAATGAGGACAGCATGATAATTCGCAATAAGCCAGAGTGTTTTAGATGAAGGATTTTTTCCATGGATGTGCAGAGTTACAACAGTGCAGGAAAAGTCCGCTGCAGCATAAGCTTACTGCCGCATATTCGTCAAGGTGAAAATGAATTATAACTAAAAATATTTAAAATCTTATAAAATCAATCGTCTGCCTCTGATGTTCAGGAAATTGCGTACGTTATGCAAACTGTATTACTAGACAGGGTTCTGCAGGAAGCTGTGAATGACGCAGGAAGCTGGAAATCTTAAACCTACATTTGACTGTCAAATAAGACAAGAATCTAAGAGCATTCCTACTGGGAAGTGTTGACTTTTACCTTCGACTTTCCCTCCAACAAAGAAATCTCTCTATTACCCAAGCCAAATGTCTCAGGACAAAAAGGGAGGAAAATCAGTAATCACACTGGATCTATATACAGGACTATGAACCTAGCAATAGTGCCAAGTGTGAACATGGCGTAAGAATGGCTATAAAAAAAAAAAGGCTTGCCTCCATTTGTGTTTCACCACCATTACCGGACAGTGCTGTCAATGTCGAGACTTTCACTAGATTTAATTTTGTCATATTATATTGAAATTTTATTTCTAAAAAAGTTCAGTTATAATACGTTAGAATCTATTCTTCGGTTAAACTATTCAACTCTATTCTAACCGTCCTCAGAAAATCTTCCTTCTTCATGCAAAATGGCTTAAGATGCAAACGATCACGCCAATTCACCGAATATGAAATTTATTTCATGCCATCACCTGGTGACTGCAAGCAACAAAGGTCCTGGGGATGAGAACACCACCTGATCCAAGCCGAACTCTAACCCCAAACCTACGAGACGCTACATGACACGGGACAGAAATCCAGAGTCGCACCCTGAGCAGGGCTCCGGGTTCGACTCCGCCCTGGTCGGATGAGCCGGATCGGATCGGACTCCACCTCCCGCACATCGGGTTCTGCGTTTGGGCTTTTCACATGTGTGTTTGCTACTTTCACAATTGAAAGAAGGAAAAAAATAGTATTGGCACCCCCATTATCACCAGGTGTGTGTTTATACTCTAACATGAGGGTTGTGCTACTTATACCCATGTCATTACTGCAACCTTTTGTGTGTTACAGATCCTCTCAAGTGCCCAAAGCAGCACTCAAGCATCATGGCAGAAACTGGCACACCTTTCACTTGTCTCGGTCATTCGTTTTCCTCTCAGCAGATCGATTTCTGTCACAAACACTCATCTGTCCCGCCACACTGAACCGATCAGCTTTCCTGGGTTCTTGGATTCACCCAGCCTCTGATCACAGGTCTGACAGGATTCCTATCAAGATGTTGTCCGACATGTCTCTCAGACATTAAGCATCAGTGTGCATGAACTAAACGGACTCGCACTAACGGAATACAAGTGCATGTTTAATTACAAAGTTGTCCTTCACAGAATCCAACACTGAGGTGACTGGAAACCCCAATAAAGACACCACACTGTAGTGTGTCCCTCATTTCCGGGGTTCTCTCTCCCAGCAGTGTGCTTTAATGTTACACAGATAGCCAGGTCTCATGAGGACACATCCTAACAATGAGTTTTATTGTCGTCTTCTTCCAGAAAGTGCAGTGTACGGAGCAGTAAGTCTGTTAGGAGCCTCCAGCTGCAGGATGTCCCTCCCAGGGCACGAGCTTGGTGGGCTGCACTGTGCATTAACGGTAGCTTTGACAAGTGACGGGGGGAAACATAAAGAAATGCCCGAGGGTTACACGACCTACCACTGTGCTCGCTTTACGACGCTCAGAGCAATAAAAACCTGCATTTGGTTACGTTATTGGAGTTTAACGGACACAACGGTGTTATTTTGCGACGCCAGCTAGCCAAGTAGCTCAGGAGGCTAGGTTTGGTTTACTCACCAAGGGTCAAACTCATGGATGATGCTCTCGAATCGGATCACGGCGAAAAGCCGAGAGCTGAAGCCCGCTAACCAGGCCAGAAAGAGGATGGTGAAGGACAGGAGAGACTGCCACCCGGCAGGCTGCGTTAACCCGCCGGACAGGCCTCCACCGCCGCAGGCCGCCGGAGTGCTAGCTCGGCCGTTACCCGACAGGGAGCCGCTGGAGTTCAGACTCGCTTTGTGCTTGCAGTCGGAGGTGGCGCGGTGCTCCGCCATGTTCTGCCGCGGTGTGTCGGTCAGTAAGAGCTTCCTCACAGGCCCCACTCACACACCGCTCCGGCTAACAGCCTAACGCTGCTCTGGTTTTTCCCAACTTGAGCTCCCTAGTCGGACGCGGACAGCATGTATTTCTACTAAGATTCGGTTGAAGTCGATGCTAATGTGCGAGCGGCATGCTAGCCGGCTCAAATCGCTCGGCACGCGAGAGTGAGCGGGGGCAGGGGGCGGGACGACGCGACGCTTCAGGAAGAGCCTTCAGCCTCTCACAGCTAGACAGGTAACACTATGAAGGTCACGCGCTCTAAAACGCGAGCCAATCATCTCCTAGCACGCGGCTGATGGACAGCGAGACTGACCAGTAGCAAATGGGCTGGCGTTCCCGATAGTTGTCAAACAAGCTGGGTAAAAGGTGCGCGGAGAAAAAAATTGCCCAATGGCCATGTCAGAAGTGCTGTAACCGACAGCACGGACAACCAATCGCAACAAAGGCAGTCGAAGCGCCGCGGAGCTGAGAACCAATCAAATAAATGAATTTAGCTGGAAAGGGGCGGGAGAAGTCTGTTATTGGTTGCCGGAACAGCACATTTTGCATCCAGATACCGATTTGAAATCTTTTATTATTTCTTATTTACAGATCAATTTTGTTGAGTGCATACGATTCTATTTGTTAGAGTGGTATAATTTTAGGGCGATCCTCTGGGAAAATGATATCAATACAGACACTGCGGGTGGGTTTAAAAAAAAAAAAAAGAAAAGAAGAAGAAGAAAAAGACTGCTGGAGCCCTGCTGCAGACATCCTTTTGATTTAAACTGTAACTGTGAATTATTCAAACAGCTCAGAAGAGGGTTTTTTTTTAATTCCACTGCCGCCTACTCTAAAAATGAGCCTGCTCGCCAACTTCCACACACAAATGACTACTTCAGTTCTGCACAGTCCTTCCCTCTCCCAGCCGCAGTACTCCAACTGCACAGGAACAGATTTCACCTGCAACATTTAAGGCCAAGTCACACAACCATGCATACAGGGTGATTAAAACAACAACCAAAATTACAAACTGGCTTTGACATTTACAGGTAGTCCTTTGGTTACGATGGAGATGCGTTCCGCTATAGCAGAGGTCACTAACAGGCGGCCCGCGGTCCGGACCTACAGCCAAAACAGAAGGTTATACTAGGCTATTTAAATATATATCACACTAATTAGTTCGATATTATGATCTTCCGGACCTTTGCTTCAAGAAATTTTCTCTAACTGGACCTCTTTAAATTTTAGTTGAATACCACTGCGCTATACCCATCGTAAGTGGAAAATATCGTATGCTGAACCACTGCTTAGGCTAGCTTAGGTAGCTAAGCCTAGTTTAGCCTAGCTTAGGTGTCTTAGCCTAGCTCAGCCTAGCCTACCCAGGAGTCTTCTCCTGTAGGAGACATGCTTTAGGATTAAAATGAGCATGTGTAATCACTGTACAGTACACCGATACACATGTTAACTCCGTGAGTTGTGGGACAGAGTGAGGCATCACGCAAGGTGAGTGACGCGTACATCTGGGTGTCGTCCGCATACACCCGGGCATCGTCCTAACGTGTCGTACGCCATACACTGTTACCCTGGCCTGCCTGCGATGCTTAAATATTTTCTAAATATTTTACAATTTGTAGCGTATCGCAGTCGGCAGAGTAACCTCGAAAAACCGTAAGTCAGGCCATGGTAACTAGGGGAGCACATTCATGCTGATGTTTTTACAGTGATTATCCATCTGTCCCTTTTCTATGCTGCATCTCCATTGTGGGTTATGAGGGAAGCTGAAGCCAATCCCAGCTGACCGTTGGGGGTTACACCCTGTTCAGGTCTCCAATCTACAGTATATCAAGGCCAAATCAGAGACAGACAACCAATCACACTCACATTCATGCCTATGGGTAATTTGGTGTAGCCACTTGACATCATCGACATGTTCATGGACTGTTGGAGGAAACCGGAGCACATAAAGGAAGCTCATATACAGGCACAGGGAAAACTCCACACAGAAAAGTGTCCAGTCGACCCGAAGATCGAACCTCGAACCTTCTTGCTGTAAAGTGACAATGCTAACCACTACACCACAGTGCTGCCCTGAGAGTGATTCATTTACATTTTTATTTACTGTACATCGCAGATAACCCTTGTTCATAGGGACTTACAGAAGTGCTTTGTGGTCTTTTGAGAAACCCTTGACTTTATTGCCCAAAATTAAGAGGTGTAGATGTATATTGCAAGAAATCAGATCAGCACCTTTTCAAGTGGGATAGATACCATCCTGCAATAAAAGGCCAGGTTTGTCCTCAAAAGTCTCCCAGCTGTCAATAAATCACAATAACGTAGTTCAGCAACATCTTGGCGTAAGCTACACAGGCAGACAACACTGCAGTGGCACCAGGAAATAACTCACTGCATTCATTTATTTATTTATCCACCTCTCCAGTGTTTCCCTTTGTGACCTCTAACTGACAAAGTTGTGTATCATTAGCACATGGAAAACTATCTCCAACAACCTGCAATTGCCTAATACCTTATTTAGATTACATGCAATGTCCAGTAATAAAGGTCCCCAAAGGCCTAGTGGATCCAGCACACTGCCATGTTTCTCAAAGTGGCCTGTACACCAGACACTGGCAGTGTGCAAAAAGGTCATTTAAAATAAAAATAAGCAAATGGTCATGATATCAAATTGGAAAACCTACAAAATACATCTATGCTATATTTTGCAGTGTCTCCATAATCTGATAATAATAATCTGTATACATTATAATTGCAAGCAGGTGATGGTACATTTAAAACTGCACATAGGCGTTTCTAATTTTTTAGTAACCTTAAGTTTCAGGGTCGTTCAGGTCTTTTTCATCACGTTTAAGATTACCATGAGACCTACAGTATGGTAAAATCTGTATTACAGCATTGAATCATACCGGTATTCAGTTCTATACAAGTATACCTTTCAGCCCTTTGTAGATTTGCCCCATCATCATCACTATCATCATCATCTGTGAACATTCTCCATCCTACATAGCATGGTTAGTATTAGTACAATCTCTAATGCTACACACAACAATGACTACTTGACTGAACAGGATTCTGAATGTAAGTTTATATAGAATTGGTAAGAGTTTTATAAGTGTCTGTTAGTTACTATGACTTATAACAAGAAACAGGCAGTGTGCGTTAGAGACAACGGGACAGACATGGATGCATATATGATTCGGTTCCTTAGTGCTAAGGGCGAACAAATGTCTTCAGAACAACAAGCACAATGTCAGAGCCGTAAAACAGGCATAGGGTCGCGCAATCAGCAAACAGAATATCACAGGCAAGCACAATCAGAATTGGGTACTCAAAACAGGTCAGTAACAATGATCACAGGCACATAGAAAATGGCTCGACAAGGTGAGGCTGAAACGTATTGAGCAATTTCTTTGCAAGGGATGTGTGTGCAGGCCTTAGAAAGTCTCTGAGGGGATGGTGCGAAACAGGTGAGAGCCTACTTAGTAGCAGGGAGAATTAGAGTGTGTGAGCAACAGGGAGTTGGAGTTGATGTCTGTTGTGTGAAATAAAAAGCAAGATAAGGGAACTTAATAAATTCAATAAGTTTGAGAATTTTAAAGATTATTTGATTAAAAAAGAATCTCATAGAGCTTCCACTTGGTTGGCACTGGTTCAGAATGATAGAAAATCTAGGTGACACCTGGACAACCAGCCCCGGTTACTGCACGGGCTGGTTGTTTGTGCCTGCTTTTAGGCCAAGGTGATGACCCAAGGTGAAGGCATCTTTTGTGGCTAACTGTCTCTGCTGGTGCACTGCTTTCAGATGAATTCCTTTTGTCCAAAAAGCCCAGAACTTGTACGTAGAATCTGAGGGTATTTGATGGGGCAAGGATGCTCTCATTTTGTTGTGTCATAAATCCAGTGCACAACTTTCCTTTATAGTGGTGTGCCTTTACCACAAACTATTGCGTCAGTGTGGTGTGGCAGAGAGGTGATCAGCTACTGGCATTGCTGAGGTGTTATTGAAGCTCAGCTCATCTGTATTTTTGGTTCAGGTGTTTCTCATCTTCTTCTTGACAAAACACCTGGATTCTCTATGGGATTCGAGTCAGCTGAGTTAACTGTGCCTCTCCACTCATCCTCCAGACTCTAGGATCTTGATTTCCAAATGAAATGCAAAATTGACATTCTTCTGAAAAGATGACTTTGGACCACTGAGCACCAGTCCAGTTCATTTTCTTCTTTGCCAAGGTAAGATGCGTCTGACGTCTCTGGTTCAGGAGTGGCTTGATATTAGGAATGCAACAGTTGTAGCCCCTATCATGTAGGCATCTGTGCATGATGACTCTTGATCCACTGACACCCCTTCAGTCATCTCCTTGTGAAGCTTTCTCAAGTTCTTGACTCACCTTTTCTTGACAATTCTCTGAAGGCTGCGGAAGTCCATCTCTTTAACTTGTGTACCTTTTCCTGCCACACTTTTCTTTTCCAGTCAACTTTCCATTATTATGCTGTCTAACTATCTATCTATTCTCTCTGGATGAATATATATATATATATATATAGATAGATAGATGATAGATAGATAGATATATATATATAGATATAGATATGTGTGTGTGTGAAATGCAAATATATATGTGAAATTTCTGTGAAAAATGAGATATCTGGTAAAAGTGAAAGCTGTCAGTGTGTAGTATACAATAATCAAATAAGTCTGCTTTAAATCCCACTAAAGCCCATACTGAACAAACACAGTTTGTTGGCAGAAACCTCTAAACGCCACTTCCCTTTGTCAGCAAAAGGCACAAAATGTTCACAGCACCAATCAGAAGACATGAATCAAATAATGTAGCGGTGCTTTCTAGGCAGATCTTAACACTGCAAAAGCCTGTTTAATGTGAAATTATTAATATGTTGTTTGAAAATTGTTGAAAAGTTGTTGGAATTAAATGTTGTTTGCCAACTTCATGCACTACTTTGTATCTTAATTTGCCATACCTGACATGACAGTACACTCTTTTTTATGGATATTTATTTTCAATATTTAATATATTATGTGAATTTTTCATTTATTCTTGATGCATGATATTATTTGTATGTTAATTTTACATTTATCTTTATTTATTTTTGAGCACATTGTGTGGGGGTAGTTAAGGTGTAATGTCTTCTGTTTATTGTTTATTCTGTTGTTAAGGTGGACTGAGAGGTTTCTTCAAAAAAGCGCACATGGACATGATGGGTTTTGCTGAAAAAGACAATCAAATTAGATAAAAAAAAACAATGAATTAATATAACATTTTGTCAATGTTCCGTTTCTGAAAATAAGTAACTAATAACCCTTTTCACTGTTATTAAACTGATCTTACTGAACCTGAACAAGGAACCTAATAGAAATGCTTGTTTAAAACAAAAGATGGATGATGGATGAAGGTTTTTGATTATGTAGAGATGTGTATAGCGTAATACAGCTTTTATGCAGATATTTTTCCATGTTGAAGTGTGACAGAAAAGTGTTTTTTGAGCTCTCTCTCTCTCTCTCTCTCTCTCTCTCTCTCTCTCTCTCTCTCTCTCTGTGTGACATTGCCATTTGCGTCTTGTATTGTTTTCTGTCATGTCCCTTCCTGTGTCCCAAGCACTTAGTCACTGAGAGACACCAAAACCTAAGAAATTTACAAGGTTTAATGGTCTGACTGTATAGTTATGAGCCTCACCCAAATTTTTACGAGCTGAATTTTAAGCCGAGGCTGAGAAGGTGGCTTCCTAAACCAAGCTCAATCCCAAGGCCAAAGAGGCAGCATCCCATGCTTATCTTGGGCCCGAGGACGACAATGCCATACAAATGCCAGAGGCTGACAGGGCAGCCTTCAACACCATCCCTGTGCATTACATTCTGTTACATATTTCTCCTGGGAAGCTTCTAAACCTCCTAAAACTGCTTACATGACAACCACTCCTCAGTCAGTGAGGGAGGCATATGGTGTGACTTCCTCTGCTGGAGCACTGTTCCCATGTGAATTCCTTCTGATTAACCATTCATTTTGGTTAAGTATGAAAGGCTCTTCGTTCTTATTTTCTTCACATTGTCATACCTCTGTTAGGTCTCACAGATCAGGTTCCCTACATCCGGCACTGTGTCTCATAGTGTCTCCAACTGGCTAACACAAAGATAAACAACCATTCAGACACATATTAACACCTATGGACAAATTAGAGTAGCCAGATGACCTCTGCATGTCTTTGGACTGTGGGAAGAAACTGGAACCCCCGTAAGGAACCCACACAGTTACAGGGAGAACAAGCATACTTTGCAGGGAAAGGCCCCCAGTCAGCCATACGGTTCAAACTCAGGATATTCTTGCTAAAAAGCAACAGTGCAAACCATTGCACTACTGTGCTAGCCTAGCCTGTAACCTATAAGAAGAATTTGAGGGATTTTGAAGTAGAAAGACCACCCTCAGCTCCTTCAGCAGTGTTAGATCCTCACACATGAAGTCCCTTGGACTTTGTGTCACCATACTGCTCCCCAGTCACTGAGGAAGCCTCACCGCTGGGCACTGCTGCCAGTTGTACCAATCTCCTAAATCACAGAAATGCAGTGGTTTAATTTAAATAAAAACTAGCAATTTGAAAATGAAATTTTCATTTTGGTTAAGTATGCAAGCCCTTGCTCTCTTATGTTCATTACCTTTTCACACCCCAGCTGAGTCTCAAAGATCAGGTTCCCCATGTCCATGTCTCACAGGGTCACTATCTGGTACTTCAGGTTGGATTTTTCAATCTCCAGATGAGCACCGGTCTCCATAGCCTTCTGATGTTTCTCCTTAGGTTCAGCCAGGGAGACCTCAAAATTCAACAAAGGCTTCTTGGCTTTATTTACTTCTGTACACATTTACACATCACTTTTCTACTTGGCATTTGTAGTCTACTGTGTCATTTAAAATCATCTTTTGTTTTGCAAATCTGCTTCTTGACTCCACCAGAGTGCAGAAGCTTCATGTAGTCATTTTTTCCCACGCGATTCTGGTTTGAGCAAGGGCTTCCCAATTTGAGCAGTTTATGTGGAATTTTTTGAGGTTGAGCTTGATGATATCTATGAAGTGCTTTCTCTGACCTCCAGGTTTTCCAGCATTTAGTTCAGAGCAGAGTATAGGACCTCTGCACACATCTACATGCCTCTACAGACCTTTACTGATCTCAACAGACCCTACCACACCTCTACACACCTTAACAGACCACAGTAGACCTCACCACACATCACCACACCTCAACATGCCTCTAGAGACCTTTCCACAGCTCAACAGAGGCCACCACACCTCTACTGACCTATACACAACTCTACAGATATCATCAGACCTCACCAGAACTCAACAGTCCTCTATAGACCTCAACAGACCTCTGTATACCTCAACAGATGGCTACACACATCTACACATTTCTACATACCCCTACACACCTCGCCACACCACCATACCTCATACCAAATCCACAGACGTCTACAGACCTAACCACAATTCTACAGACTTTACCACAGCTCTACAGACATCATCAGACCTCTACAGGCCTCTACAGTCTTCATTCGATTTTCTACAGAGCTCTCCACTATACTCTCTCTCTCTCTCTCTCTCTCTCTCTCTCTCTCTCTCTCTCTCTCTGTCAATTGCAGTGACATTAGCAAGTCATTGATTAGCATCACTTTCTAGTAAAGTGATGACATAAAATGTAAGCAATATTTCTCCACAGTAGTACCCATTTGTAAAGGTGGAGATTTCTGTTATCAATTGAGAGAAAGAAGATGCTGTTAGACACAGATACAAGAAGATACATTCACACAGAGCCATATGTCTGATAATATTGTGTTATTTCGTTCACGCCATGTAAGAATATGTGTTACACTGGCTACAATAATGCATAGCAGAAGAAATGTAATGCTGCTAAAAAATGTACATATTTATGAGCCTTCCGCAGCCTGCCGTGTTTGAATACAGTGTGAGAATATACAGACAAGCACAAGCATACACTGTGTATGGCATTAGGTCATTAGCGCTTGATTTTTTAATACTGAAATATTTGAATATTCCCATGTGTTTGGTTCAAAATGCTAAATAATTTAATGATCAAAATTATATGTGACATAAAGAGAAAAAAAATGGGCAGAAATAACCATTTTTGGCACAGGTCATTGCCAGGAACATTCATTACGCTAGGCAATAGCTTTTGGGCTTTTGTAACCTACCTCACACAAAACAATCGCTCTAATTAATCTTTTTCAAGGGACCAGGGAGAAAACACATTTGCTTAACATTTAAAGCAAATTCACAGACCTTGATTTCTGGAACAGGAAGTGTTTGTGCCTGTGAAGCATTCATGTCTCGTTCCCACTCTGATTCTGTTTCTCATGAGGACAGATCTCAGTGTGAAATGTGCAAAAACAAAAAAAAGAAAAACCCCTCCAAAGGTTCTGCCCCCACCTCCAACAAACAAATAAACAAACAAACAAACAAACAAACACACAGACCTAAATGTTCACTTCTATTTAGAATTTTTTTAAAACCTGGAGATATCTCCACCGAAGCATCATCAAATTCTGCTTCTTCATGAAAATAAACATGAAAGCTGTCGTGTGTTTGCCATTGTTTTGTACTGAAACAGACAAAAAAAGGAGTAATTAGAGAAAATGTGCACGCAATATCAGTGGGGAGATGCAGGAAGTGTAAAAAGAAATGCAACAAATTTTATACTGTGCCCTGCCAGGAATCATCTTGTGTTTATTTTTGCTGTTCCTAACATCCATTTGGGTTTGACGGTCCAAAAATGTTTTTTTTAATAGTACATAAGCAATATTGCCTACTAGGCTTGTGCAACATTGATTTTTCCCTCATGTGTGTTTCCATCCAAATGTGCTTATCCATTGGAAGATGCTGTGATAAGCCATTAAATCATCCAGTATCTTTAGCATAAAAAAACATAGACAACAATGGGGCGTTCCTGCTCATGCACAGAATAAGTGAAGGGGTGGGATGGGGGTGTCTTTGTTAGTGGCGTTGCCTTGGCAATACAAGTCCTGGATTTGAGGGGCGGAGCTTCTGAATAAGCACTAGGTTGTGTGTGTATTGTTTGGCTGTTTAGTTGAAATATCAATAGTCTCCAGTATTGATGACTCTTTCTTTAAGGACGGTATGTGAGGAAGTAATAATAGTACCAGTAGTGCAGTTGAGAACGGTGGCAATCGTTGCGATTGAAACTAAGGAGGATGGGGGATATTTAGGTGATCTACAGTACAGTTCAACAAATAGTAAAAAAAACAAAAAACAAACAAACAAACACTGCAGCACATTTCAGTATAATCCTTTTACGTCCTCTAACTGGATGCACATTTTCACTGTTGATACTGCAGGAGTGAGGGGCATGTGGATCAAAAGGGAAAAAAAGAGCATGCTTAATCATTTTGTTATTATTATCGCTAGTAACATATTTGTAAGGTGTTACTACATGTGACACTTTGATGTAGGTTGAGTTCATCGTTTTGGTCAAAATTTTGAACAAAGACACCCAGAATTTCCTAAACCTAATCTATTCTCCTCTCAGTATCACCTCTGTAATGTCTGAAACTCTAACGCTATCATTTTCTCCAGCAGAATGTCTACTAGTGTTTACTTCCTGCAACTAAAACTATTAATAGTAGCTGATTCCCCAGTGGCTTTGTTCAATGAGTGCAAGGGAAAAAAAAATAAAATGCAGTATGACCAATTTTATTTTTCAACAAATACTGGTCATACGTCATTTCCGTTTCAAACACAAAAAGAATTTTATATATTTCGATCAAAGTTTCTTAAATAATGACTTACCAAATAGGTGTTTACTTCTTTTCAATATCAGTAAAATAACTCTCACACA
>JAQMCW010000032.1:17471307-17487427 GCA_030068335.1 Chrysichthys cranchii | reverse complement strand
ACACACACACACACACACACACACACACACACACACACACACACACACACACACACACACACACACACACGCACAGGAACACAATTAATCACTCTCAGTATAACTTTCTGCAGGAAAAAAATGCATTTTTAGAGATTGTAAGTGTTCTCTGGGGCTGGAAGAATCAACGTGAGAAATGCTGAGGATTGGGAAACGCTAACGTCGGGACTCACCTTTGGAAATATTTGTTTGGCACTCATCTTTACACTGGGAAAGCAAACAAATGCAAAACAACACTGGAGCGATCAGCTTACCCAGCAGAGTGCCAACAATAATGAGAAGTTATGATGCTGTGTTGTTTGTTTTCCGTACAAGAACAAATTGGGGGAAATATGGGATAATGACTGGACTGTGCCAGAGAGAACGCGAACAACAGTATTCCAGTAATTTTCCAAACCCTGTGAAATAGAGCTCATAGCAGCTGTGCTATAACTCACAACAGCTTTGCTTTATAACTCTCACCCATCCAAACACACACACACACACACACACACACACACACACACACACACACACACACACACACACACACACACACACACACTCAGCGTGCAAGACAGGAAAAATGTAAGACAAAGAAAACGGCTATAATAGAACAGTGGGAATGTCTGCTATTACAATGCTAACCAAAATCCATTCCCACAAATGCAAGTAGATGAATGAGTTTACTTTGGAGAATGCTTTTTTGAAAAAAAAAGAAGAAAAAAAAGAAAGAAAAAAGAGTAAATGTGTTATGTGGTTCTTCCCTGCTATACAGGCCCACAGGAAGAGGCTAGACCAGCATGGAGTCTGGGACAGGAAGTACAAGGCTGTGATTGGGCCCCCGCAGAGTAGCTGACTCCACAAGCGCATGCATCCTGTTTTTGACAAGTGGACTTCCCCTGTTTCAATTCTAAAACAAAGCAGTCGTACCGCGTTAACTACTATTCCTGCTGTCCCCGTGAGGCTCTTGGCAATAAACTTGAGAAGGCAAAATGGTCGAAATCATACGACCCACGCGATAACCTGCCTTGTGACTATGGGGTTGGAGTGATTTGTCAGTCTCACACCTGAAAGGAATCAGAGCAGCACGTAAAGCACAAGTGAGGAAATGGAACCTCAGTTCTTCCTCTGCTGTCTGTCTGCTCTTGGGGCTGGGGCCTAGACGACGCGAGTCTGCTCACTATGTGAGGAATGCCGCGGTTTTGGTAACAGATGTCCCGTGCACCAAGGCCTCTCTCTCCAGGCTGAGTTAATCCACCCTAGCAGAGCTTTCCAGGATAATTTTTTAACAACCTTTTCCTTTCCATATAATCGGTCTGAAACCTTCACAGACCTACCTGTCTGTGCATCTGGGATTTAAACAATGTTTAAACCGATCTGAGAGCAGGACAGTCAGGCAGTATAGACCAAAGCAGAAATCTTAACCTAGTTAACTTACAGAGCAATACAGAGGCACCAACAATGCTGTATGACTAGTGGAAATTCTCTAAGACCTTAAGCAGGCTCGGTAAGAGCTGTAAAAGTTACCCGTGCTGGCAAAACGAGTCGGAATGCGCATAGGCTAATAATGAGCTAAGAGGTTGAAATGAGATTTTCTCAGAAATGAGTCCATAAAGCCCTCCTTTATTGATCCCCATGATAAAACAGCAAGAAAAACATCCCAAACTATATCTGTGTTAAGGTTTTGTTCATTATGTTCATTCGTATGTCTTTGTTAATCAGTCCTTTGTCGTAATATTCCATGATAAATCTGTGTTTTTCACCGCATGCTCGTGGCGAGACGGGGGAATCCCCCTACCTATGTTTGGTATCGTTGTGAAATGTAGTTCCTCTAATTTCTGATAATGCATGTGGAATTCCCAAAGATGCTTTTATGAACCAATGGAGAGCGAGTTTCCAAATCCCATTGGACGCAAACGAAAGTGGGCAGTTGCTCGGCGGTCATTTTGAAGATCTTTAGATGGACAATGTGGAAGTAACAATAACTTCCTTTTGAAAATTTCCTCATTCCGACTCATTATGCCAGCACAGGTCACAAATATGTATGCCTGTCAGAAAGAAGAACGAGCCTGGAGTGAATATGACACCTGTAGTGACAAATGGTCTGGCCATATGGAGTTCTGTCACTTGCCACACAGCTGCTACACTGCTAGTCCCTCCATCACTTTATCACAGTGGGGGTAGGAGCAGAAGTGATATTTAGGCCGACTGCCTCTCGGCTCGCCACTCTACGTCGTCCCAGCCAGGGCCGCACCCCATGCTAATTTAGGACACGCTAACAACACACTGAGCCAGAGCACAACAAAACAGCTTCATGACTTTTTCATGACTCCCTTATAGACGGTGCTATCTCCATCTCTAGTAGATTCCGGTGGTCCAAGACGGAAAAAAAACAGACTTAGGAGAGATCCTAACAATTCCTGCTACATTGGTGCAACAAGCTTGGCAGGAATGTGACATTCAGTCTCTCCGGTCTGTCGGGAAACGTCTCAAGTTCTGCAGATATACGCCAGCAGGAGCCTCTCAATCACAGAGGGGGCATGCTGGGGCATGTGGGGAACACAAATCCCATGCTTTGATGGTATGGTTGACACCATGCATATACACATACACGCACGCACACACAGAACTGTGTGCACAAGGCTCATTAAAATAGCTATCACCAACTGGATGATATCACGGTACAGTATCAGTATGGCTATAAATTGTGCCAGAAAATTTCACCTCACTTTTCAGTCATATTTGGTTTACTGGCAGTTTGCTTATAAAAACTCAGAGTCCACTGTTGCTAGTTAGAAAGTAGGTAAAAATGTTGAAAGGTCTAAGGGGTAAAATTTAACTCGATTTTGGGCCTCACACACACACACACACACACACACACGCTCATATATGCAGAGGGGCCCAAAAATGTATTTGCAACATGAAAAATATCTCCATAGAAGCTGTATTACCGTGTACACGTCTCTCCATACGCTACACACTGCTGTCACGTCTCTACACACTGATGCAATAATTCAATTTGGATTTTATATATATATATATATATATATATATAGAGAGAGAGAGAGAGAGAGAGAGAGTAGGTTGTATTTGACAGCAGCTAATTAAAAAAAAAGACCACATTACAATGCACAAACACACTGACTCTCCAGAAACCTCCCAGCATTTCTTTCCACCTGCTGGATGAAGGATTGACATTCTACACATTCCTCACACTCCAGCAGCTCAGTTAACAGTATTGCCACTATGTTCTGCTTTAGAGTTATATTGAGAGGCTTCCAAATAACAGGAAGCAGCAAATCGGTCAAAACCGCGCTCAGGCCACATTGGGCTTTCTGTGCACAGTTCTGGGACAATAGCCTGGCCGCAATGGCAAAACCAAATGCCACAGACTAATGGGACAAATAGCGAACGTATTTTAAACCAATCCCTCATTAAGGGGCAACCACCGTCTCCATAGAAATAGAACTCTGTTCCTTTAAGGAGGTTAGAAATACTGACAAGATGGTGCCCGGACAAGGCCTGTTTTTTTTTTTTTCTGCATAAAGTTCCATTAATAGAACAGACAATTTGGAAGACCAGATGTGTTCGGTGCTGTCTTGCTACCCTGTTATTTGGCTGGTAGGGGCGTGGCACTATGAGTGATCTCACCTCCAATGGCGTTACACCTGGAAGTGATCTCCCACAGCACTAGAGCCATGGAGTAGACATCAGTCTGTTTAAAGGACTCGATGTTCTCCAAATTGATTCTGGACTCGAGCACCTCAGGCGCCATGTATCTCGCTGTTCCAACCTGCAATGAAGAGACAATACAGAGTCATGGCTCATTACATTGCTTTCTCTCTGGAGTCTAAACTCTGCGTAGGCTCTGATCTTTATCTTGGACCTGAAGATTTCTCACAATGAGACACTGCATTATCTGATCATTGAGAGAGTACACTCTGAATCCAGAACAATGCCATTAAACATAAAACAGTGAGCCGAGTTTCCAAATCATATTATATTGCACTTATACGAAGTACAATCAAACTGTAATTTAACTGATTTAAAAAAAAAAAACAACAACTTTGTACCACTTAATATGTTAAGAAAATACGACTACAAAAAGAGCAGTTCCATGATAAGAAAATCTTCACAGGAAGTGACTTATTCGTTCATTGCATTGCATTTTCAGTCTGTGAATCATAAATCAAGACAAACACAAAGAACAAAGGTCACACACAAACTGAAGTGTGAAGATGCTTGAGGGGACTCCCCCCTGCAAGTTCAAACATATCCCTGCTCTAACTTTTACAAACTCACAGTCGGGTTTGCATTAGCTAGAAAACACACCAGCGCACCATCAGTGCTGGAAACGTATGAGAGAGGAAATGAATACTGATTTATATCTTCTAGTAAGGTATGGGTTGATTCCAGGCGCATCTTGTAGCTTTTTCGGAGAGCGTATTTCAGTTTATCTATGCGTCATAAACGGTAATATCATGCTGATTGTCACTCTCTGTAGGCATGCATTCATTTAAATTATCAGGACAGATTCATATCAAGGAAGAAATTAATCACGATGCCTCTCGTAATGGTAAGGGTAATTATGTGGGAAATGAGCAGTTTAAAATTAATTGAAGAATGGTTTGCATTTTAAAATATGTACTAACTCACATCAAGGTGTTCTTTTGTCATTTATTATAATTTATATGATATTAAAAAAAGTTCCATTCAATTCAGATTTGAGTTTTTTCTCAAATTTGCCCAAATGTCTCTTTTCTGATCCCTGAGTCAAACACACACTATTACCTGTCCACTGTTGGCCAGGTCATCCACGGACAAGGAATTATCCAGTCGTAAAGCTAGGCCGAAGTCACACAGGCAGCACGTGAGGTCATTCTTGACCAGGATGTTGGAGCTCTTGATGTCTCGGTGGACGATGGGCACTTTGGGCCTTCCGCAGAGTGTGCGGTCGCTATGCAGATGAGCAATGCCCCGTGCCAATGAGCCACCAAGCCTCCGCAGGTCCCCCCAGCTTATCAGGTGCCGAGTGAGGTAGTCCTGCAGATTCCCACGAGGATGGTAAGCTGTGATCAACCAAAACTGCCTCTCGACCTTCCTTTCTTCAGCGGTGAGGAAGTGCAGCACGTTCTCATGCTTCAGGTCGATGTCAGAGAAGACGTCTTTCTCATTCTTCCAGGAGGCATACTCTTCACATGGGAAGATCTTCACAGCTACGGTCTCGAACTGCTGCGATGAGCTCTGCCTCAGCTTGGCCCGGTAGACCTCTGCGAAACGACCCTTGCCAACCTGCATGTCCAGCTCGATGGGCAGTGGCTCTGTGTTATGGTTGAGGCTGTTGGCGTGCGTGGAGCTGCTGTCTGAGCGGTCGTCATCCATCATGATGGCGCACGCATCACTGCAGTCTAGTGGACCTTTACGTTTCGAAGGCTTCTTGGTCTCCCACTCGCTGAGCTTGCGGCGCCGGTAGATTCGGTACCAGTAGAAAGAAGCCACAACTACCACAGCCAGAACCAGCAAAGGCAGCAGGCTGACCAAGATTACCAACACCACCACGTGGTCTGTTGTGCCTGGAGCAAACACTGAAACAAACAGTTATTCAAAGCCAGTAAAACTTGTATTCTGCAAAACATCATGTACAATTTCAGTCTCTACACTTATTCTATGTTTTGAAATGAACTAAAGGTAGTTCTGCTGCTACTTAGATGCTGCCCGAGATGACGGATGTTCGCAAAGATGTTGAATTTCACATTTGGTTCGCATTTCTGAGAGACATATGAGGAAAAAGGTTATACAATGAGACTCTGTCTACAACTTCAAGGAAATTTACCATGCCACTCAGACTTCCTGCCAACCTGAGGTTTGGCAAAGCCTCTCGAAACATTACAGGTTGAGTTTAGAGGCTGAGACAGACTCATGCCAGCTATAAGGGGCACAGAGTGGGGTAAAAAAGCTCAGCCAGTCTAAATTTTTACATAACACACACACACACACACACACACACACACACACACACACACACACACACACACACACATTACACACCATCAACACTACAGTACAGACATAAAACACTCAAAAATAGATACCCAGCTCTGGAACATTTAACATGAGAATAAAAGAAATGAGCAGACTGGAAAGGATTCCAAAACAAAGAAAGGTTAAAATAGAAGAGCTACTCATAAAGACTGAAATCTACAGATTTATCCTTTACGCTTTCAGACTTTATGGAACAGGATGTGCATTTTTTTTTTGCACACAGCTACAGAATCCTTGAAAATAACTCACTGCTGAGGTGTGCAGTGAGATTATTAATCATTCTTAGACCATTCAATTCAGCACACCACTGTGTGTGTGTGTGTGTGTGTGTGTGTGTGTGTGTGTGTGTGTGCGCTGAGCTCTCTATAACCGGCAGTTATGTTCTCTAAAGCCCCTGACTCACAGGTTAGTCAAATAGATCCTAATTGCTTCAACATTTCAGTGAATCACACAACATAGCAACACAGACAGGATACAACACGACATTACAAAAACTCTGACTGAAATTTATATAACACGGAGTCATTTGACGTGAAATCTGTCAAAGATTTTGGAAAATTTGGACTTTCACACCCCGAAGAAAAATGCCTCACTTTTTTTTTTTTTTTTTTCCTTGAAGGGCTGTCTACAAAACACCACAAAGATAAATTCAGTTTATTCAGTGTGTGCACTTAATCCTGCAAATTCCAGGTGGATATATAGCCTCTGGTGAAACATTTATATACTTAAATATCACAATTTTATTGCCAGATGTGTAATAAAATTTACATTCTCCTGTTTGGACCGAGAATGTGGTGGTTTGGCTAGGCTGGGGTTGGGCTGGGTAATAAGCATAGTAAAGTGTTGGGGTCACTGTTATTTGTTTGTTATGGTTACGACTCCATTTCACAGTATGACTAGTGCCATAAAAGTGTTTATCGCTCTTTTTGCCAGAGCCCTGTCTCTCTCCCTCTCTCTCCTAGGCCGTGAGTGACTCATACCTGTGTTTAGAGCATCTGCTCTGGCTTCCATAGTGTGGGGGAAGAAAGAAAAATCATCCCAGACTAGACCTGTCAGACAGACAGCTTTTCTTCTCCTTTTTCTCAAAAATATAACCAGTGATAAAGGATCAACTGACGGTGAACAATCCTACCTCAAAATCCGTCTTGGAAATTAGTCATTTATAAGAATGACAAATACCGAGTTCCTTCTTTCTTCCCTGAGTTGTCCAAATACCCCGGACCTATTGGGGCCGCGGTATAAAGACGTGCGCTATTCAAGGTGAGACACTCTCTTGTGGGGTCTCTTGCATGTGTTTCGATATCATTTCCAGCAAAATACAAAGTGAACTCTGTAAAAGTCATGCACATTCATCTAATGGTGAAAGGAAGGAACAAAAACCAAACGAAACAAAAAAACCATACGCACATTTCTACAATGAATTTCACAGCAGCAGCCTGTCACCGTGGCCACACACACTAACAAGCTGCAAAAGATGAGCGCGAGACTTGTCATGTGTGAAGCTCTGACTACGAAAGGGAGACACTTCCAACAGCTATAAATCAAGACAGCTGCTGCCGTCTACAGTACATTTGTCACTCTTTGTGCTGAGCCAATCACATTTACAACTTTAACAACAGAAAAAAAATCAAACATGCGCGACTCACGCCGCAATGACCAACATATGCTCTCTGACAAGTTGCATATTAGAAACTTTTGGTAGGAAATCCAATCCAGTAGCTGCTATCACTATAAAACGCAAAACAGTAATAAAGATGTGTGGTATTCGGAGTGATAACCATCTGTATTGAATTCAGAGCCAGATCTGTTTGTGTTGTCCTCGGATGTCACTCGGTACCACACAAACACACACACACACACACACACACACACACACACACACACACACACACACACACACACACACAAAAAAAGGCTTGGATATTCTTATTAGTGTTTACTCGCCTTCTCTTGTCCTCTAAGAGGTCTTCTTGTAATTGCTAGTTGGTGCTCAGCTATTGACAGCTGCAAAAAATTAAATGACGCAAAAACACAGACCTCATCTCGGTTTTGGTTCATGTCACAAATATGTTATGTACAGTGAAAACAATGCCAAACATGTCTGAGAAAACTAACCTTGGCTCCTTTCCTAGAAGTAAACATGGACTTCCTGCAGCTCGTGCTCACTAAGAGGAGGACTTCCTCCTCAGAAGCTTGGACTGCCTTTTTCACATTTCATACTTAACACACCCCAGAAAGGCAATGGAAGTCTCTGTGTAACGTACAACACTCGAAACTTTATATCAGTACTACAACACATGGTGCACGCACCACTACAGGTCTGCTAACATGAGAGCGTATTAAGTCAGAGCATGCCCAGTACACCCAGCTGTTTTGCTATGTGGTTGTGTTGTCTCTGTTTTGAGTTAAAGAGACAGGAAACCACACGTCTGGGATCCTCTGCTGCCTGCCTCACCACACAACCAGAGCCAACACTACAGTCTGAGTTGAAGAGGCACTAACTAACGTACAGTTGGGGAAGATTGTTGGAATGTTATAACTACAGGTGTCTTATGTGAAACCCGAGCTAAACCCTAACGGATCATTCTAACTAGAGTGGTTCGGGTATGCTCATACACAAGCTACCAAAGCAGTCTACCAGAACTTGTTTAAAAGATGATCAAAGAAAACAGTTTCGCTTGACGTAATAGGACAACAGCAAGAAGCACAGAAGGATATTCACATATTTACCCTACATTTGGGGTCTATGCAAATCTATGCACGCTATATAATCCCACCTCACTCCTGATATGATGTGGAATGGCCTTTAGTCCATATTGAAATGTGATAAGTTGTGATTTTTTTTAATGACACAATATCATTTGCCTGTTGCAAAATACCCTTTTTTAAATTTTTTTATTTTTTTTTAGAAAATATAGTGTGACTTCAAGACAGGTACATGCTGCATTAAGAGTTTAGGAGTTTTTGTAAACTCACGCGCAATGGACGTCTATGGGAAATGAACATTTAGAATATGCAACAAATATACTTTATTCTCGATCAACATTCTAACAATAAACAATAATGAGAACGTGATGAGAGTAGGTCTCCCCAAAACTGTTCCAGAGTAGTCTTATTCAAGTAAGCAGCATAGCAATCTAGTGAAAATAGTTATGGTTATTGTCTCAAGGTTTCCAGGAGCAATCAGACACATAAGTCCACTGTTATTGGGTAAATGCTTCATCCTGGTTTGGATAACAATGAATCTGAGAACCCTGGATGGCCTGTCAGTCAATGGCAAGGCACCACACACACACACACACACACACACACACACACACACAAACACACACACACACACACACATCCATGAACTCATTCACACCAAGGGGCAAGTTATCTTTAGCCAGTCCACCTACTGGCATGTGTTTGGGAGGTAGGAGGAAACCCAGAAGGAAGTGTACATGGATACAAGGAGAAGACGTAAAGAAGCTCCCATTTCCTAAAGGGTCAGTTTTACAAATTTGTACACTTACCTATAGAAAACGACAATAGCGTTCAGCAAAAAAAAAAAGTTTGCCAATAGACTTCTATTAAAATGAGATAAACATGTCATTCATTCTTTTCGCAGTGTTGGGAAATGTTTCAAAATTCTTGCCTGCTATAATCACACATATGCCACAGATGTGGTATTATGTTGGGAAACGCTGGAGTTTCCCTTTCAAATCTGAAAAACACTTGACATAAAATACAATATTGTACTAATTATGCGGCGTATGGCCGGCCTGACTTTAGCATCAGCGCTGTCAGATACTGAAACTGAACTACTGTTCAGTACAAATCTGCATATACAGTTAAGCACATTTGGACTCCCACAGCCCCGTCATTCTGAAACACGCCTTTGCAACACAAGCTGCTAAAAGTCTTGTCACCGCAGTGGTTTAACTCTGTAAAGTTTGACTCTAAAAACTCTCTAACCCCCACACATACTCCTACAGAAACATGCTTACCCTACTGCTTCCTGTCATCATGAAAGAGCATTCAACAAAGGCAAGCTATTTAAAACTGAGCATTTGGGGGCCCTAGGTGACAACTTGCATAAGGGGTGCCCCAGCCATACCACTCATATTATTTTCTATACAGAAAAGCTTAAGTAATACTTCATTATCCTTGATGAGGGAAACAGTTTAACTCACTCACTCATCCTCTGCTGCTTTATCCTGTTCAGGGTCGCCGGAGGAAGCTGGAGCCAATCCCAGATGACTTCGGGCGAGAGGCGGGGTACACCCTGGGCGGGTCGCCAATCCACCGCAGGGCAAACACTCAGAGACAGACAAACATTCACACTCACATTCACACCTATGGCCAATTTAGAGACGCCAATTAGCCTAATCCCCTCTGTACATGTCTTTGGACCGTGGGAGGAAACCGGAATACCTGGAGGAAGCCCACACGGTCACGGGGAGAACATGCAAACTCTACACAGAACTGCGCCCAGGTCGAACCCAGGAATCGAACTCAGGATCTCCTTTCTGTGAAGCGTCAGTGATAACCATCACACTACCGCGCCACCCACGAACAGTTTAATTAACAGCAAAAATATAATAACTGGACAACAACTGAACTGCAAACAAAAGGAATTAAATCTCTAAACAAGTAAGTTATATATACACTAAATAAATAATTAAACACGGAAAGAAAATATCTATTAAAATGAAGGTAAACCTGCCCAGGGTGTACCCCGCCTCTCACCCAAAGTCTGCTGGGATTGCCTCCAGCTACCTAACACCCCCCCCCCCCAAAAGGAGATAGATCTACTTGCATAAAGTCAGGTTGACTTTGGCTTAAAAATGTACCTGGATCTCTGTCAGTCAGTTCTAATGCTGACAACTCCCCCAAATGTTTCCTTTTTGTACACGAAAAACAGCCATTAGATAATTAGGCTACTTAGCATGGGGAAAGTTTTGAACTTGAAATGATATCTTACTATAGGTCTGGAAAAAAAAAACCTGTAGGCGATTGGCATTTCGACCACCTGAGAGGTCATTACAGTTAAAGTCAGCAGGCCACCGCTGTCATAGCTGCTAGAACCGAGCTAGAAACTTAGCTAGCCTAAGTTAGCCTAACACTTCTTACCCTACATCCTAGATAGCAACTTAGCCACTAGCTTTCGTTTACATTTCGGCTGCTACACAAGACAAACTGACTAAATCCTATAAAGTAGCATTAATTCCTCACTAGTGTGCACTTACTGAGGCTCTGTTTCTTGTCTTTTTTTTTTTTCTTCATTTTTTCACCCCAGATAGATATGAACGCTTGATGATTGTCACTTCTTTTCGAAATGATATTAGGTACCTAATTTAGTTACATAAACTGCTGTTTCTATTCCACCCCACTCCCTGACTATCTGACAAACCTTTTTTGTTAAATAAGAGAAAGTGTGCATTTTTCATATCTATATGAAAAATCATGGGAGCCACTAGTGGTGATGGGAGCAAAACGTTTCAGCGCTTAGAGCAAGAAATAGTCCTAACACTGAAAGAATAAGGGATAAAAGAACGCAGAGGAAACTCACTGTCAGGAAAATACAGGTGGTCGTTGCACTCTTCCTCCTTACAAGAACAGATGTAGAGCGGACCACTGTCTGTCTTCTGTTCCTTCATCTCACACTTGGTGTTGTTGTAGTCGTTCAGAAGTATGCCATACAGGGGTTTCATTGGAGAGTGACACATTGTCTCAACTGTGTTGTTCTCCTCATTCTTCCTCCTGAAGGACAGCATCGCACATCCAAAAATTAAACTGATTATTAAGCAAACAGAGCGCTACTTAGTGTTCAGTGCTTCCACATCTGGGCATGCATAATAAACCTGCTCAGGATATTTTTAACATAGCACTAATGTTACTCATCTGTCATGAAGTCTGTTTGGTGTTTTTGAAGTAAATAAATAAATAAATACAAAAAATGTAAAAGTAAACACAAAAACACTAGGGGTGACGTACCAGATTGCCACACAGACTTCACTGCTATTTTCACAGATAGAGGTAATGCTGCAGTTGACCCAGCATGTACCAGAGCCATTACAGGTGGCAGGCTGCTCATCGCAGAACTTACACAGGTTGTTTATCTTAAAAATGGCCATCACACCTAAAACACAACATTCATGCACATGAGTTCAACAATGTAACTGAAACTTTGAAATGTGCTTTACAAACGTCATTGGCATCAATACCACAATTCTCAAATCTGTTTGGCCAGGAGGTGTTGGCTGGATTTGATAAAAGTAGCTGTGACAACAGTCCTGGATATAATTCAAGCAGTTTATATTAATGCACTCCTTCAAATACATGGGTGATATGCATAATTTAATAATAATAATAATAATAATAATAATAATAATAATAATAATAATAATGATTAACAACAACAGGAATAATAATAATAGAATAGAATTCACTGCTTTTTAACAAAGAAGGACATATTGTTGATATGGCGAAACTTTCTGCAGGGAAATTTTAATTTTTATTTTATTTTATGGAAGGAATCTTGGGTGTCAGCACTAATTTTTCCGCCACAGGATAATCTTCAGGACTTTGAACTTTCCAGTTTCTCAGTCACATGACAAGCTGCATCTGGTCTTTTTAACTTATGAACTAAGGGAGAGGAAAAAAGGGTCTCGTGAGGGAATGACCGTTTATAGTTGCTATAAAGTAAGTAATAACAGAAACCGACAAAAATGATAACAACGGGAACTGACAAAAATCAAAACTGTTGACAAGTATCTGTGCTGCATGACGCTTAAAGCAGATCAGGACATCGTGTTACAGGAAAATAACTCATTTTAACCTCATTTTACCTTGGTAACCCATTGACGCTTAGTTAATGCCATGTAAGACCATACTTTGTTGTGTTTTATTCATTATATTATAAAATGCTGAATGAATAACGTCTCGACTTCAAATTTCTCCAATGATAAAGTTTTTCCTGCCATCTGAGAGAATCAGCCAGTCCACATTTTTGCTCTGTTCCAGTTCCCACCATGACTGAGCCAGGTAATTGCCACTTCACAGCCCTTAATTATCTACCTTAAGTTTCTTTTGGTCCGGAACAGAATGAAACCGTGGCCTGGTGGTCCCTGAGCACTGGATTAGGAAAGTCTGTATTATTATATTGCAATTTTAATACCCCTTTCCTGTCTTTAATAGGGACATACCACTTGGTTGGAGGATGGGGAGTGTCTGAAGGTGCATTATGGTCTGTTAGCATGATCAGTATGATCTTGCGTGCTGATCTCCTGGGCCATCTTCTCCGTACGACTTGTTCAAACTTGTTCTCCTCTGTAGCCACACTGAAAGTTTCCTCAGACACTAACCCAAAACACTTAGGCCAATTTTATTTGGGTCTAACATTATTATGCTGGATTACTTAAAATAAATGTTGCCACACATACACCACTTATACTGATTTTGAGTTTGGTGCAAAAACAAAAAAGTGATTTAGTGTGTGCTGAAACTACATGTGAATGGTTTCTTTGTCATAAATAAATAGTCAGGCTTAGCCAAGGCAACACTAGCAGCTAAAGGCCCTGTTAGCCATGGGTGTGTGTGTGTGTGTGTGTGTGTGTGTGTGTGTGTGTGTGTGTGTGCGTGTGCATGTGTGCACACTCATATTTGTGTGTAGGGGGCATATGCGGGCATTAGTGTAACGTAGCCCTCTAGACCAGCTGTTGGCTTGTGTAATAAGCATCCCTCCCCTGATAAAAGCCTTCCTCTCCTCTGATAAAAGGCTTCCCAGCTTCTGATTGGTTGAAAAGGGAAACACTTGGGCAAAAACATTGTTGGAAATCGGGTAAAATGTATGTAATAGGATATACAAGTGCTGCAACCAGTAAACAGCTTGTAAAGCCCCTCAACATCCAACTGCAACAAATTGCACTGACGCACCATCGACCACATAAAGCTATGAAAGAAGCCACTTAACTACAACTTTGATCCTTGATACTGATATAAACTTCCATCAGGCTGTTTATGCTTTTCTCAATGCTGGGAAAATCTTTTGTATTACTTATGTGTGGCGATTGCGCATACAATACAGATGTGCTCCACAAAGAATATGTTCAAAGAATTGCTTGTTTCGTTTAAAATTTGAAAAACACTTAAATACAAGATTGCAAAAGTTGCGCAGTGCCTAAACTATTCTTAGAAAAACCCCCAGAATACAAGCCATAGCTGATACCGATTGGGAGATTTCTCTCCTATTTGCCATTAAGAGCTACAGAGATCCTTCACAGAAACACTAAAGAATGCAGATGATGCTTTTTTTTTCTGCAGCTTTTTCCAGAGAGAAGGAAACAGACTGTTCTTCACTGGCAGTAACTGTTTAAATCCCGTTGCAATACAAAAACACTAAATCAAATCATTAAACATGATAAACTTTAAAAGATATGGTCTTAAACTAAACTGTCCTCTCTCTGTATCCTTTCCTGTCTTATGTTCCCTCCACTCCACGTCAGTAAAGGATGGACCAGGTGACCTGGATGAGGAAGGAAGGACAGACAAGGTGGAAATGTGTCTTCTGTTGCACAGCTACAACAACAAACTTTAGTGGTGGTGGTGGTGGTGGTGGGGCTGGGGGGGGACGGGGGGACGTGACTTTTACTGGCAGTGTGAAGAGTTATCAGTGCACTGCAATGCATGAAAAAAATTCTCTACATGCGTCATGGGTGGAGTGCATCTGGTTTGAATTTGATATCACAGTGCCAAAACATGCAAGGAAGACAACAGGCCTACTTTGTTGATCAGCTGGGCAAATGTTGAGGATCATTAGAGCAGGCCGAGAGTGAATTGCGTCCACACTGAGGAAAGACTAGACTAATATGGTCAAATCAGGTCCTGCCACTTATGAGGTTACGTGACCCCTCTTCTCCTCCCTAAATAGCTGTTTCTCAGCTCTTCACTTGGAGGCCCAGAGAGGCAAGAGTAAACATGGACTCAGACTAACACCCCTTCCTGCTTCACTGCCTGGGCGGTACAGTTTTCTGAAGGCCTACAAAAGGTCTCTTTCAGATGGCAAGCATTGCTCTGCTGCCTGCACTGAAGAGCCTTTCACTTGAGAGTCCATCCCTGTAATCTTCCTAAAGAAGATACTGAAGTACTCCAGTCCCCTTTATGTGTAAGGAAGGTGCAACTCTGGGTGTACAGGTACTGCGTAAATGCGTGAATAGGACTTTATTTTTAGAGTAGGAAAAAACATAGGTAGGGTGCATTTTGGGTCCAGGTCTAAGGCCTGACACTGAGCTGGTGGTGTTGTTTATGTTCAGTCAGCTCAGGCAACAGAAACAGTGGCACATTTTATCTCAGAGTAACATGTGATTATCCACATCATGGCAGTGGAGTCAAAATTGCATTCAGACACACAGGCAGACAAGAAGCCAGACAGACAGATAGATAACACAAAATAAGACACACACGCATACACACATTTACAGTAATCATACGCACACACATTTGGATAGAAAATAACTAATTTAGGGGCCTTCGTAAACATGGGGGAGGATCCAGACTAAGGACGTAGAAGCCTGTGTGTGGTGCTCTACCCAGTGATGGTGTGCGAAAGCGACAAATACAGAAAGTACAGGAGAGAGAGAGAGACAGAAAAACCATTAACTGAGTAAAAGTAAAACACACACACACACACACACACACACACACACACACACACACACACACACACACACACAACCATTTATATATATATATATATATATATCAAAATTAAATAGGCACCATCATTTTTGTAGTAAATATGCTGTCCGCCCTCAGACTGACCCAGAAAATGCCCTCTTCTGGTATTTGTGGCATAGCTAGTTGCTATGAATAATTAATCTAGTGTAATCTGAAATGAAAAATAATAATATATTAACAAGTTTGACATGAAGCATAATTAGCAGTCTTTCTCTCTCTCTCTCTCTCTCTCTCTCTCCCCGTCTCTCTCTCTCTACACACATATACAACCCCGATTCCAAAAAAGTTGGGACAAAGTACAAATTGTAAATAAAAACGGAATGCAATGATGTGGAAG
>JAQMCW010000032.1:17461014-17468514 GCA_030068335.1 Chrysichthys cranchii | reverse complement strand
GGAGCTTGCATGTTCTCCCCGAGTTCGCGTGGGTTTCCTCTGGGTACTCTGGTTTCCTCCGACAGTGGGGATTAGGCTAATTGGCTGCTCTAAATTGTCCGTAGGCGTGAATGTGAGTGTGTCGCCCTGCGGTGGATTGGCATCCCGCCTCTCGTCAGCTGGGATTGGCGCCAGCTTCCCCCCGTGACCCTGAACAGGATTACGCAGCAGAAGACGAGACGAATATTATTGTTATCATCATTATGCTTCTGCTTCTTCTTCTTCTTATTATTATTATTATTACTATTATCATTAGCATGTTATAGTAGGGGCAGTGGTTGCCTAGTAGGGGCAGTGGTAGCCTATTAGGGGCAGTGGTGGCCTATTAGGGGCAGTGGCTGCCTAGCGGTCAGGGCATTGGCCCTTCAGTCGGAAGCTTGTGGGTTCAAGGCCCAGGACCAACAAGCTACACTGAGGGACCCTGAGCAAGGTACTGTCCCCAAGCACTGCTCCCCAGGTGCTGCGCTGTTCAGCTGCCCCCTGCTTCACTTGGTGAATGGGTTAAATGCAGAGAAGTAATTTCATTGTGTCATGCTATGTTGTGGTATCATTATGCTGCTGCTTCTTCTTCTTCTTATATTCTCAGAGAGAAGCGGAGGAGATAAGCCTGACTGCACTTTCACCCCTTGCTATGTGTATGTATATCTGTTAGGATTTGTGCATCATCAACGTGCACGTGCATTGTCAAACATTTTGCGAAAGACAGTCAAATTGTTAGAATGACAGGAACACGTTTATTTCGGTCATCATTATGATGCCTATAGGCTGCTATTTCGATCAACAGTTATTAGTTTTAGTTACTGTACTTGGTGCAGGCATGATAATACAAGGTGCCTTTTATTATACTGTACGATTTTGCAGAAACAGACAAAAATTATACATCATAAAGGAATTGTTGAGTTCAGACCACGGGGCGGTGTGGTGGTGTGGTGGTTAGCACTGTTCATCCTCTCACAGCAAGAAGGTCCTGAGTTTGATCCCCGGGCTCAACCTGGGTGCCCTTCCGTGTAGAGTTTGAATGTTTTCCATGTGTCTGCATGGGTTTCCTCTGGGTACTCTGGTTTCTTCCCATAGTCCAAAGACATGCATAGAGGCGATTAGGCTAATTGGCTACTCTAAGTTGCCCGTATGTGTGATCCATCCATCCATCCATCCATCCATCCATCCATCCATCCAATAACTATACCACTTATCCTCCAGGGTTGTGGGGAAGCTGGAGCCAGTCTCAGCTGACTTTGGGTGAGAAGCAGGATATATATCACAAGGCTATGTCCAAATCCATTTATTATTAGTCTTAGACTAAGTGGTGTGTTCACTGTACAAGTCTCGGTGTATGAGCTGTTACTATAGAAATAAGAATGTATTAGAAAAAGTGCATTAATATTAACCTTACTCATTCATGTTACAGCTGGAGGTACAGTCAAGCTGTGCTGTTATGTGAATAAAGCACCAATCAGATTTGAGAATTCAACCATGTTGTGGTATAACTATACAATACGGCAGCCTTACAACAAAATGATTATTCAAGTGATTTCACTTTTGGAGACCAATTTCCAATTTCTGAATTAAATCATGGGTTTTGCTGTTATTGTGGCACGCCCGTCATCTCGATTGTTCGGTGTAAGGTGGTCAGGATAGCTACCTTAAGTCAGTCTTCTTCTCGGCCTGACAATCCAATAAAAACAACCGTTTTTAAAATTATTATAAGTTTTTTTTTTTAATAGTTTTGGCTCATGCAAACTGTTACTCGGACATTGCCAACAACCAATAGATGGGCTCTCTCCCCCGCACCAAACAGAAAGCAGCAAAGCAGGAAATAGTGAACCTGCAAAATCACCAGCATGCAAAACCATAGTCTGTGACTAAAAACTCTGTGACTAATGACACATTGTCATTAGATATGAGAGGGTGTCAGACTTTAGTCTATTAAAAGGCTTTTCAGAGTCTGTTCAAACTCTTCTAGTGTATGGTTTGCATTACTTTAAACACTGGCCTGTCATTAGAGAATCTTCATTGTGTACTCTGGCATGGGGAACATGTTTATCGCAGCTTGTTATACAATTTGCCCAATATTTTATTGGGATCATCTCATCCAGTATGACGTAATAATTTTAAAAGGCCGCTGTAAAAGTCATATTGAAATGAAATAAATAGAGAGGGTGGAAGAAAGTGAAAGTGAGAGAAAGTATGCTCGAATGAATGAGCGAGAGCTTGTTTTTCTTGACTGCTCTTGACAGCAATGCCACTGGTTAAAGAGAAGTCATGAAATTATCAAACATATCAACTTAATAGAGCTGACATGGATGTAAATAGCATAGTGGTTATGCTTGTGAAGCTTATTTTAAGTCCAAGGAGAGCATGTGTGTGAGAGATATTGTGTTTGAACTCAATACTGTCTCTCTCCCTTTTCTCCCTCTTTCTATGGAGAACGAGACACACCATGACGTTCTACATCGTGAAGGACTAGTGCAGACAGACAGGCTTGAACATGCACACTCCGGGCAAGTTGCCACCCAGCCATCTTCACACACCCTTGCGCTGAACATGGAGAGGAGAGAAGAGAGAGGAGTCACACAGTCTGTCTCCAGCACTAAACACACAGCCATGGGCACCTGATGTAGAGACAGACAGAAATCACACATCAAAAGACGGCACATATGGCTGCGTTCTGAGCCCGCAAGCCAAGACTGCCGAGATCTTGTGATGATGGATTTTTGTTTGTGCATGCTCATGATGAAACATTTTCTGGACTTACATAACTGTACTAGGGCATGCACATATCCACACGGCTTAGACGTTGCGTTGGTCTCCTCCTCCGTCTCTTCTACCGCACTGTTTATCTAAACTGAAGTTCCAGACTAACACACACCCTCACTCCCTCAATCAATCACCTGGACTGGATTCACAACTACACACTGTACTCTCACTTAAAATGACACCAAGGGCACGTTTGAGTCATATGCCTTTCATTATGTTTTTTGCGCGCACTTGCAGAAAGAGCAGCACAGGTTATGAAAGTTCTGATCATTATTTTCAAGAGCATCAGAAAGTTACGTGAGATTTTACTGAAAGTTACAGGAAGAGCGAGAGAGAGAGAGATCCTACCCTATAGCTCCCTCCACTGGGACGACGTTTAAGCACTGTGCAAAGTGGCAAGAGAAAAGACAACTGCACGACGGAAATTTAAAGGTCAAAAGCTGCTAAAGTTTTTCAGTAAGAAGACTTTGTTTCGTAAGAAGTCCCATTTACCATGCTTTTTTAAACACACCTTTCAACCCAAGCTAAATACCCCGAATGTAGACATGTCACTTTGGCAGATGACTTATTAATGCTGTTCATTATCAGATGCCCTTAAGCTATCCCACACTCTGATAAAAACAACCTCTTTTTCATGGATGATACATACGTGTTCCAATCCAAGCACCGCCAAGCTGCCATTGCTGGGCCCTTGAGCAAGACCCTTAACCTCGAGTTCTCAGTTGTATAAATGAGATAAAAATATAAGTCGCTCTGGATAAGGGCGTCTGCCAAATGACTGTAATGTATGTATAATGTATATCCCAACAAAACCAAGAAAGACATATAGAAACACATCAAATCTAACAAGTTAGTCAATTTAAGGTGTGAAAAACACATGCAAATATACCATTCCTGTGCTTACACTATCCTTCTTTTGTATGAAAGCCTTCTCAGGAGTGCAGAGTTTGTTCAGGTCTATTCTTGGCACTTAGTGGCAGAGTAGAGGAATTGGGTTTCTGTTGGCACGCTTTGCTTTGACAGAGGTGCCGTGCCTCACTCCTCCAGCGTTATATGATCTGAACCACTCTGGAAAGCGACAGCGGACGGGATGCTTCGTACATACATGCCGCAGGTCAAAGCCATAAACCATAGATTGGGATCTTTGCATTGCTGATGAAGTTTACATATGTTTTAGGCTATTAATAGATCACTAGATTCAAGTGAACAGAACAGTAAGGGAATTTATAAGGATTTAAAAACACTGGGTGTGGCATAATAGTGATATAATAGTATATAATTGCGAGAAACCTGTTCAGGTCAAAACAAAAACAAACAAAAAAAAACCCCAGTTTCCATTCTTTGGTAAAGGCTTTTATTGTGGGATAGATAGATAGATAGATAGATAGATAGATAGATAGATAGATAGATAGATAGATCGATAGATCGATCGATAGATAGAATACGAAAGGGCCTACCTTGGAAGTGCTGCAATTATTCAGCACAGCAGTGACACCATCCTCATAGTGGTGCTAAGGCTGTGACGCAGGTACGAGTATATTGGGAACAGCATTTCCTGGAAATTTTAAACATCCCAATGTCGCTTCTGAGTTTAGCGTGTTGACAGTGGTGAAGTGGTTGGACAGTGACCACTGATGAAAGACCAGGACTATGATGAACATACTCTGTGCATGGAAAAGATGAGCTACAGTCTCTGCGCACACGTCCGAGATGGCCCACCAAAGTAGGTGTGTCGAATAAAGTGGCCAGGAATAATACACAGTGTTTAAAAATCACAGTAGAAGCTTCTGTAATTGCATTACACAGACTAGTCGCACTATGCACTCTTTTATACATTCTGATTTCAATGCAAAAAGTGTTGCGTATCTACTGATATAAGACACAGGCATTACACAAGCAGGAGTTTTTCTGCATCTGATGATATGGTCATGCTAACACTCAAGCTCAAGCCGTTTATTTTTAGTCCTGAGATATAGCTTGCACCACAGTTCTGCAAAGGAAATCATCCAAATATACATGCAGGTTACAGCTTCTGGAAAGTATGCACAAATATGCACAAAATGTGGAGTCACATAGTTTAGTGGGCTAAGGTTTTATCTTTCTCATGCTGTCAATAACCGGTGGATAACGTGCTAGCGCAGAAAGCGACAGAGAGATAACATTATTCTCATTTCCCCTTTGTCATCAATTGCTTCACCACCAAATGATCACAGATTCACCGCATAGGTTACATTTCTAAAGAATATCTATGCATGCGTATGCATAATAAACCAAGAAACGACCGCAATCCAAGAGAGGTGTAAATAGAAATGCCTCACAAAACCAAGGCTACATTATATAAAGATATTTTACATGCAAGAACACTAGATGATGGATGGGGGGAAGTGGAGCATGTTTTATTGTGGGGCAAGTGGCTGGGTACAGAGTTGAAGGCTGTGCAAAAAAGCCTGTAACCCTGTAAAGCAACTCATGGATATCTAGTAGACTGTGAACAGAGAAGAGAACAGCTGCTCACCCACGGTCTGATGAGTGAAAAAATGTCAGCACCACATTACAGATCATATCAGCTACACAAACAGCACCGAATGGTAAGGCTGTTTGTCTTCTGAGGACCATTAACATCACCGTTAATGCAGATAATGGATGTTATGCCTTGGAGTTCAAATACAAGCTTTATGAAAAAATGCAGTGTTCCTTATGTGGACCAGCCAAATGTTCATAGATTAGCTCAAGAATGTCACCACTGGATTTCACCATTTTTAAACATTCAGGTTTATAAGTGTCACAATGTGAACGTGCCAATTGCGTTTAAAGTTTATAAACAGGATATCAGACTTCAAGGAGCACTTATTAAGTTTTAGTTAGTTACGTTCCACTGAACCTTGATAACACATAATTCTGTCCTGAGAATTTATATGTTTTTGTAGCCATATACAGTCATCCCTCACCTATCGTGGGGGTTACGTTTCAGAGCCCCCCCGCAATAGGTGAAATCCGTGAAGTAGCGACCTTATATTTATTTTATTATTTATATATATTTTCAGGCTTTATAAACCCTTCCCACACTCTTATAAACACGTCCTATGCTCTTAAACACCTTCTACACTCTTAAACCTACGTCATTTTAACAACATATAAAATTCTATATGGGTATTCACCAGTGAAGTATACTATAACTTGAATGATCAAGATGATGAATTAGATGTGCAGTACTGATGACGATGAAGGTGCTGATGATGAGATGAACGGTCCCTGAGCCAATCAGTACCCAGGATACAGAATACAGCGCTCTGGTTGGTCGCCTCCCATCCATCAGCCAATAGAGTGCCGTGTACAATCTCACGTGGGCAAACTAGCTCAAGCGGTAGTAGCGTACACTGCGTTTTCATTGTGTATTCATCTGCTGATGAAATACATACTGTATTTTATTTCGATTTAATATTCTTTTAATATGTTTGCATATAAAAACCACGCTACAGTGAAACTGCGATAGGTGAACCACGATACGGCGAGGTAATGACTGTATATTCTGAATATACTTTTAAATATTTTGTTATTTTTATTTATTTTGCAATTTTTTGGTACTAACCTGCATGTGAAGCAGAGCACAATCAATCCTATTAGCTGTTAACCTGCTAAAAATCCAACTGGTCACTCAGTTATTCATTATAAAGCATATTAGTCAGTTACTAGGGTTGTGTAGTGGTTAGCACTGTTGCCTCATGGCAAGCAGGTCCTGGGTTTGATACCTGGGGGCCTATCTGTACACGTTCTCCCTGTGGGTTTCCTCCGGTCACCCCAGTTTCCTCCCACAGACATGCAACCACTTCCCCATTGACCCACAATGGATTAGCAGCATAGAAAACAGATGGGTAATTTGGTGGCTACTATGGTAGGTTTAAGTCAATTCATACCATTCATAAAATTTTTACTCCCTTTCTTGATAGAAAGGTCACATCATGACTCATTTATATTAGTGCTGCCGCGATTAGTTGACGTAATCAACGTAATCGAATATGAAAATTTGTCGACGACAATTTTATTGGTCGACTAGTCGCCTATTTATTTTTGGTCTGAAACGGCTGATCTGAATTCAGGTAATTCCCCTCCACACCACTAGAGTTTGCTGTACGCACCCTGCTGGCTACCCTCTCTCTTCGTAATGTTTCCGGAAATGACGTTGACCAACGCTATCCACACGAGATTTACATGCGTGAGCAGCATAACGCTACTAACGCTATTGCACAGTGCTTCTCTAATTGTGGGGTGTGCTCCGGTGTGATGCCGGGGTGGGGGGCGTGTGACCGCGGGGAATATGCTTTTTTTGCTGTACTACGAGCATGAGCGCGTGCGCGCACACACACACACACATGTGCACACACACACACACACGCGCGCTCACTCAACACAGAGCAGGAGAGAAGTGCAGAAAACGAACCCTTAAGAAAAATAAAAAAAATTTACAGTTACGAAAAGAAAGGCGGAGAGAGAGACGGAGACAGCCACAAGGCGGCATTAAAATGGTGGTGGTGGGGGGGGGGGGGTCACGCGGCACACTTGATAATCTCTCACGGCACACTGGTTGAAAAACACTGTTCTATCTTAAATGGAAAAGTTTTGTTTCCTATCATTTAGTCTTTTGCCATCTTGGCTGTAATGGATTGGTTTCAGTTTGAATTCTATGAGTAACAGAAGTGTACAACA
>JAQMCW010000032.1:17444964-17455426 GCA_030068335.1 Chrysichthys cranchii | reverse complement strand
AGACCTTCTGAATCTCTCCTTCCCACATCGTGGATGAAGGAGCCTGCCACTGAAGGAGCTGCTCAGTGCTGTCAATGTCAAATGATGCTGTCAAATGATAACCTTTGGCAGTTACCCTTATCCAGAGTGACTTACAGAAAAGCTTTGAAGTCTATCAGTAAATACCTCCACACATTGGTTTGCTTGGTTATGGACTAATGGCCCTTTTCCACTGCGTGGTATCAGCTTGCCTGAGTCATGGGTAGTACCTGGTAGTCGGTGCAATTTTGATATCACCCACATTGAGATTCCACGCAAGCTGAGGTGATACCAAAAGGTGACATGGAAACACTGCAGACTATTGGTTGGTCAGAGTGAATCGTCACTATTAGTGCGTTGTCACTGTGTGAGACGGGGCGTCCTGAACAAACCTGTCAGTTTTAACTAGCGTTATATTTATTTATCATTTATTCATTATACTTCACAGATTATGTGTGTGTTTTTACCGCTCACATGCATTTGTGTGTGTGTGTGTGAGTGTGTGTGTGCGTACCAAAAAAAAGCCAAAAAAAAAAAAAGCAGCTTTCAAACTGTCAAACGGATGCTTCCCAATTGTAGTGGCATCCAAAGCACCACCAGATTACAGGCAGCGAAAAGAAGACATGCTGTAAGTGTTATTCATAGTGTTATGGTTAGGACGCAGCACTCGGGATCCAGGTTCGTGTCCCGGCTCTTCAAATATCATCTAGGTAAGGTTTCATTGCAAGTAACTCACTTAAAATTGGCCAGTCTGTAGTGATATTTTGCTTGAGCCTCTGTAAATAAAACTGATAAGTCTAGTGCACTCTGTACTTTGCCATGTGTTTTTAGTAAGCACATTAATGCAAGCCACAGATCGAAAGCTCCTGCCTTCATAAGAAATCAGTCAAGACCCTAACTGTTAGTAAGACAGAATCCTGCTTCAGTCCAAGTAATGCCAGGACATAATGCTTGATTTTTTACAAAAATAACATTACTAACTACAATATCGTTTATCCCAGAGATGAGAAATACTCGTTTCTGATTGGCTGGCTAGGGGTCTAATACCCGTGTTCAGTGGGACACTTATAAAGTAGATCAGATGGAAAACAGTTTTAATCACTGATCCATATCAATGAGCTGGGCACTTTTGAATGGTAACCATAACAACCATAGTAAATTATCCGTTTACCAGCTAGACTGCCCACCCTGAGTTCAGGACAGTATTCCATTAACATGTTTGTTTCTGAGAAAATTACTCCTCACTTATTCTTTCTAGGCCTGTAAATACACAAACGTGTTTAGATGTTTGGTAACCAGGAGCAAGCGGGATAATTGCTTCGAGGTGTCCTGTTATACAAAATTAATGAACCCAGCGGAAGAAACCGCTTCGTGTCGTGGCGTTCTTAGCCTCCACCTCATCCATAAATTCCATGTAATGGGACACCTTGGAGGCCGTTATTCCATACATACTGGTTTTACTTACAGAGATTTAAGCAAAATATCAGTACAGGCTGGCTAATTTTTAAACAAGTCACCAGGGGAAAACCTCCCAAGTAATATATGCCGAACAGAGAAGCGAATCCATGTCCTCCACCTGGACGCCCTGTGCCTTTATCATTACACCACCTCATGCCGCACCAGGATGATGGGCCAACAAGATTCTACATGTATTTCTTGGTTCAGTGCATGGAGAGAAGGGCGTGTGCACCATGTTGACAATGACGCCACGGCCATTTCATGCTTCATCATTATGCCAGCCAGCTACACCGAGGGGGTAGTGGAAAATCAGCTACTGATAAAGTGTTGAGTCGAGTCAAGTACAGTCGAGCCAATACCATGCAGCGGAAAAGGGCCATAAGAGTACTAAGAGTCTAAAAACCCCGTTGAGAATGCTGGTATAGCATGGAAAAAACACACCCCAGATGGATTTAAATCTTGATAGCTGATCTGTACTAGCAATAATATATATTTTTCAAGAGAACAGCAAAACACTTGTGTAAATAATTTGCAAATATGTTTTGGAAGAGAGCATTTGCCAAGCATGGAAAATGTAAATGGTTTCATTATATGTTCATATGCATTGGGATTCTTGTTCACTTAGCATGCAAAGGAAAATGAGAACCCCAAGCAATTTACGCACTAAGCAGGCAATACGATAAAATAACCAACATTGAAAAAATAAAGAATTTATCAATAGTCAGAACAAAATTATTTGATTCCCTCACCAGCTTTCCCTCAGTGATGAACGACTCACACAGCTCATTTGTCTCTTGAAATGTAAAATGATAAGTTTGTTGCTACACTTCCTGAATGAAAGAGGGCTGTAGATTAAAAGAAGCTGTATGACACGTGGCTGAGGGCATGGGGGTTTCAGAGAACCCCATTTTCTGGTGGTTTGCAGCCCTACTGGAATAGAACTGCGTGAGTGTGACTAGAGCAAACCCCATAGCCTGAGAGGAAACCCTGATAAGGCGGGGAGGATGCGGCCGCTTGGGTTAGGGATCTGGCAGAGGCTGAATATCCATAATGAGGAGCAGGTCTGTCATTAGAGGATGAAAGCGGAGGGCTAAAACCAGAGAGAAGATGATTACAGGCACTGCTTACGATGGCTTGCCATACAAGACCCTTGCTGCAAGCAAGTTCAGGATTTAGTGTTTATGGCTGAAAATAAGAGCTTATAAAATGTGGTTGGAATCATGTACAAAGTTTACAAAGTCTCCTCCGATGTTCTGTACAACAACAAAATGACTGCTGAGACAAAAGGGGCTTTTAACTTTAAGATCAAAAAACAAAATCTTCAGGAATCCTGCCAAAGCAACCAGAGACAGCGGGACTGCAAAGCCTACATGAGCCGCAACGCAATTCGGACTGTCATTCAAATAAAACTGGCGTCACCGCCCTCAGATTCTCTGCTGCCTCTGGAACAGACCGGGTCCATCTCTCGATGCTACACCAGGCAACAACTGCAGGCTGTAACTAAGACATTGTGTGGGACAGGAAATCCCACCAGGAAAGTCAGGATCCAATAACCTCAGGCCCGAATGTACAGTGCTGGCCCTCTCACTGTCAGCTATTACGCCATAATGATTTATTGCTGTTGAGGCCTCGGTCAGTGGCCTTATCTTCTGTACAGAAGGGAGGAGGAACTCTAATCTCTGCCCAGGATGAATAACAGCTGATAAGATTTTATGCTTGTGTGTGTAGCAGGAACACGAACGAACACACACACACACACACACACACACACACACACACACACACACACACACACACACACACACTGATGTTCAGTAAACGCCTGAGGGAGCTCTCAGTAACTGGATCAAGTATCATGTGCCTGAAATACTAGATCAACCATGTGTTGTAATAAGCTTCATGATATGGCAATGCAGTATGTTGTTATATGTATTTTCTCATCACGGAATGACAAAATCATCCCGGAAAAGAAACTTCTGAGCACCTCACTGGAATTATTTATTTATTTTGACAAAAACACCACATTCCTCAAATGAGAGAGATCCATAGCCTTTCCATAACATATCACTCCCTCTAAAAATGATTCTACCTGATGTTTCTGAAAATGCTTTCCAGGCATGTGGTAGCGAAGTGGTTCGGTTTTCTAGTTACAGCACAGTGCAAGATTCATCAGGACACGTCGGTGTGAAGATCAATTTAACTGTTCTCAGTAGCGTATAATGATACTCGTTACACTAAGAAGCTGGGAACCAAAGCCCTGGGTTTTGATGCTGTCATCTCAAAGTGACCATACAGTCCCCAGGGGGGCTGTGAAACACAATACTCTCACTCCGTCATGCAGTGACTAAGTGAGCAACATACACACTCTGTCCAGGGTGGACAGGAAGTGCACCATTTTGCCTGCCAGTTGAGGGCAAGGCCACTGAGGCAGTTGCTGATGTCATTATCTCTAGGGAAAGGCGTAAATAGGAATTCACAAAAAACAGTGGAGGATGACTCACAGATGTTTAGGAAAACACAGATTCTGTGGTTCATTACCACTAGTTTGAAAGGCAGGGATAAAAATTGCCAGTCGTACAACTAAACCTCACTATTGCCTTACTATCAACGATGTGTATCCTAACCAGTTGTCCAAGAAACGCAGTGTGTTTTACATGTATAAAGACAAAGTTCTATCGTGACGCATTTAACTTCAGTTTCTTAATAATCCCTAAGGAAGCTAAACAAATTCCAGCCCTCCAGAATAGCTTTTGCTCCTCCACAATCATGGATCGACAGCTACAGCATCTGCGTTCATTTGTTGTAGCATCGCGTGATATCACTAATTTGCCTTGTACACGATTTGTACAAACACCTCTAAATCCATGATGGAGAATTAAGCTCGACATCCATAACCGCTGCCCTGAGAAGCAGAAATACAGCCTAAGACATGAACGTTTGGGGATCTCTCAATTTATGTTCCCTCCTCTGTCACATATATCACACGTCACGTCTGTCTTTGCAGCCTAAATGTTAAACCATCGTGTCTGGCCTGTTCACCTCACTTCCTTTTTCAGTACCATTGACATAAACATACAGCAGTTTCAAATAGTCAGAAACTGAAAACCATCACATGCTGGCAGCGTGTCCAAAGCCGATTGAGTTGGAAAGAAAAAAAAGAAGCTAATTTGTGTTCCCCACAGCTGTCTAAACCTGGTCAAACAATACATTTTAACAGCTGTAAACAATGGAATCAAGGCGTTTCCACTTGCTATGTTATACTGGACCATAGGGAGCACGGTTTAGCTGAACATTGTCAGTATATTGACATTACACTTTTCCAGGGTGACATGCCCAGACAAGGCACACAGCCAATGCAAACATTCTTCTCACACTGAATCACTGCTTCCAATCACCTCAATCGTTAGCGTTAGCTCCTAAGTACATCTAAAGGCTAGAAATGTAGTTGAATATCATAAGGGAAGTCTCTATCTGAAATGGGGTGTGGATTGAACACATCTTTGTCAGCATATAGGTTTTTTTTCCCCGTCTGAAGACTCTCTGCAGATTGAATTCATCGGACTGCTTTTTGTACTTAATGTAGCCTGAGAATTTCTATTTTCAGTATATTGCCATCTAAGTGGAGCACAGGTGTAGATCCGCAAATGAGGTGTCAAGGAATCGGTAAAGAATATATGGCTTCCTGTCATTGCTGTAGCCTGAAACCACAAATATGTAAAAGAAAGAAATTCATCATTTCACAAACACAGGGATGGAGTACAAATGCACTTCTTGTTGAATGTTTTCTATGGACTGCCTGGCAAGAAATAAATCATACGCCTTTTGTAATTATTATATAGAACATTGGTTCACTGTATGATTTTATGGAAGCGTAATATGACAATGCAAAGATGTCGAATGTACAGGACAATAGAAACACGTGTACGGCCTAAAAAATGGCTGGCTGATTAAGTAAAAAGGCAACGTTGCATTCCCAGACTACTTGTAGATCAGACTGTAGCAGAGTTGGATGTCAGCTTTAGGAGGTGAAATGCTCTGTATCCACATCGGACAAACACGTGCAAACAAGTGAACAAAACAGCATGTACGTAAAATGTGGCGAATGGCTCCTCAAGGTGTTTCCTGACCAACATTAGAAGCAATACAATGACTGTAGGTCACCAATTATACCTGAACTGGTAGTTTACTGATGTCTGTGAGAAATGACATAAAACAGACCAACCCTAAACTTACTGTAGCCTTTTTTTTTAACGTAGCAATTTGGTCTTTTGCCAATTTCCACCCATGAGCTAGCTCGGGGCTATCACAGACACATGAAGCCAGGCACTTTATTTTTTCAAAATGCTGTTCGCAGCAGCAGCACAGGGCAGCTGAAAACACTTGGCGGGGAGTACTAATATGACTATATTCTGGATACTGTATAGGAGTTCGCAGAAACCCATAATTGGTTAGCATCTGGTTAGCATCATTGCTCCAACACAGAGAGATCATTTGTCTGTCTCGGACTGTCTCGACTGTGGCATCAAGTCAAACATTTTTGTTTTGTAGTCAAGTCAAACACTTTTCTAGTGCATCATTCTGGATTTGTGTGTAGTTGATCTTGTATATGGGGCAATAGCCATGCTAGAAAGTTGTTCTGTCATCCTGCACTGTTTTACTTGCCCTCATCCATAAACCACAGAGAAAATGACTGAGTGGAGAGGTACACATCTTACAGCCTATGATGCTATGTTTGTTACCGCTATGTTTATGAAATTCAAGAGATTTTCACCCCGTGTGGATAACCTAGCTCCATCCCTGGACAAAGGGGATAATGATGAATCTGACCACTATTTCATCTTAGCAATGGGGGCTTTTAAATGCAGCTGTTGAAGTAATAAAAACAAGACATAAAAGACATATGTTGAAGCACTCAAAAGGATGGAAAACAAAGGAAAATACGCCTTCGGACGGATATGAGGCCTGGAAGCAGGGGCAAGGACAAAAAAAAATGAGCAAAGAATAGAGGTGAGGGAGGGAGGAAGACTGGTAATAGGAGAAAAAGAAAATGAACAGTCAATTAGAGAGAGGGGGATTACATGACAGCAAGAGCTGTGAGAAAAATGTGGGATTTTGAGTGACACCTAGAATCAGCTGTGCTCTCTTTTAGGCTAGTGATGAATTTTGTGTACAAAGTACGAAGTATCTGTGTGCTGCAGTTTATCTCATATACATAACACAAGCTCAAGGCTTACAGACAAGGTATATTTGTTCGTCTTCACACACACCTAAAAGAAAAAAAATAACAGGTAAACGGCACGATGCTTGCGTGGAAAAATGAATGACAAGGTATGTTTTTCATGCTGGACAGGTCAATTTCGACAGCATTAAAAACTGAAAAACGTCAAGAGCAACTGCATATCTCTAGAACCATGTGAGAGCAAGGGAGGTGAAAGAGCTCAGACTTCGGCATGGAAGAAGTGGCTGAAATGTGGTCTGAGCTATAGGTTATAGACTGCAGGACTCTTAGCTTGGCATCTGCAGGCCAAGTGTTTGAACAGCTGGGCCACAGCCTGCGAGCTCCAGACAGAGTTGAACTCGTCTCAACAAACTTCAAAAACGGTGTAATAACTCATAAGAGAGTCACATTTTTAAATACAGCAGGGCTGTCCATGCATTATGGATGGCTTGATGTTCAACAATTTGTTCTGGCATAATTGAAGACAGAGCTGCATTCCTGATGCAATCTAAGCAGGTTTAATCAGTCATGTGACGCTATTTTCCAAAACTTGACTGATTGTGAAATAAGACCACATCAGTCTCGGTTCCTGAGTGTGTGTGTGTGTGTGTGTGTGTGTAGTCAGCATTGTTAGATGTGGACAGTCTGGACCAATTTGTATACGTCGTCTAGTTTAAAGCAACCTTTTCCCCTTTCTTTTTGTAGTCTGTTTGCGAATGCCATCTTTATTTCTTTTACAAAACACATTACGTCCATGTACACATGGAGTGTGTCTGTGGTGCACTGTATGAGTAATCCTAATGTGTGTTTTATGCAGTGTGTTTCTCAGTGACCCCAGTCCACCCATACTGACTCTACCTCAGCACTCTGGTATGCAGCCTGCGTAACCACCTCCTTCTCTCTGTCCCTCGCTTCACACGTTCAGCTTTCCACCAAACCTACAGCCTTTTAAGTGAGTTTATTCCACTTCCTGGTTTTACTGCTCTACAGAGAGTGTGTCTGCTGCACTCATACTGGTGTGTTCTGTGTGTGAAGGTGACTTGTGGTCAAGTGGTTTCATGTCTTAAGTCATGCGCAGCAAATTGTCTTGGAAACGTGTAACAAATAGTTTAAGTGAGACAGAAAAGCACATAAATGGAAAGGAGACACAAACACAAGGAGACACGCTTCTACATGAACTGTAGGTATACTGAGAAGTTGTGGATATAAAAACGTTTGTTTGGTTTTTTTTTTTACGAGTTTTCATTTAGCACTTTAATCAGATCTACAGTCTAGACTTCTTAGGACTGCATGTTTACACGAAAGGAACTGTATGAATTAACAGCGTATGGAAGTGTGGGTTATGCCAATTATACAAGAGTAGAGCAGAAACCAGGGAGAGAGAGAGAGAGAGAGAGAGAAAGAGAGAGCGTGTTGAACTCCTGAACTTCAGGGAAAAAAAAATTCCTACATGAGGATGCATTGCAACCTGGAACCCATGAGTTCTGGAGTCATGAATTTCATCTCATGAAACAAGGACTTGATTAAACCCTCCATTTAATTCAAGAGGACAAATCTGTTTTAATCTGCTTTTGACACTCTTTTATGGTCAGATGTCTCATGGGTCTTGCCAAGAGAATTAACCGGATAATTGATTTTTCCTCTCCTCTTCTTCTCCTCTTTTCTATCAGCTGCTTTTCTGTACATGCTGAAAAATCACATCTAACAGGCTCGGCCTTCGACCCCTCAAGAGTGTTATCTGTGTGTCCTGAGTGCTTGTTCTTTGAGGGGACAGAGGTGTGAGGTATCTACACTCTGCTGAATTGGGAGGTCAAAGCACACACACACACACACACACACACACACACACACACACACACACACACACACACACACTAATTGACATAACACATTCCCTAGTCCCTTCCCTTCCCTAGATCCTAACCTTATCCCTCACAACTAAACGCCCAACCCCAATCCTGACCCTAACCCGAAATATAAATCTAATTCTAACACGAACCCTAGAACCCAGTCTTAACCCTGAAACAGCCCTTTGAAGCAAAAACCAGCCAAAATGCCCTCATTCTGCCACTTCCCCAAAATGACCTCATTCTGCTGGTTAAATACATGTTTCAATCCTGTACTTGTAGCAACTACAAGTACACACCTCCAGGTTACATTAAAACCCTAATGGAGAACAGATGTGCTCTAGAGACATAGACTCGACTTACTGTAAGTATGTGCTAATGAAGCAGGCCCCCAGTTCTCTGCTGATCTTCTCAGCAACACCACTTAATTGGTCATGTGGGTCTTGATTACACTTCTGATCACTTAAAGCCGTTCACATTTATACCCGTGGTTCCCGTACAACAGTGTTTTAAATTTCAAGGCAAGACTTGAGTTTATGTGCGATGCATCCTGCAATCTATTGTCCTTGTAGCTTCGAAACACCTGACCTCTGACCCAGATCTGTGCAATAGAATGGTCTTTCAACTTGGACTTCTATAGCTGGGAACTGGACTGGCATAGCGGACACTTTTCTGGTGGGGCAATTTATTATTATTATTTTTTATTTATTGAGGCTCTGTCTTAGGATCTATGAAGAAAAAAAGCTGGCCCTTGAGGCTGATGTTGCCAAATGTACAAACGAGAAGGATAGGGAAGATAGAGGAGGGCGAGGGTGAGTCGAGCCGAGGAGAGTTTAGAAGTTGAAGGTGTGAGCACAAACTATGGCTCAACAGATGATTGAAGTGATATTGATGATGACTGTAACCAAATCATGGAACCATTGTGCATTTAAATTAGGCTACCATAAAAAATGCAATATCCAATGACGTCATGTCCTCTTTTTGAGACGTAAAAAATGCATTCGCAGCAGGATTTTTAATCGTCAAAAATCTCTGGGATTCGGCCTTTGTTTTCTACATACACCTTTCATTTTGCTTTCTACATTCACCTTTCATCAGACGATGTCCCTCTGCCCCGTGCCACCATCCTGCCAAAGTGTCCTCTTTCTTGAGGGCGATATATGGTCACCCTAGCTTCCCTTAATGAATTTGATCAAAAACGTGCTAACAGGGAATAGCCTGATAGCTAGCCTTTGCAATCATAGCTCGACAACATTACAACTAAACAAACTGCACACCTTGCTCTACCTCCATTTAGCTAGTTAGGTGCTTATTTCCTGAATGCAGACATGCCTAGTTAACATCAGTGCTAGGTTATAGTAGCCATTTGTGCACACTGATAATGACTAGTTAGCCAGCTAGCTAGCTCTTCATACTTCACCTGGTGAACTAAAAATATCTTGCAAATGTTGCTTTATTGCCTTGTCTTATGGAGGAGGAATGTTGTTAGCCCATGCTATTATTTTCCTAACCATGGTTAAGCCATCATTTACAGTTAGTTAGCAGCTGATGTTTTATTTATTTATTATTCATATAGGATGTCCAGTCTTCTTTTTCCATCTTAATGCTAATGCTAACCACTGCACCACCATGCCAGCCACAGGTGGCCTCTTTATGGAAAAATCTAGTCACAATGTTTATTAAATTTATCTCTGATGACTGATGCTCGATACACTCCAAACAACATTGTCCAAGTCACACCTCATTCGAAGGTTTAATTGGATTATTCATGAAAAGTGACATTGTCAGTGAAGACCGCAGCCATTATGGGGATGATAATATTTAGACATATAACTGATCCAGGATGGCACGGTGGCTGAGTGGTTAGCACTGTCGCCTCACAGTGAGAAGGTCCTGGGTTCGAGCCCCGGGTTCGGCACAG
>JAQMCW010000032.1:17402693-17412972 GCA_030068335.1 Chrysichthys cranchii | reverse complement strand
CACACACACACACACACACACATACACACACACACACACACACACACACACACACACACACACACACACACACACATGTATAATAAATCTAAAGCACATGACTGTACCTGATATGTGGAAACCGGAGAGGCAGCAATGAATGGTGTGATTGATGTCTGGGCGATCATGCGGTTGGTGGAGATACTGTATGGAGAGGAGTAGAACCTGCACATACACAAGAGCCATACATCAGTCATGCATAATGACACAAGCTCCCACAGCACCAAATTACTTAAAAGCTTTTACACGTTTGTGGGGAAAGCACAAGGTCTCATTTCACTTCCCGTCTCTGAAGGTGCAGTGTATGCATGTCGACTTCTTTACAGTGTACTGTATGTGTGGCTGATCCTGTGATTCCCTGGAGCTGTCCGCCGGTGGAGCGATGGGCCATGACTTTATTTAGCATTGTATACCTAGAGCGGACATGTTTCATTTGGTAGGCTTGTTGCTATGCTATATCGATTGGTGAGCCTGGCGGCTGAGTAATGGGGCTTGGGAGCGAAACGCTGTCCTCTCTTAGCTTCTGCTCCTTACCCCCAGCACATGACAACCTAAGTGAACACATCCTGTGTGTCACATGTTATCCCAACGAAGGCATATTGCCAAATTAGAGCAATAAAAACGTAAAGGGAGGTATGGAGTAGCCGTCCGTGTTTCAGTAGTCGCACTTGGTTTCCTCATGTGATTCTGGTTTAAGACCACGGCAGCTCGGATCTTATTTATGTTAGCCATTAGTGGCTATGGCCCCCTGTCAGTAAGATGATATGGCCCATTAAACAATTGGAAAGGTCTAATTGAGAACAGAGCATTACTAATACTGCGGATTCGGCTCATGACTGGCTACCAGAGGTCGCTGTGATAAGCTATATACTGTATGATCTTGACATATCAGAAAAGCACAAACGTGGTAAACGCAGCCACAGAGAAACAGAAAGCACATTCCCTTCCTGGCTCCCTGGAGTGACTCAAGGACAACTTGAAACATAATGTGGAAAACATAATGCATTTTTCTCCCGCATTGTGTCGTATCTCAGAGCAAAACTGAATATTCAGGGAAAATAATGCTAATGTCTGTTGAGTTGTAATTGGACTACAGAATGAGCACAGTGATATTATTGATGGATTTTTTCCCCCCCTCCCCGTTTGCCCTTGGATGATAAATCAAAAATCAGAAGACAATTACAGCTAAGAAAAGTCAGTGTAGGTTACTCATAAAACTGATAACAGTGAATGATAAAGAACATGATCATGGTAAAAGTTTTGATTTTAGGCTGTCTTCAAAACCACATTAATACGCCATCTAATGCGTCTTCTCCCCTACCTCATTCTTTACTAACATTAAGTTACTAACCTCCCTTTATCTGTGTGTGTATGCGTGTGTGCATGTGAGAGACGGTAAGTGCTGTGTCAGTCTGCACAGGAAGAGGGCCTGGATCTGCTCCCCGGAGGGCAGGATCACGGGCATTGGGGCCGGAAGAGCTGGCAGAAAGACAAAGCTCATATTTCCCTTACACAAGCAGTCACATCCAGCCCTGCAGCCCGTACCTGACGAAACACTTACACCCTGCAGTGCAACAGCGGCACAAACGCAGATGGGGCAAGACAGCTTCTCTGTGTGTGCGCCTGCGTGTGCGTGTTTGGGAATGAGTTACAGTTGAGAATTAGTCATCATGCTTCAGACTTTTGCACCCCTTCTATAATACTGTCATGGCAGCTGAGGGCGAAACTAATAAACCAAGTGTGTCTGAGAGCAAATACATAAAGCTAAAAATAGACTTACCCATTCGGCATTGCGGCAGGGTCGTAGGGTAACGCCATGCCACTCTGAAACGCAAAAAGAAACATGAAAAACAGTAAAAAAAAAAAAAAAGAAAGAAAAAGAAAGAGAAAAGAAATCGTGTCTGGACGGAATAAGGACTAACATCGAAGTGAGACAGAGGCTGTAAATTGTACTGAGTCATGTCGGCCGTGGAGCTGAGCTGTCTGGCCGAATGCTCTTCACATCTTTAAGAGCTCGGGCCAGGCCTTGTAACGGTCAATCCATTACCTTGCAGAGTCGGCCAGCGAGAGCCAGCCTTGCTCTGCTTTGATATGGCACAAAGTTATTTGGTATTTACAAGTCTGCAAGAGACATTGCTCATGTTGACATTGCCATAGCGGCTAAGTGAATGAGAGCGGAGGGCGGCACGGCTCACCCCGATTTGGAGGGGACACAGATAAATAGGTCTCATATACTGCACCGAGCAGGGTGCCAGCACTCAGTAGGGGAGAAAACACAGGGAGTAGCGGGAGATTTGCCGGAACAACCCGTGTGTGTACTGTACAGTAAGGCCTCTTTGCTCTCTGAGGACCCCTGGGGTGTTAGAGTATAGAGCTCCTGTACAAACACAGACACCTGTCTGAGTCACTCTAGGCAAACTCCTGCCCGATGCCAGGTTTGGGTAATGGAGCTCACAGTGGTTGTGGGCTAGACTGGCACCTGGCATGTTTCCCTTAGCCATCATGCCAGTAGCTGGGCTGCCCAGAAAATGCCAACGCTTCCCGCTCTGCTGCCGCGTCACCTCTCTTCCCAGTTCAGAAAAGAGCTGAGGAAAGATTAAAAAACTGAGAGGGAGCTTAAGCAGGGCCAGATGTGCCTGTCAGTCAAAGCAGTGCCCCCTCTTCTGCTCTCCTCTCATCCCTCTCTCGTCGCCTCTCCTCTCCTCTACCCCCAAGCAGAATCAGAGGGCATGCTTAGCAGCGGGTGCCTCTCATCTCACCGATTCTGCTGCTGCTCTCCACACAGGATCTTTTGTCTCACAGCTCTTCTTGCCTTGTTAAACCGACGTCTTTTGGTGTTTTTGCTCAGGGGTTAACCCTCCTTCTCTTTTCACTACTTATCCAGGAATATCCCACTGACAAAATTCACGACACGTTTATCTATATCTATATATATATATAAAATTCTTTTCGCGTTTGAAACGGAAATGCCGTAGGACCACAGAAAATATTATACATGCGTATGCCCGGTAACAGCGTAACTAGCGCTTACATTTGAACTAATCACTTCGTTTGTGGACGCCATTTTTATATCGTCTTTACGGATTGTTGTTATTTGTGTGAGAGTTATTTTACTGACATTGAACGGAAGTAAACACCTATTTGGTAAGTCATTATTTCAGAAAACTTTGATCTAAATATATAAAATTCTGTTTTTCGCGTTTGAAGCGGAAATGACGTATGACCACTAGTTGTTGTAAAATAAAATTGGTAATTAACAAACTTATTTTATAAATACTGCATTTGATTTATTTCCCCATGCACTCGGAGCGAAGCCACTGGGGAATCAGCTAGTATTCTGTAGTCATGCCATTGTACAGTCTCTTTTAAAATATTCGGTGTATCTTATCTTTACATTATGAATTAGCAGTGGATGTGGAAGTGAAAAGCTTTTCACATGCTTGCTGATCTTCCTATGGCAGGTGTGTGCCCAGGCTTCAGCAGAGGACTTTTGTTTGCCAAATCAGGCAAATAAAACAAGGACGTGGTCTCAACAGTTTGCAGGACTCATCCTATACATTTGATTATTTGGCATAATCCCTTCTTAAGGTAATTTACGAATGAAAGAGGATCAACAGAATTAAAGGTTAATGGCCTTGCTGGGTCTCTGAACTCGCGACCTTGTGACCTCTATACCCAGACCCTTAATTATGGAAGTTTAGGGTTAGGCTTATGGTTTCAGTTAGGGCCAAGGATATCGCTCATACTTTTTCTTAAAACTGAATTCATTATCTGAACCATCCATTATCTACACCGCCTAAAGTTTGTGAGCAAACAGACTTTGGGCCAGAGGTGGGGTACATCCTGGACAGGTCGCCAATCTATTGCAGGTCAACACAGAGACAAACAGACACTCACACCTACGAGGAGTTTAGAGTAGCCAGTTGACCTAATGTGCATGCCTTTGGACTCTGAGTGTAAACCAGAGCAAGCGGAGGAAACCCACCTGGGCGCAGGGTGAACGTACAAACTGCGCACATAAAGTTTACACACAAAGCATCACAACTGGTATTATACAACTGGCCACGAGGTTCAAACCCAGAACCTTCTTGCTGTGAGGCGACAGTGCTAACTCCCTCACCACGGTGCTGTCCTACGAGCCTGATAATCATTCGCGTTACCCGCTGCTTCTTAAAACTTCTACACATTTTTCATATGCCCAGGATTTGATTAAAAGTTCTATTTCATTTCTATTATTCTCAGGTTCAAATGAGCTGAAGGACGATCTAAATCATTCATTCCTTTTAATGGGAGCTTGTGCAGAGGGCCAGAGACGATTCGCGATGTAATTCAAAATGTAACATTGCTTCACTTTACTTAAAACTCTGAAAGTGGTCATGTTGACCCGAACAGAACTTTTAAAGGTGTTAAAGGTAAAAGGATTAAAGGTGACAGGTGGTACAGTGAAAATGATGAGTATAGTGAAACTCACCTCTCCTTCCCGAGGCCACGGTCTGCCGTTCTGGGGATACTTGCTCTGGCTCTGTCGCTTCTTCTGACCCCCATCTGCAAACTTACACAGCAGTGGCTCTGTGGGGGCTGGGGAAAGAAAGAGAGGGAGAGGAAAGAAAGTGAGAAAAAGCCCCCCACATCAGTCAGCTGGTGTTTAGAGTGAGAGTGAGTGAGCGGGGTTGCTAAAGGTCATCGTCAGTAGGCTGATGGAGAGGTGATGACCTCGGCAGTGATGACCGTCAGGGGTTTGAACAAAAAGGAAATGTTACACCTCGGGTATCCTCACCACCCCGAAGAGCCCGCAGAGCGGGGACGGAAAAGCAAGCCCCCTTTTGAAGTTGGATTCCCATCGCGTTGCTTTTCTCTTTCCCCGTATTAATTCCAGTTCCTACTGCCCCCCTCCTTTCTTTCTGCTGAGATACTCAGACTCCAACTCTTGGCATGTGTTCCCTCCAAACCTCCAACATCAAAACAAGCTTGCTGGCACACCCTCAAAGCCCAGAGCTTGATAGTGTTGAAAAAATAAGCACGGTAATCGCGATTGTAAATAACTTAAACATTATAATAGCTCCACGTCCTGACGGCCAACAGCGCCTATCTTCAAAATGAAACCGTTGTTAGATTTCTATGCTTGTGCGAATGCATATCCAGGGGCAAGACCTTTTAAGTCAAGTATGACCAGTTCACATCTCTAAATTTGACAAGCGTTCAAAACAGTTGTATTCCAGAAAAGGTCAACTCAGAGCTTAAGTGCACATTTGTTTTCTTTCTCGGTGTTTCTGTGTCCTCATTTCACACACCTTGAACCAACAGTGTAGGCTGTAAAAGACACTAATATGTGCTCCTGGAACATTTTAAGTACCTCAGTGCTCTTTGGTTTTTTTGTTTTGTTTTGTTTTGTTTTTTTTGGGTTTTTTTCCGGAACAAAGTCCTAGGAGCCTGTGTTAAACTGATTTTGTTTCCCCAGCAACCAGAAAAAAAAAAAACTCATTTTGAGCAAGTAAAACTTTCTCTAAGATATGATCTGGCAAACAGTGCTGATAGATGCAGGATAGCCTTTATGTGGTCTTTGTGCAGTCAACTCCGGTGACTAATCCAGCCTTGAGGCTAAACGACGTTACGCTCACCTCTGCGAGTACCTCAGCCTGGCAGAGAAAGCCTTCGCATGTTCATCGCCTCAGAAAGAAACCGAAACAATCCAGAGCTTGATTGTTCAAGGATACTAATGTCTCTCCACCGGGGTATTCATCCTATTTTATTTTTGATGAGATGCAAATATGCAATAAAGAAGCATGCTTAAACATGTATCAGGCAACAGTAACAGAGCACAGAGAAACACCTAGAGGTTCTACGCACAACATTAAGACCTGTTCATGCATTTTTCATGAGATTCTTCAAAATTGGTTTACTAATGAGGAGTCGTAACGAAGGCGACAAGATCATTCGTATAACTTACTGATGTAGCTCTAAAGGACAACAGAGAAGAAGAGAAGCGATGAGAAGAGAAGAGAAGACAAGAGAGGAGGACTTTTGAGAAATGAAGGGAAGAGGCTGTTTGAGAAGAGGATTGAGGATGTCGGTGAATTTGTTCAGGGCTGTCAGATAAGAGTATTCTAATCACAGACTACTCTGTGTGTGTGTGTGTGTGTGTGACAACCTCTCTCGTTCACCTGCCTGCCTGGAGTGCGTGGGTCTACACCTGCAGCCCTGTCATCACATTCATATTACCCAGACACACACATTCACACACGGACTCGCACGGCCCTGTGCTGATAAGACCTGCACACAAGCACTTCTGTTGTTGGAAGCGAGGCAGCCAGAGAGGCAGAGCAGATCACAGCATTTACAGCATGCACAAAATGTTAGCACAAGCAACTCTCCCTTTCTCTCCCAGCCAAGTGCAAACAATGGGATAATGAGAGTGAGCAAGAGAGAGAGAGAGAGAGAGAGAGAGAGAGAGAGAGAGAGAGAGATAGATTCAGCTGATGGAGTAAAAAAGTCAAAGATTTGCTTTAAGGTCCTTTCCCAGCACTGTGGGAAAAGGGCTAACTCTGAAATAACAACCAACAGTGTCATAAAGTCGAGAGGCCAAATAACTCAGGGGGTTTCGCTGTGTTTTCGGAGCCCAGAGAAATAACCGAGGCTATTTTACGAGCGCTCTCTGCCTGGCTTTCCCTGCATTTATTTTGTTAGTCAAGATGCCCTGAACCTTAACTGCTGATTCTCAGTCATGCGTTTCAAATCGGCACTTTTGATCTTTGATATTGGACTCACTAACAGACCCTGGATATCACCCAGGGAAATTTTACACACGCACACACACACACACATACGCACACAGAAACAGACACACACGCAGAGGGAGCCTGGCAAGTCGGAATACACCCGGTTGGTGGGTGAGGAGGTGTAATGATGGTGGGGAGGACGGCTGGGTTTCACTGGCAAAGACTTTAATAAATCTGTGTTTTTCCGGTCTGCCTCCACTATCGTACTTAATGAACTAAACCATAACAAGATCCCTGCAACCTAGGAAAAGCCAGCACACACACACACCACACACACATACACACACATGCAAACACGTGTGCTTCATACACATCCCACGCAAAAATAACACTCACCAAACTGTTTTGTAGCAAGAAGCCAATCATATAGTATTATGGTGGAATTCAAACAACATAATGTCAAAGTAAGTCTTCATTAGGCAAACTGCACTGTACAACTGTTAGACACATCAGTCCTGACTGGACAAATCAGACTTAAGCAATGCATCCCTGCCTGACCACTTTAATCACAACATCCACATTTACGCATTCACAACGTAATTAAAAAACCCCCAAACATATTCAACTTTAGTAGCCTCTTTATTCTGGTCAGGGATCCTGAGCCTGTCCCAGGAACACTGGGCGTGACCACGGACACCAGTAAACGGGACGTCGATCCATTACAGGGCACCATGCACGAACACTCACACTTATAGGCAATTTAGCAAAGCTAATCCACCTACTGGAATGTTTTTGGAAGGTTGGAGGTAAACCCTGCTGAAACCCACAGGGAAATCCTACCCGCACAGGCGGAGCTTAGAAATGAACCAGGGACCCTGGAACTGTAAGACTGGTTAGAACGCTGCATTTGAATTACTGCTCTCTTTTTTTCCATATCGCTTTAATCTACACATTTCCACGAATCTGTGCATTTAAGTGCACTTCTTCGCTCGGACGGCTGCACCTTCTGATTTACTTGTGCATGCAAATGCTCAAACACAACAGCCCTGTTTTAGTGCATTTCTGAATATCCTTCAACAAGCGCAAAATCTTTTCCACCCTTTTTGACTCCGCAGATAAGAGTTCAAAGAAATTCTAGTTGTAAACCCATTTGTTCCCCACAACTCCAAGAACACACACACACACACAGGCATGCATGCTGAATTGGCATGACCGTACTGGATTGCATTTCCCTAAACGGCTCAAGAGATTTTTTTCCCCCCCTTGTTGTTAGGGCCGACCTACAGGCACGATGGCAACGCGAAGAAAACCTGACATTCTGCAACCCTGTGGCTCGTCTTCGAGTAGGCTGGTGTACACGTGCTTTAGTTTGTGTGGGTATGTGTCTGTTACTTAGTGTTCTGAAAACATTTACCCAAACTGACAGCTCTAAACAAGCTGTTTATTAACTCTGGGTCATGGAACAACAGATATTCTAATGGAAAGGGAGGAAGACACAGGCGGAGGCGAGAGTGAAGGGAGACGGAGAGCAGGTCAAATGAGAAGATGGACATATGTTTCTAATCGAAAAGGCCGGCGTCCAGCTTGCCAGCTCCTGCTGCGATCCCACAGACCTGCAGTTCGCTCTGTGGGCGGCGCGCATTCCTGCAGGAGAGAAAGAGGGCGCGTCCGTCATCATTTATCCATCCTCGCACTCTTTCTCGCCAGTCCAAGAGCAACTGTGGGCAGAATGGCAGACAGGGGATGAGCCTGCTAACCACTAGACCATCCAGATGGGATCTCCCAGTGAGAGCTGCCCAATTTATGCCCAAACAAGATTAGTCTTTAACGTTGAACGTTTCCAGCTTTATTATAAGAAGGGTCATGTCAGTTTGTTCTTTGGCATTGATAAAATCTGTGCATGCAGAAGTGGCCACCCATTTACCAGAGAACCTTATTAGAAAGCTCAGTAAGCTCTCGAATCCATCGATACGAAGAACTGCATTGCTGTAAACATAATACAATAATACAACTTCTCCCATGTCCAAAAATCATTCGCAGTAATAAGGGCACAAATTAGTTTGCTCATGCAGTGAGGCAAATATCTAATATCGAAATGTTGATGCTAACAGTCCTACAGCGTTGTCAGAACAACAATGTTGCTGTAGTGTCGCATGAACGTTTACTGAAGATGAATGCATGAATGGATGTTTAAACATCTTTTGAGCCAATGTTTCCAAGAACTGCAACGTTCAGAAAACGTTCCGCTAACCTTCTTCGAGGTTAGCTGCAGTCATCCAGGAACAGGGTGTGTGTGGCATCCCATTCAGAGTGTGGAAAAAAACCGGTCGTGTTTACCAACAGGCAGTGTGGTGTTTGTCCTGGCACAGTGTGTTCTGCGTGCTCTCATTCTCGGCATGTGTGTGCCGAGGTGTGGGTGGGAGGAGTGTGTGACCCTGACGACGCGGGTGTCTCCACACCGCCCACGCTCTAATAGCAGCCGCTGCATGCCTCTGTTCAAGTGCCAATGCTGCAGAAGACTGCACAAGCTGGGGGCGGGTGGTGAGCGAGAGAGGAAAAGCACACAGATATCCACTCTGATTGGAGTGCAAAGTGCCCCTATTGTGGCAGGTACAATACCGGATATGTCGAAATGGTCCAGAAGAGGATAGCCATGAGTACAGATGGACGCAGGCATCAGGGATGAATGTGTCTCCATGCATGCAAGTGTGTGGGTTTTTACATTTTTTGTATTTTTTTTTTTTTTTTTGAGTGCAGTTCCGTGCCTTAGCCTGATTGTACGTTGCAAACAGCTTCAATTATAAACCACAGTGCTGTTCTGGCAACAGCAACTGCTATTTAATTTTTTTTTATTTTTTTTATTCATTCATCCCTTTACAAACAAAAATAACAGCCAAAAAAACCCCCCCAAAAAAACAACCCCTCACCGTTCTCACTGCTCAGGAATGTGGGACATATGCGAGACATATGTAAATGCATTGCAACACGTTTGCTTCATGAGGGACGTTGAGCTCGTTTCCACATTTCTATCACACTATGGAATGGTCCTTCAAAAGCTCAAGGAAAGAATAACAAAATAGCACAGATGCACAATTGTTCACAGGTAAGAAAGGGTTTGCATGCATGCTAGCACTAATCCGACCTCAGCTCGTCTCTAGTATAATTCATGTGTCTTCCTGTATAATATTAACAGCAAAAAAAAATCATATAGTCACCTGTAAAGTGTAAATCAGAGAAATTGTGTGAAGGGCAAAAACCTTGCAAATGAAGTGCAGAGGGGATGAACACTGAATAAAAAAGAGCTGAGAGCCCTGAATCAGGAATGAGAGGGGGAGAGAGAGAGAGAGAGAGAGAGAGAGAGAGAGAGAGAGAAAGTGATTTGTCCAGAGCCTGGATTTATTTATTTTGGGCCAAAGCAGGTAAATACCAGTGGACTGTTTGATATCCGCTGACACACACACACACACACACACACACACACACACACACACACACACACACACACACACACACACACACACACA
>JAQMCW010000032.1:17360741-17369853 GCA_030068335.1 Chrysichthys cranchii | reverse complement strand
CACACACACACACACACACACACACACACACACACACACACACACACACACACACACACACACACACACAGACTGCTGTCCGGGGCTTGTGATCAGGGCTAATGGGAGTCAGTTGTGGCTTGGTGTAATTGGGTAGGAATGCAGACTGGGGCACCGGGTGACAGGGCTTTTCCATGACATATAACTGTCTGGAGAGAGCAGCAGCAACAGCAGTAGCAGAGTATAAACCAGACTAAAACGAAGACAAAACTCTTCCTAAGGATCTTCCTTATCTTCTCCGTAACAGAAACAACACAGTGACACTGTTTGGCTGGACATCCAGTTCCAAGGCTGCTTCACGAATAACGTAAGGCCTTGGCAGCCCCTGTCTGAGAAATGGAGAACATCACAGTGACTGAAAAGCCTCTGGCGCAGTCGCAGTAAGGTCACGACCCTCCGAAGAGCCATTCAGCACAGAAAACAGGAACTGGACAATGATAAGAAGAATTCTCACATGCCAGAGAAGTAGTTTTCTAACAATTGATTAAGACTCTCTATTTAGAACAACTATGCTATGATGTGTTTTAGCCTTTAACGCCGAAAAAATCACCTTAAAGTTAGCTTTACAGTTTCAAATGCTAACTTAAAGAAAGCCTACTTCTATGAACAGCATATGTTTAAACCTCTAAGCACATGGTGGATGCTTACTCAAAATCTTATTCCATTTAACTTCTGCTACATGAACAATATAACAATATACCACAGCCCTGTCCGTGCCCTTTAATGAGATGCTGTCAGTGGTGTAACGGCTTAAATAAGCAGCCAATTCTATCTGCACATCATGCCACTTCAAGTGAGATGTTGAAGGACTAAAGGACATGTTCCTAAAAAAGGGTGACATCCTTAGTGCAAACATGTGCTGGTTTATGTGTATGCTAGCTGCTGTAAGAAAATTAGATGAAGGATGTTACATTGAGCATCTGACAGGTTTATTTAGCCATATTTGTAATAAAACCAGCCCTGGAGCCATTGCAGCCGCTGAGCAATCCAGCCTAGCAACCAAGCAGATGGAAATGCAATGCTCCCTGCAACTATAGCAACTAGCGGATGGGATTTAAAAATTATGTGAATTTTATAAACTAGGCACAACAAAACTGTCAAGCATGTCCGGGAGTCCAAGAGAACAAAATTGGCAATGCTGCATGGGTGGGAAGGGTGGCATAGTCCCTTTCTTTCTCTGTGCTGGCCATCTATGAGCTCAAGTATGCAGAAGAGGGAAGATAGCACTTTTTCCTAAGGATACTTAGTAGCTAAGTTCAAAAACAGGTGGCATCAGGCTTTATGCAGATCTCAAAGTAATTTTTAGCCTTCACTCTCCTTGGTCAGTAGCTGCCATGTAGTAGGGGAGAAGTAGAGGTTGGGTGTTAATTACCAAATTACCAAAACTAAATAACTAAAAAAAAAATTGATCAACTAACCAGGGAGAACGTCACTCTCAGCTTTCAGCTGAGACAGAGAAAAAGACAGCAAATTGTGAATCTGCTTACCAACACTGAGAGGACAGGGCACAAGTGAGGAGGGTGGAGGGAGGTCTGTGAAACACCTGACCGGGGCAGAGATTTGGGCCGGCCAGCTTGCTAAATGATTCATGCTGTCTAGGTAAGAGAGCAGAGGCTGTCTCTGTGTCTTGAGGTCTCTGTCTCTGCCAGCGTCTGCAGGTAGCCTTGTTATGCTAATGTCTGGGGAAGCTCTTTGAAGCTATGCTCATCTTGGAGATGGCTGATGAGAGGCCCTTTTTATGCCTTTCCAGAGGGACTCATTAGCAGAGAGGGGGAGGGGGGTGAGGCCTGGAGAGGTGGAATGACGGTATGGCGAGAAAGACAGAACGAAGAGATGAGAAAAGGACAAAGGCAAACTTGCCGAGCCTCATCCCTCTGTATGTGGGGACAGATTATTATCATGCAGCATATTGGCAGATATACAGACCAAGTCAAAGATGTCTATTTCTCTACGCACAGTGAGATGCTCCACTGACGCCAATTCCAATGCTGGAATGAAATGCGACTCTCTACATGTGCTCCCAAAAACAGCAATGCTACAGAATACTCACAAGACCAAGCACAGCAAATGCTGCCAATGCACCACAGAGTTGCATGTATTTATATTTGACAAGGTCGCTTGAGGTAACTTAAACTGTATGCTAAAACTATGAACACTGGAGCCTCAGAGCACTTTTTCCTCCTTGATAAAGCTTAGCAGAGATTTCAGATGTCATTCAGAAAATTTAGGGAAATAAAGATGTAGCGCTATATTAGAAAGATGCCGGAACGTGAGCGATAGTACGAGTAGAGAAAGAGACTGAGGTGATATGTGGATGAATTTGCTTCAGCCTGAGTTGCTTTAATAACAAGCCCAGGCCAAAAGCAGCGCAGCCTCAGTCCCATACCATCTCTGCCTCCCTGTCTTTCAGGCGGCCTGGATTTTTCATTAAATAAATGCAATAACCAACGATCCTAGTGGATTATCACTGAAAAAGCATTTTTTTTTTTTGATATGGGAGCAAAAATGAAAAATGAGCCTTTTTTTTTAGTGGGGGAAGCGAGAGAAAAAATAACAGTAATGCTGTGAATGTATTTCAAGCAAATGGCATCTGGTGTCTGGTTAGACTGTCCTGTTGGGGTTGAAGTTAATAAGAGAAACTTAATAAAAGCGATGTAGCACCAGTGCGCTTGGCTGAGAAGAGTTCATGAGAAAAAAATTGCCATAGAGCAGCGGGACACTTACATAAACACTGCATTCTGGACTGGAGCAGTCTAGTGGTAGCAAAGAGAGCAATGCATCCCATGGTAACCAGAGAGGATGATTCAAATACCCTTGGGCTGTGTACACAATGTGCGTGTGTATGTGTGTGTGTGTGTGTGTAGGTTTCACAGCTGTCTTAAGAATCTCAAACATCCTGTTAGCTTTACCTCAGTTGCTCTGGGTTAAAGATAACTTGGAAAACATATAATTTATAATACATGTTTCAATACAATCAAAGCACATATGGTTATTGCTATTGCGCTGATAGGAAAGTAAAGGATGATTCTGTTTACTTGTAGGCAAACATTTATATACCCTTGAAGTGCACATTTCCCAGTGTAGTAATTAGCAAATTTTAAATTCCATCTAAAAAAAAAAAACCAAATGCAGCTCAGGGGGAACATTCTTCAGGGCACAGGGACCTCCACTTTTTCTACTTCATTTCAAAAGCCTTGAAAATGAATTCGCTATAGAGGTGCTTGTCTATATATCTATGTATGTGTTGTTAAAGGGTCATCCGGTGCCAGTTCTTCAGTTTGATTGATGACTTTATCTAATAGGCGATGCTTGGCACAAGGATAAACTGTTGCCATGGTTATTTCTGAGTGGGAAGCAGAACGACTGACCTCTTGGGAAAGAGTTGACTCTTACCCGCTCAGTAGCAAGTCAATCAAAGAAAAAAAAAGAAAGAGGAGAAAGAAAGTCTTGATAGTTTGTCATTTATTGTACAACCGTGTCTTCAATGACACATCCCAGTGGTCCTCACTCAGCTTGTTAAGATGAGCTTCTGTTGCCATGTGTAAGACCAACAGTTTATAAAGCCAGGATAACGATAGCTAAAAAATTGGGCAGCAGATTTAATGTGGTTTTCTTATTTTTATTTTTTCACCCTTAGATCAGCTTCAGCTAAAAGTTCTAATGGAAAACGGTGTAGCCCATGCATACGTATGGGCATACTTTCAAAATGTCTTTGAAACTCTTCGAAATTTGGCGGTACTGTCCTGAAGACTATTTGGAAAAAAATCTAAGATGGTGTAGTTACAATTCACTGCAGTGGATTACTCGATGAACCTTGATTCGTAACTAATAATAAGTGTGTACAAAAGTACCATAGAGCAGATTAACTAATGATTGTAACTAATTGTTCCCTTAATCCACTGTGTCAACTCAAGCTGTATAAAGATGCAATAACTCATAAATCATCGCTATAAATTGCACGTGTTATGGTCAGAGCTTTATATTGCAATGCAAACTCCACCATACTGGATTATTGTTATAAGCACCACAGCGCCATGGTGTTACCGCACAGTCCCGTGTATGTTAAAAAATGCCTGATTGAATTTAGGTTTTAAGCAGATATTTAAGGGAAAAAAAAACATTTTCATATGAATTTGAAACAATGAAAAATTATTGGTACCTTACGCTAAGGGTCAGTTAATAATTACGCTACTAATGGGCTTAATAGCAAACTAAATACAGCAGTAAAACACTACTAATTAGCACAGAACACTAATAGGAACACTAAGTAAAGCAATAACAAGATCCTGATATATCCAAATAACTGCTGAATTCACTACTTTTATGAACAATTATTCACTATATAAACAGACAGAAATACTGTCTAATATGTAACCATCTGTGCTGAAGTGATATAAATAGTTTTGCTTTGTTAAACACACTTTGGATCCCCAATCCCACATGTGGTTTTTTCCCCTATTATAAAAAAAGCCATATTATTTTTAAATAGCTCAAATAAAGTAAACTCCACTGGTATGAGCATGCAAAACATTTGATTGGTTCTGTTTATTAAATTCAGTTCAGTTCAATTTTATTTCTCTACCGCTTTTAACAACAGACACTGTAATAAAATAGTTTTACAGAAATGTAGATGTAGATATATATTTGGATGTGTAATAAACCAGCCAGAGGCGACAGTGGCAATGAAAAACTCCCTGAAACAACACAAGGAAATAACTTTGAGAGGTCCCAGACTGAAAAGGGAACCCAAACTCTTCTGGGATAGTGGGATTATAAATCATTACACTTCTACAACTACTATAAAGTCAAACACTCCTAAGTGTATTGAAAGGATGTTAAGCATGAGCACCATAGTCTTTACAATTACAGCAGTTCTTAGGTATATGTTTACAATATCAAGGTGAATATATCGACTGAAGAAAGGCTGAGAATAAATCATACACTGGTTCTGGGAAGTGCACGTTTTTAGGGTGCTCATTTGGGACCATCCACGGCAGCAAAAGTGCAGAAAGTTCCAAGGAGTGTTATAGCACTTTAACAGTATCTGTATATATTTTAATAATATGTGTCTTAAAAGAACAATAATCCATGCATGTTCAAAAAAAAAAAAAAACTCGAGATGTGTACTAATTTCCCTTCATCATCTCTACTCCATTTGCAGCAGGCCTATCGATATGAGCACGAGAAGACTCAAACCACCATGCAGCTTGGATGACTAAATGTGAATAAATAATCTTGTTTGCTATTTTCATACTGTTCCCACTGAAGGGGCTATTATGTGGTCCACAGTGGAAACCCAAATGAACAATGCTTAATATAGCACTCAGTCCTCTGCACATTCATAAGTATAGTCCTTGTCTAATATCAACAAAGCGTAAACATAATAATCTATATGTGTAGATGGTGAGATAAACTCATTAGGTATCAGCACTCTCTCTCTCTCTCTCTCTCTCTCTCTCTTGCTCTCAGCATGAGAACTATCAACCTGGCGGCACAAGGTTATTTAGAAGTTCTTTGGAGAGGCTGAGTTGGGCGAGTCAGCGAAAAGCATGCAGCACCGCCACTAAATGGGCTCGGATCACCAATGAATTCAGCCTCATTAGCATCCAGGCCTCCATCGCAACCAGCCACCTAAGCAAGGACAACACATGCAAATCCAATCTGTGCACACACACACACACACACAAAAGAGAAAAACACCTCCACTCATCAGTGTGGACATGCAAGCACACATACAAATGTCATAACATACATGCTATGTGTCCTCACATTTCCTCTACTCGCATACATGCTTGCACACACAAATACCCATGGAAGTGATGGTAGAGGTCAGCGCTCTCAAGCTGGTGTTCTGCGGGTGGTGTGTGAGGCTGTCAGGTCAGGGCAGAGGAGTGCGGGCTCATCTGCTCCAGCCTTAGTCGTGCCTTATTCATTCTAATCAGTGACAGACAGCTGAAGCAGAGCCATTAACACACTTTTATTCTAATGGATGCAGAGGAGCAGTTAGTCGGCATCCTAATGGGTGGTGTGTGTGACAGCATGGCATGCCGATGGGCCAGCAGGGACTCGTGTGTGTCAACTCTGTCTCACTATCAAGGCCACCATCACAAGTCATAAATGTTAATGCATTCTTCTGCAGATTGACACACATGAGTGCGCTTGTGCAAGTGTGCATGTATGCGCACGCACACACAGGCACGCACACACGCACACGCTCGCACACACTCACACACACACAGTAATCAAGTTCTGTTAGATGTGAGGAAGATGGGGGTCAGAAAGCGAGGATGAGAGGAAGGGAGGGAGAGGACAAAGAAGGAAAGAGATGAGGAACACAGTGAGAGAGAACAAGGAAGAGAGAGAGAGAGAGAGAGAGAGAGAGAGAGAGAGAGAGAGAGAGAGAGAGAGATAAGAATTAAAATTTACAGATGTTGATTTGTTCTCTCTGCTGAGACACTTGGGCCGCTGCTGTCCTCAAACTTTGATCAATGGCCTCTGCCTTTGCCTGTAAATCTCCTCTACACCATGCAATCAGGGAAGCAGACGGGGCGCAATCACGACACCCTGGAAAATACAGCCTCCTCGCACTGTCACACGTGCTACCAGTCCCCTACATGGAAAAATAGTCACCTATGTTAATATACATCCACTTTAACCTACCTATTGCTCCCTAGGGAACTTTTTAATAGGTAAGTAAAAGAACTGGTGCGTTTCATTTTTGATAGTCCTAAATGGATGAAAACACCATTACTGCAAGTGTTATGACTCTTTTTGTGCTGAAGCTTTCTTTTTGATGCTTATTGTACATAGCAGTGCTGGTCTCAAGCCTGATTAGATGCAAGATTGAACTACTTTTCCTCTCTGAGGCTCTATCACGCTTACACACACACATGCTCTTACTTCCTCTTATGCTTCCACGAACTCACAACATGAGTGCTCGGATATTCCGCAGTTATTCTGACCCTGAGTCTTTTTCATACACACACACACACACACCCACCCACCCACTCATCCACACACACCCTACTTTGAGGCTTATCTGTCATGACCTCGGATTTACAGGCAATAGAAAATGATAAAGGATATGAAGGACGGGCTGAGAGGTAGTGATGGATCACATTACTGCTACTGAACCATGTCTCCAAGCTCACGAGGCACACACTGACATTCACATGCACAGCCATCGATCCAAAAAAACAACAACAACGACAAAAAAAAAAAAAAAGTCATAAATTATAAACCGATCTCATGAGAAATTCATATGAGTTTGAACAACTGATGGAGATGTGGCCGGATTGCATTCGATTTCATGTGTATTAAGTTTGCAGAGAAAACAGGAGACAAAGCAAGACCATCCAGATGCTCTCACATGTTTTCAATGCAAGGAACCCATTAATTATGAGAAAATATCGAAAACATTACTGTTTAGGCCGTCTTTAATGGAATACTGATTAGTATCAAAAACCAAGCAATATTATATGCAATGCGAATGCAATATGCCAAAGTGTGGCACGTTGCTGTATTTAATTTGCTCCCTGATTGCCAAACAGTCTGAAACATCAGAAACACTCTAATGAGAAATTTCTAACTGAATGCCCACACAGGACACAAGCCCCATTCTAATGGGACCAAAGCATGAAATAGTCTGCAACATGTAAACACTTTCCGTCTTAATAACGCTTACCCACTGCCTTGTGTGGATACATTAGGGTTCTGACATAATGTTGATCAAAGAGCCAAAATGACATAGTGCTCTTCTCTTCCACTATAAACACACACTATCAATTCCTTTGTGATTTCGCTCTAGGAGTTCAGCGGTGAGCTCATGTGGAGTGTAAAACCAGCACTGTTACCCAAGACCTTGCTGGAAAGCCTGGGGCAGCCATTAGCCTGGAGAAAGTTCATGTTAAGCCAGCACAGCAGTGAGCTCATGGAGGTTCTGCTGCCAGAGGACCACCGCCGATTTTAGTAATGTCTACAAATGTCTACAACTGCTGGCACAGGAACAAAACTATGTAGAGCAAGTGCTACAGTCCCAATAAGGATGTGGATAAGAATGTTCAGTGTATCAATTTGCCTGTTTGACTGCCGCGTTACCTATAGCACATAATATCAGTACTCTTACTGCTACTACTATTATTAACACCATGACTACTACTACTACTACTACTACTACTACTACCACTGCGAATACTATTATCACTACCACCACAACAACTATTGCTATAACTACTACTATTAATACTTTTAATACCATTCTTTTAATTACTACCACCACCACTCGTCCTCATGTTCCTCAAACCGTTACCAAACAATGTGTGCAGTGTGGCAGGATGCAGAGTCCTGTTATTGGGAAATACCACTACCATGAAGGGCTGTACCTAGTCGATAAAGATGTTCAGGAAGTAGGTAGCTGTCAAATGAATGCTCGTATGAGTGTCCAGACCCAGGGTTTTTGAGCAGGACATTCCCAAGAGCATCAAACTCCCTACACTGGCTTTCATTTTCCCGCAGTGTATCCTGATGTCATCATTTCCCCAGGTAAATGGTGCACAAATATCCAGCTGTCCATGTGTGACATAAAAGAAGTCATGATTTACTGGACCAGAAAGCCTTCTTCCATTGCTTTAAAGTCCAGTTCTGATGCTGACAATGGTGAACAGGGGTTAGCATGTGCACTTTAACCAGTCTGGGGCTAAGAATCTCCCATGATATGTGTCACAGTAGCTCTTCTGTCTGTTTGGACTAGAGGGGACAGCCTTAGTTGCCCTCATGTATTGCTGAGCCTTCTAACACTAAGTTTCTGGTTTTGTGGTTTAGTCCCTCCTCAGACCACTGTCAGTAGGTACTCACTCACCACTGCTGACCAGGAGAATCTCCCGAGCCCTGCTGTTTCTGAGATGATCCAACTCAGTCATTTGGCCATAATGATTTAGCTCTCATCAAAGTCACGCAAAAAGTATTCAAATCTGCCCATTTTCCCCCACAGCCAATCATCTGACTCCAAGAACCAACTGTTCACGTACCATCTAATATAACCCAGACCTTGACAAGTGCCATTGTTACTAGATAA
>JAQMCW010000032.1:17327268-17337629 GCA_030068335.1 Chrysichthys cranchii | reverse complement strand
AGCGTGTATTTCTGATTAGTTTAACGTTATCTTCATTGAAACAAACTGTGTTTTTCTTTCAAAAATAAGGACATTTCTTATTATTACAAACTTTTGAACAGTAGTGTATTTATTAAAATCCTTCGGGAGTTGATTGCAACATGCTAATTGTATACAATAATGTTCAACCTGTTAATATATACACAAGCTGCATTTAATTAGGAACGAGAAGACAGCTTAAAGCTGTGATTCAGTAAGTCAAACATGGCAGCCGTCTTCCTCCTACCCAAATGTGAGAAATTGACAAGATTGACAAGGAGGTCCTGGTAGAAATCCCTAAGACACCAGTTATAAAATTCAGAGTTTGTCCTTAACTAGCCCCTTTATGAATGTAATTCTTACCTTGGGCAGGTATGTCAGCTCTGAGATGGCAATAAAAAGGCTATAAAAAAAACCATCTGCACATTCGCACAATTCAGTGAAGCATGGCTGAACTGTAACATGTGAATGAAATGATTTGTTTGTGTTTTTCTCCTCTCATCCCCTTCCCTCTCTCCTAATGGGCCCGGCTCCCATCAGCACTGGCACTGGGCCCATCAGGGTGGAGGATTTGCTGGGTGGGGGGTATCTCTGGGAAGAGGAAGCCCTCTAAATCCTGTAGCGATTTCCTCTATTTCCTTGCTTCTCTAGGCTGCGATTCAGCTCCTTCTCTGAATCTCTCTCTCTCTCTCTCTCTCTCTCTCCTTCTGTTCTGTTCACTCATTCCTCCTTAGTGGTTGTAATCTGGGATGTACTGGTTGGATTGAACTTGACCATAACTAATAAGGATGTGGATTCAATTAACGCTGGTTCCTCATATTTTTGAGGAATACTTGGTATTTTTAATGGTACTATTTACCACATTTTAGCTGCACAGCCACATGCGTGCAGAAATACACACACACACACACACACACACACACACACACACACACACACACTCAATTGGAGAAGCTCCAATCCACAGCAGATTGTGCTGCAAGCTGGGTTGTTTGATTCCATCCATGGCGGAGTGTCTCCTGAAAAGAGGCTGTCTGCTAAATCATCGATTTCAGTTGGACGCCTCCCTCACCCTGTGGCTATTTTTAACGCTCTCCCTCGGCCCGTGCTGTACATCAACACAGGAGAACATCCTGGTCTGTTTCATGCCATCGTCAACCCTTTTAGTCACGCTAACTCTTATCCGGCTGGAAGGGCTACTCTGACAGGCACGCTAACACTCATCCTGTTGTAAAGATTATCCTTACAATCACTCAAACACGGCGGCTGCCTGAGAGCCTGCTTTTAAAATCATGTAAATGTTCAGCAGTTCAGAGAGACAGGTGTTGCTCGCACATACATCATGCCCCATTCTGGGAGCTGAAAATCAGTTGAACAGTATGTTAATTAATTCAGATATTTTGCTCTACCAGCTGCCATGTTCATACGTACGTAAATTAGATCATTACAAGCTCATCTTCGATTTCAATTGAATAATGACCACTTTAATAACACTACTCACCTTTACACTGGTTGGTGTTTTTATCAAGGATTGCCTTCGTTGACACTATTTTTCCATACCTGATGAAGAGAAAAAGTGCAATGTTAGCAACAAAAAATACATACATGTTATATAGTACACCACAGTACACTATATTTTGCCATATAAGATTTAGGTAACACTTTACATTAAGTTTCCCTTAGCTGACATTACTTCATGCATTAGTTAGGATGACTAAACATATAAGTAACCTAACATCCTTCCTTCCAGCCATCCATCCTTCCATCCATCCATTTTCTAAGCTGCTTATCCATTGCAGATTTATCTAATCAAAATTATTTTAGGGACAAAAGAGATTCATTGTACATTTACAAGGTGTACATTGTCAGCCCGTTTTTCGTGTGTATTCTGTATTCCTTTTAAATCTACCAGTATTCTGAGTGTGATTTGTAACTTTTGTTCATTATTGTTACTCCATTAAATGCTAATTATAAAATGAAGTCCATAATTAGATTAAGCACATAAACACAGTCAGTATACAACTAAACAGTTAGGAACATTCAAATGGAGAGCTTGTGATTTAATGAACCATGTTAAACAAACAACAAAATCTTGTGTTAGCATTTAAGCTAACTTCAGCTAACATCATCAGTATCACAGATGACCATGTTTAATGAATTGAAGAAACCAGTGATTGTGACCAGGAATTAAATTAGAGTAATTGTGCATCAGTACACTACGATATAAACTAGGACTACCCATGGACTATTCATTCATGAAAAGTGCTATCTGGATGTACAATATTTGTACACCCAGCCCCCTCAAAAATATTGAATTTTGCCTCTGTACACGACCACAGTGGATTTGAAAAGAAGCCTAAAGTTTCTGCTATGTCTTTTTTTTTTATAGATCTGCTTTGTTTTGTCAGATTAATGCTGGCCTCCTTCATTTGCCTCAACATATTTTTGGACCGCATATTGAGAGTTCCTATGAACTGTTACCAAATGCAAATTCAACACTTGGAATCTTTTATCACCTTAATTTGTCAAGAAATAACGAGGAAGCAGACCACAAGTGGCCATGAAACCGCTTATCAATCAACTGTCCAATTTCTTTTGAGCCTGTGCAAATGGAAGGCTTGTGTAAAAAAAAAAAAATCCTGCAATTCCTAACCTTAATTAATTCCCAACTGATGGCTGCTTTTCTAATCAGATTTTCAAATGTTCGAATTGTGATGGGGTGCAGAGGCAAAATCACAGAAATTGCTTTGCTGTCCCAATACATTTGGAGAAGGCTTTTTGATTCTCTACTACTATCAGGTGTGTGTGTGTGTGTGTGTGTGTGTGTGTGTGTGTGTGTGTGTGCGCGCTCTCATTTCCACTGATTTATGCTAAAGACAGAGTATTGATGTTTCCTCTGACCATTGCTCATTAAAAGTTTGATCCTATCTCTGGAGAGAACAGGGTTTGAGATGGACCTAAATTTTCCTCTTCATTAAAGCATTTACCAAGGATGGTTTATCAATACATGTTTATACAGTCTCAAAACAATAACTCTGAAGACAAAGTAAACATGAAGGGAGATGCAGTTTGCATGTGAAATAGTATTTGATTGGACAGCAGCAGGCCCTTGAAACATTCTGAAACAGACTGATCACCATATGAGATAGCCCTGAAGGACTAGATTCACAGATCTAGAAACAAGATTTTCGTTTCTCTACATTAGCCATAGAACATGTCTCGACACACTGACGTCACAGAAGTATGAGACATTACCGTGCAAAGAATCTGCAGTATTCTCAATTCATTAGCAGTGATAAACTTGCATAAGTATCGCACGCCGTGTGAATGATCGCCTCCCTCCCTTTCCATCCATTGCTTTCTCTTGCTTTCCTCCCTCTTTCATCAGAGAAGGTAATAAAGTTCCTTATCTGCTCTGTATCCGCCAGCAGAAAAGGATGACTGATATAAGAAAGGCCCTCCCAATGTGACTTTTAATTAATGTTTAATGTGTCTCCTTCCTCCAGGTAAGACGAGAGAGTATATTACTCCACTTTTATAGGGACGGAGGCGTTTAATAAAGGAGGGATCATTTCGCTGTCACCGTGAACAGCGCCGGCCCATCAGGCTTTCATGCCACCAACGTCGGTGAAATGGCAGCTAATTCATCTCAACCACTCAAATCTCTAGAGACTCGACTTAGGGTGAGCTCTTCAGATTAAAAAAGAAAGTCTTGAGGCGTTTTACATGTCTGAATCATATGAGGTTACATTGTTGAGACTTTGCACTGAAAGCACAATAAGAAAAAGAAAATATCTGCAATACTCTGTTACACACACATGCATAATACATGAATGCAGGTTTGTGCACCGCTTTACCATTTACATGTAGATATTCACAATGTTGGGATGTTTATGCGAAGAATATTGCAGCTGTTTGAATGTTTGTTGCATGTCATATAGCATGTCAGTCAGCAGTGCCACATGAGAGAAACACAAGCGCAACACGTGACCGCACTGTTTGAGCAGCTGTCATTTCTTCTTACTAGGCTGGAACTAGCCAAAACACTGACATCTCAGTTGAATAAACGATGAGAGGCATGGTGAGCACTATAAGACTGACATTGGTCCTAGGAGAAGTGCAGGTAATGTGATTGAACATCTACTTAAAAGCAAGCATTTTAAAATTGTCCTGAATTGAGTCAGTAATGAATCAACAAGAAACGCTCAAAGTCTCCAATGCTTTAAGACAAATTGGCAAAAGTCTTTTAAATGACCTCCAGTTTCCTGTCTTTGTGTTTTCATTGTACAGGCTTCAGCTGCTCTGAGAGGCTTTGTTGGAAAATAGGATAGTTTTATAACTGTAATTAAAAACTACGATGATACGCCACATGTCCAAAAGTATGTGGGCACCTGATCATCACACCCACATGGGAGCCTTCTACAAACTGTCGTAACAAAGTTGGAAGCAAAGAGTTGTTCAGGATGCCTTTGTATGCTGTAGCATTATATTTTCCCTTCACTTGAACTAAGGGGCCCAAGCATGCTCCTGTTTGTCAATGCCCCTGTCCATAGAGACATGGATTGCCAACAATTCCACTGTCGGAATGGAAGAACTTGAGGACTGCACAGAGTCCTGACCTCATTACATTACATTACATTACATTACATTACAGTCATTTGGAAGACGCTCTTATCCAGAGCGACTTACATTTATCTCATTTATACAACTGAGCATTTGTGGGTTAAGGGCCTTGCTCAAGGGCCCAACAGTGGAAGCTTGGCGGTGCTTGGATTTGAACTCCCAACCTTGAACTCCGATCAGTAGGCCAACATCTGAACCCCCTACACATCAGTGCATTACTTCGTGAATGCTCTTGTGGCTGAATGAACAGACTTCCCAGAAAAGCAGAGTTTATTATGATAGCAGAGGCGGACTAAATCTGGAATCTGGAACGGGATGTTAAAAAAGCATACATGGGTGATGGTCAGACATCCACAAATTTTTGGCCATATATTAGAGACTATATATATATATATATATAGATAGATAGATAGATAGATAGACAGACAGACAGACAGATAGCCAACTGGAACCTGAGGATTAAACCTCAGGATTAAAGTGGGGACTCTAGAGCAGTGAGGCAGGAATGCTACCTGCTGTGCAATGCATTAACGTTGCTGATGAAAATATAATCTTAATGACTTTAATAAAGTAATACAGGTGATAGTACAGTGACACTTATCCTGTTAAATCTTCCAATGAAGCCCTCCTGCTGTTTGTAATGTCTAATCCACAGAAGTGCTAATGCCAATCGTTAGTAATTCATTACTAATAATGTCCTAGGGTTTAAATCTATCCATATAAATGTGCATATTTTAAAATGTCATGCAATAGAAATACCAAACAAATACTAAATCCAGAACAAAGACGTTAATCTCTGGTATTCTATTCTAGGGAAAAGGGGAAAACTTGCAGAATCTACATCATTCACCCCATATTATAAGTTAAACAGACCCTTGGAAGAACTCTGGCACATTTATCAATCTGCACCATTACAGGATTTATGAAGCATAAGCCATATTTGGATATATGTAAATGTTTGTCTTTATGTAGGATATTTAGTGTTGTGTGTTAATTTTGCTAATAGTGATTTGGCTGTGTTATTTTGTTAGGCATTCATTCATTTATCTTTTGTAAACAGCTTTATCCTTGTCAGGCCCGCTGGACCTCCTGAGTCAATCTTGGGAACATGTAAAAATACACCCTGGATAGGCTGTTCGTCCGCTGAAGGGCAGCACAGACACATACAGACACTCACACAGTCTCACACTCACACGCAGGGGGTAAATTACAGTACATAATCTACTTACCACCTAGCAAGATGGGAGAAAACAAAACATATATTTAAATATATACTTAAATAAGAAAGCTGTTCACTGTGACTTTGGATATTGCAATTTCATACAATATTTAGCAGAAACTTTTATATGAAACAATACAGAAACAAGGATACTTCCAATTACTTCTAAGTATCATACTGAGTACTGTTTTTTTATACTACACACCTCTTAATCGAGTCATAATAGAGTAGATGTCAGTGACAGGTGCCTAGAGCGCAGACACATTCCTACAGAGTGTCCGCACTCCATCAGATTCTCAGCAAAAACACCCCCCTTTAACATGTCCCTATCCTTGGGGAGGCAAAATTCAGTTTAAGAAGGATCACTTTGTACTTGTGATCTACTTCCACCTGGGCCCAGAGGTGCTTCTTTTCTATAATGAGTCAGGAGAGTTAACCGTCCCTCATACTGCTCATTCTCCGTCCAAATGCCACATACATTTAACTGGCACTGACAAGGATTTATTCATTTATTTTTCTTTCTTTCTTCTCCTTTTTTTTTTTATTACAACTCACATTTGTTTTCAAAGCAACTTACCAGTGAGGCTGAATACAATCAAATAGAAACAGTTACGCATCTGAGCAGTTGAAGGTCTCTGGCAGCCCTGGGATTTGAATTTACCACACTCAGATCACTAGCGTGAATCCTCAGTTTCTGAGCCAACACTGTTTAGAGTTGTTTGGCTATAGTCTAAAGCTGGGAAATTCATGAAGGTCTGGCTACACGAAAACAGACATCTGTTCTAAACTTGAAGCAGAGAGCATAAACATATTTTTCCCCATCCAATCATCTTTAATCAGATTAATAATAAGCAATAATCAATGAATATGTAAGTGCTTGTGTTTGGACACAAGAAGGTCTGCAAAGGAAGCTGGGTCTGTCTGTATTTAAAAAAAAAAAAAAAAAAGCAAAAAACAAAACTAGAGTCTTTGAACTACAGCCAGTTTTTTTTTATATTGTGATTGGCTCGGCAACAGTATTTCTTGGTGCAATGCACTAAAATACTTTGTAGAGTTCAGATCCAGACGGAATTCCACCAGTTAGTCTAGGCGTTTGCTATTGGGTGTAAGGGGTTCCTGTTTCGTGTTTGAAGAACCCTGGACATTCATCAACTCCTTGCTTAATCTTTGCTGCACCGACATTATTGTCTGTGCTCAAGATGTTCCATACTTCCAACAATTTAGGTGAAAAAAGGGAACACGTTATAACTGACAATATTTACTTTAGCATAGATTAAGTGTATGTGTGAAATATAGCAATTGTCATGTTACTTTCACACACTTTTAAGAAGAATCTGACACTCCTAAGCCCAACATGTTATGACAGCCACTACTGGAAACAATTCCCCCTTGATTTTATGTATGTCCAGGACCAAAATGCATTTTGTGTACACAGCTCTCAACCATCGTGTGAAGTGCTAATGATAGCTCTCAAAGGGCCCTCACACACTCTGATCTGCGTGTTTATGTCTCTCCAGAACGCAGGCAGCTACGGATGCTGGGGCTGTTTGATGTCTCGTGCCATGAGATGTGAACTGACGTCTTTCCATGTCTTTCAACTCTCATCCAGGTGTGTGTGTGGAATCTCTTAATTGGCTACCGGTGCAGCTGTCTTGTCCGACACAGCGTTCATCATTTGAGCGCACAGTTGAGCATATGTCTCATATTTGTGGATTTGTTCACTCTGGAGGGGATTTCTGACTGTACATGCTTTCAATGATGGGCAACTATGCAGCAATTAGAAACAATGATAGTTAGATTACATAACCCTATTAGTAGAACGATAAGGAATCAGGCTGTGGTGTGAGTGGCATTAGAGAGAAAAAGAATCAATTGTTCTGTAAAATGTTGAGTGGCCTAAAAGGCAGAAGACAGCACTTGTATGAACCTCGCAGAGCAAAAGAGATGGTACAAAGCAGATCCCCCCCGCCCCACACACACACACACACTGATCATACCTACAAGCAGAAAATGATCTGTTTCAGGACAGGTTAGAATGCCAGTGAGTAGCTGGCTCACTTGAGTTTAAAATAACAGCACAGGCTCGCCTCTTTGAATCAATTCCTGTGATCCCTCGAGGTGCCTTTGAAGGAAAATGTAATGGGTCTAAGGGTAGAAAGTCACATCTAACATATGATTGAAAGTTCTTTATTGCTATGTTCGTATTATTTTACAGATATTATATCAAGGACGCGATCTTGGGATCATAGGGAAAATGTTTCTTAGACTTCAGCAATTCTGTGTCACTGGATAAAATGTCATAAAAGTCATAATAAAGCTTTCGCTTCTTGAAATTATTAGTCATGTTAAAAATTGATCAACAGTGCCATTTCTCTAGCAAAATACCAGGGAAAGGGGAAGATTCCTTCATTTTTAATGAATATTTTTATGATATAAAATTGTTTCAAATACATGTTTAATATGTATAAGATTTAGTATTCAGATGCATTGGAATATTATTGAGACTATAATTTTACACAACCACAGTTACAGCAAACATTAGCACTAGTGCTGCACTATGAGAAATGGCTTCAAAAATGATAGGGCATTATCATTTTACCATGAACTCTAAGACTGGATTCATTTGTACCCAAAGTAATATTCCTTGACCAAGCCAGAATCCATGGGAAAATTCATCCTTTTCAACCGAGGAATTATTTATCCAGTGAGGTCTAATCACTTTCAGTCTATACACTGTTTGGCCAAAAATATGTGGACACCTGACGATCATACCCATGTGTGCCTGTTGAACATCTAATCCCAGAGTTGGTCCTCCATTTGCTGTTATGATATCCTATATAATAACCTCCACTCTTCTACTTACCTCTAGATTTTGGAGCGTGGCTGTGGGGATTTGTGTTCATTCAGCCTCAAGAGCATTGGCAAGATCAGGCACTGATATCAGGTGAGGAGGCCTGGGGTGCCGCCGGTGTTCGAGTTCATCTCAAAGGTGTTCAGTGGGGTTGAGGACAGTACTCTGTGCGGGACACTCGAGTTCTTCCACTCTAACCGTGGCAAACGATGTCTTCATGAAGCTCAATTTATGTGTAAGGGCATAGTCATACTGGAGCCGGTTTGGACCCCTTAGTGCCAGTGGAAGGAAACTGTAATGCTGCAGCATACAAAGTCATTCTAAACAACTGTGTGTTTTCGACTGGCAGCAGTTTGGAGCAGACCCAGACATGGCTGTGATGGTCTGGTGTCTACATATGGTGTCTACTTATGGCCATACAGTGTACTGGATATGCTTACTATACGTGGTGCAATAATGGCATAGAACCTACACATTACACAGTGGTTAATATTGTTAACTGTTAACTGCTTACTTGAAACATCAATTATTTCATTCATTCATTCATATTCCATGCTGCTTTATCATCTTTAGGGTCACGGGGGGAAGCTGGAGCCAATCCCACCTGACGTTGGGTAAGAGGCCTGGTACACCCTGGACAAGTCGCCAATCCACCGCAGGGTGACATCAGTTATTTTATCTTTTATAGTCTCTTTTTAATTTACATCCAACATTCCTAGGGTCATTTACCTAAAGGGTTTACAGACTAAATGTTTTAAATAGAGGTTATACATAAGCAAACTAAAACACTGGTTTTTAAATATTTTGTATATAAAAATAGTATGAAATCTGACATACTATCTCTTGACAGCTCATATATATTAACTTAAGTGATTTTTTTTGCTACATGAAAATGATTAAATTATGCCAAAAAACAAACAATAGTCCATATGATTTAAAAATTGAGACGCATCAAAGTATTGATTTATAATCATCGCACTCTGAATTGAAGTTGCATTGAATTGTGGGGTCTCTAGAGATTCCCATCCTTACTGGAAATAACAGGGATAGTTTTGCAATGTAGTAGGGCTATTTAGTTTTAATCCCCACTACAAATGCTGATAATCATTAACTCAGCCAGAGTTAATGAGATAAAGCACACCTCAAATTATAACAAGTTGCATAACCTCCAAAAACTATTTAGTCATACACCAAAGCAATAAAACAAATTCAGGGTGATTATAAATTATGATGAAGTGGAGTGTGTATAAATCTACTGAAGCCTGGAAAGCACAGCTTTATCTACATCGGTGATGTCTTACGTGTCAACGCCATGGAAGGAAACAGTGACAAGGCTAATGCTATAAATAAGAGGCTCATAGTGGGTGAGAACCTTGACCTGTCACTGGTCTTGTCACTAGCAGGGAAAACAATATGCATGCTAAAGAAGGCTGAGTGAATCGGGCTCTGTGTTTCTGAAGCCTGTGTGTCAGATCTCCCCCAAAGGCCCCAGAGCTCTGTTCACAACATGGCAGCGAGGCACATGAGGGACGTTCTTTCAGTCACTCAGTTAGTCAATCCGGTACGCATGCGCGCACACACACACACACACACACACACACACACACACACACACACACACACACACACACACACACAGAGACAGAGAGA
>JAQMCW010000032.1:17298658-17317151 GCA_030068335.1 Chrysichthys cranchii | reverse complement strand
TGGAGTGCAGATTGAGTGTACGTTCCTTTCGGACAAATACATATTCTTTCTTAGAGACACACCTTTTCCTATTTTTTCACATTCTTTCTTTTTCTCTCTCTGTCTTTGTCTCTCTTATTCATTTTCCACGTTTTATAAATAACTAGCTGATTCCCCAGTGGCTTCGCTCACTGAGTGCAAGGGGGAAAAAAATCAAATGCAGTATTTATAAAATAAGTTTGTGAATTACCAATTTTTTTTTTTGAACAAATAGTGGTTATACGTCATTTCCATTTCAAACGCGAAAAGAATTGTATATATTTAGATCAAAGTTTTCTTAAATAATTACTTTAATAATTCTTTTCAATATCAGTAAAATAACTCTCACACAAATAATAACAATTCGATGATATTTTGATGATATAAGATGATATAAAAGTGGCGGCCACAAACGAACTGATTAGTTCCCGGTACCTACACCGTATTCATATAAAATGTTAGGCGCTAGTGACGCTGTTTCCGGTCACACGCACGTATAATATGTTCTGTGGTCATACGTCAATTCCTTTTCATACGCGAAAAGAATTTTATATATATAGATGAACGCCGAACAAACTTACCCAAAAAACCCCACACATCTTTACTCATGTCCCACTTTTGTCTTGAGTATTGGAATTGAAAATGAAAAGAAACAGATTAGAAAGATAGCAGTGGATACTGATGATAATGTCCATTTGTCTTAAAGATTCTGCCATTAAGGTAATGATTACCAGGTTCAAGCATTTTGTTTCTTTTTCTATGTTAAGGTGCATGAATTAAGCATTACCAATTAGGCTTGGAAAGATGGAATTATCCCAGCGTGGGCTGTTCTTCATAACGGAATCCTGTGGTGAATGGGCTTTCGAATACTGAGAAAGCCTGCTTAAAGAGCGTGCCTCCTACACAAGCCTTTCACTTTTGACCTTTCCAATAAGTTACACAGTGCAGTAGACCACACACACTGAGAGAGAGAGCACCTGAATCCGTTTGCTTTCTGCCTTTCTCTGTCTCACACTACCTCTCACTCTCTCTGTCTCCCTCTCACTCTTTCTATGTCTTATGCTCGCTCTCTCTCTCTCTCTCTCTCTCTGTCTCTCTCTCTCTCGCTATCTCAGCAGGAATGCAGGGACAAACAGACTGGCTTTAATTTAGAAGGAGCACACAGCTCCAGAGGCTGAAACCATCCTCAAGCTTGTTAACGTCAGGCCCACGCTCATTTAATGTCATAAACAAGTTACACAAACATTCAGCCAGACAGGACTAACAACATCCTCCACTCTGGCCTCTCTCACGACACACACACATTCTCACACACAGAGAAAGAGAGATTGAGAGAGAGAGAGAGATAGTGTATTGAGAAAGAAAGAACGAATGAAAGAAAGAAAGTGAAAGAATGTAAAAGAGTAAGTGGAGAGAATATGTATTTGTCTAGCATGAACTTATACACAGTGTGCTCTCCAGCTCATCCCACCTACATAATAAATGACAATCTGTGCCTCATTCCGTGCTCTTCCACACTGACTCATTCACATCTGTGATTTCACAACATCTACGCTACAACATTATTCACCAGAACTGCGTGGCCCTTCAAATATCCTCAAAGCATGAATAATTGAAGGTGTGAATATACATACACATGCAAATTTCACTTAACTATATTCAACATGCAAATTCAGTTAGAAACATTACACCATGAATATTTATTTTAGAATGTGGTGCATGCTGGCACAACGCTAGGGTCATTATAGGGCTAGTAGGTGAATTAGTGACTCCTAGAGAGAGAGTGAGTGAGTGAGTGTGAGTGAGAGTGTGTGTGTGTGTGTGTGTGTGTGTGTGTGTGTGTGTGTGTGTGTGTGTGTGTGTGTGTTGCCCTGTGATAGATTCTCATCCGGTGTGTGTTCCTGCCTCACACCCCGAGTTCTTGGGAAATGTTCGGCTTCCACCCTGATCCTGACCAGAATAAAATGGTTACTGAAGATGAATGAATTTAAATAATAATGCTTATTTTAAAGTTGTAATGTGGATTCATTAGCTTCCTTCAAAGATTGAAAGAAATTAAACCCATGAAAAGGACAAGGCAAATGAAGAGTAAATTTATTTTGGCTGCTGCCTTAGCTCCCCCAAATCCCCAGTCCCTCTAGGGCAGACACCTCTTATTCATATGTGAGGAAACAATCAATGACTTTCTCATTTACATATGAACAGGCAGCGGGAAGCTCGCAAATCCGCCACAGTCCATTTTAATCCGAGAATGACTTCGTCCTGTATTGTTATGAGAAACAGTGCGGATGCTCTGTACTCTCCGCTCCCAATCTTCAGTCTGGAATTAACATCAGAATGAGAAGCTTCCTCAGAGCAGAGCACCGATCGAGCCCTCATGGGCACGAGCGCCGTTACCCAGGCAACAAAGTGGAGGACAAGGCAGGGCCTTATCAATCAATTAGAAATGTCTCTGAGCTGCAGGGTTACGGTCCCGCCTCAGTTTATCAAATTCATTACGGCCTTGGCCAGCGTACTAACACTTTTACTTTGCAGACAAAGACCTTTTCCTGAAACTAAAACTCTATAACTCTTTGTAGAGGAATGTACTTGACTGCATTGTCTATTGCTGTGATTTAACAGCTGATCGTCTTACAAGGACTTTGATCAATTTCACTACGAATTCAGTAAAGAGACTGTAAGTTGAGAACGGCATATACAATTGACTTAGCGTAAGGAGACTTTCTTTATTCAAATTCCTCCTCTAGGCTTGCCTTTTCAATCAGCTTTCCAAACATTCCAGACAGACACAATCCTGGGAATTCCTCCATTTTCGTCAGAGTTACTCAGTATCAAGTTAATTGCCATCACATGGCATTTAGGCGGATGTGGGGTCAGGCTCATGTTACAGTAATTTGAAGGAGAGAAGCACGAGTAAGAGCAGGACTTTGTCCAGTCCTGACATCTGAAGTCAATAGCAGCCCAAACGAAACTTGTGAGACTCTACTTAAATGAGGCAAGATTCAGTCAAGCAGTTTAAACAGTTAAACAGGTTGCTACAAAAAAAAAACATAACAGTTGAATCCTCAATCCCATTATAGACTCTGCCATTTACTGTATATTAAATAACACCGCAGTGAGACTGCAGAAGTATACTGTACGTGGTGGAAATTACTCCAGGGAATTTCAGCAGTTCCCACTAATATGAATAATACTGGTGCATAAGCAACCACAATGGCTTCACATGTCAACCTTGAATTTAATCTACACATCACCCATCAGCGCACACACACTCACACACTTGACGAAGTGTTGCTCACACACTGCCCGTGTCTGTCCTCACTGCATTGAGTCATCAGTTTTCCAGTCCATTAGTCACGCACCATCAAACACTGTCATATCATGTCAGGGCAATGTGTGTGTGTGTGTGTGAGAGAGAGAGAGAGCGATCAAAAATTTTCATCTACGTAGCACGGCCCGGCCTCATTCATGAGGAAAACCATGCTTTAACACAGATGTGTTTCGGACACTGAGATGAGGAAAGAGAACCAATGCAAACATAGTGATGCCCTTCAGTGTAAATATGATACCGCTGCACCATCTCTTTTCGGACAATTTTTTCAACCCCTTTTTTAAATACCCGCTTTTCTTTTAATCAAAGCCTTAAACAGAACACATTAAGCACGGCCTTTAATGGTTACAAGTTATAGAGTTTTGACTGACCCGATGGCTACATTGAAATACCCTGAAATGTTGGAACCATCCATTTGCCCCGGTCTTGTTTTTTTATTGTACAGGGGGTTGGGTTGAAAAAGAGGGCTAAAGACAGAGAGCAACCCAAGCAAAATTTTCACCCCTGAAACCTGATGCAGTAAAACAGCAGTGACTGGGAAACGGGGGTGTTAAAACACTGAGGTCAGTACTGCATGCTGTGTTAGTGTGATACAGTATGTTGGGAAGACTGCCGTCACGCTCAGCAATCATCCAGACACTCCTCAAGGGAACTGTGGAGACCCACAGAGACTGAGTCAAGTACATAAAGGTATTCAGAAATGGTTCAGGAGAGAAGCACAAAAATGTCTACACTGGGAGTCCTGTGCGTCTGGTGTGAGGCAAAGTTGGATGATTTCTCTGCCACAAACATGCCTATTAAACCTGGTCATTAACCGAACTGTTGAATAAGCTACATTAGAGCAGAGAAGTCATCAAAATGATTATACACCCCTGCTGTAGATATCTTAGAGTAAATAGTTCTCTAATTGCAAGGGTGGAAAGTAACAAACAACATGAACTCTCATTACCGTACTTGAGCACATGGTGCACTAATAGTACTTTTGAGCATAATTAAATAATTCTACCTTTTTTAGAGAATATATTGCATTTTGCTGCATTCATTTCTCATCAGTGTTACAGATTTTTTTTTTTAAATGATAATTTATTATTTAAAAAAAACAAACAAACCAATTCTATATTTAACCCTGGAAGACTATAGTGCAATTAACAGAGAGTGAAATGTGAAATTTTAAAATGAGTAAATGGTTTCTGTGACCTAATCAAAATAAAGCAGTTTCCTATCATAAGACTGCACAATGCTTAATCAGTAGCAGCAGTGTCTGGGACAGTGGAGACAGGTGAGAATCCTTGACCCAATTTATCAGGTATCTTCTGTTTCAAATGCTTCCCGGGAAACTGTATGATAATGAGCTGCAAATTATGGAAGCCAAAACCAGTGAAAGTGTTGACATTTAATAGTTCAACATCAAACCTGCAGAAAGATCAGGTAAGCTTTTAGCTAGCTTAGTGAACTAGACTTGCTAGCCAAACCTTTTGATGTTGAACAGTATGAAAGCTCTGAAGGAAAATGAAGAAAAATCATAAAACTTTAATGTTCAGTAGCGATCGTCTGTTGGGTTAAATCTATCTAAGCACTGCTACACCCTATAGCTAATGGTCAGAATAATGTGCAATGTGTGTCTTTGCTAGATAACTAACTACGTAGCTAGAAAACTGTAAGAATCAACACTGAGCTAGCTAGCCACAAACCTAGCAAGCTCCCAAAAACAGCATTTGGCTCAGTTAGATAGCCAGTTAACATAGCCTTCTTTATATACTGTTGATAATTGAGGTGGTGTTCACATTCGTATAGCTCAGTTGATTGGCTAGCATCAGAAAAGAAAAGACAAACGTTTTTGGATTAGCTGTGTCAATTATAGACATATGAAAAGGAAAACTGTAAAGTAATGACTCAACTAGTTTTTCACCTGATAACTTATTTATTTCTACTTGAGGATATTAATGGAAACCTACATTTACTTTTACTCAAAGTGAAATGTCAAGTCGGTGTGTTTTGCACATACTCCACTACTGACTTATTGCAAGACGTGATCAGTACCCATATTAAAATAGATATTACAGAACAAAACATAATTATAGGAGCACACAGCATAATTAAATTAAAGCCTCTTGGCTGTCTTCACGGTTTATTGCTAATCTGTGATACGAAAATTGATTGATGTCAGAGACGTCAGTAATGATTTGGGTAAGCTTTTGTAAAATGCATCGAGTGTTCAAAACAGCCATTATATTATTCATTACTTCATGCATTTATTTATATGAGGAGGCATGCTAGATATAGAGCTCAATGTGGCTAATATGCTGGATATAATGACTATGACTTTCCCAGTGAATTCCTTGCTGGTAGCATCATTAAATTTGCCTGTGCAAGCAATTTAGCATGCGACTTTCTGAGTAACCCTGCTTTCGAAGGGTTAAAGAAAAACAGTGTGTTGCCTGGACAATAGTCATGCTCAATTCACACTGTTTGTCCACCCACTCTATGTAATTATCTGCAGAAATATTTGTGTTTCTGAGGGCAATGTGATCACTCAGATAAACAGTGCTAAACAGTGCTGACTCTTCTTTTAATTCCGCAAAAGCTTTTTCTGCTTTAGGGGCATGATGGATATCAGGTGATCAGGGCGAAGAAAAGCAATTATTTTTGCATAATAACAGCCATGTACCATGCTCTACACACAGGCTGTTCCAAGCAAGAGCCTCTTCCCACTCAGTTTGTGCGTTACTGTCAGAGTGCCAATTACTGTACAAGCAGGTAACATCCGTTTGAGCCAGGCTTCATTCCACCAAACCCATTACGATTCAGACACAGCGTGATAGCCCTATTTAGTGCAGCAGCACACTACAACAATGCCTCACTCCAGTGCACAGACACATATATACACCACATTATGTAGTTCAGTGTCACAGTGCAATAATCTAAGGAGGAAAAAGAAAAAAAAAGTGCATTTCTATAGAAATTGTAAAAAACGTAAGGGGAATAAGAAAAGCTCATTATTCTTGCTATTGGTGTATATTCAGTAATATATACATATACACATGTATCAAATTAGCCTGAAGCCATGAGTGAGCCTCACCGAATACTGGATGTTTTACCTAAACATAAACTCGTGCATGCCTCATACATTTCATATGCATAGTACATGCAGTAATTGCCAGTAGTAGTTAAAAAAAAAAAAAAACCTGGAAAGTATAAAGCATTAAATTTGATACGCAATAAGATGGCTGGCAAGGTGAAGAAAAAGACAATGAACAAGGGAGATCAATTAAATTCCCTTAAGCAATTACCTTTCAAAAGCACTTCCTGTTGTTAATAATTGATCTCCTAAATCAATGATTTTAATTGGTGGTAAGGGGTAATCTTGGCACACACACTTTTGGGACTCTTTCCTCAGGCAGATCTCAAGAAATGAGGCTGCAGTGTGGTAAAAGTGCTGTACCATGTCTTCTCCCAAAAGGTAAGAGAGCCAGAAAGCTTCTGAAATCAAAACATACCTGGAACCGTTCAGGCTGCATCTGCACTATGAAGAAAACCCAGCCAGACTTTATTCAGCCAACATACACCTCTCCTTATCCAGATGCTCCGAAACCTCTTCAGGTCTTTAAGATTTCGTTTCATTCACACGGAATGAGAGTTTTATTTACAAGGGAGAATCAAATAGTATAAGCGAAATAGATTTAAAAGCTTTAATAGAAGTAACTGTGAGAAACTGAACATATCGCTTTTTCACATGGTCCCCGTGCGTGACGACGCGTTTGTTGTATCGTTCAACTAGCTTCTGTATTCCTGCTCTGGAAGCCATCATCATCATCATCATAGGTGAATCTGCAACCGTGCAGCGCTCCCTTATGTGGACCGAAGATGTTATAAACGCTGGGCACCAGATCCCGGCTGTAAGGAGGATGTGGAAGATGTTCAAATCCAAGCCTCTACTGTCGCTGCTGCTGTATGAGGACATGCACTGTCGTGGTGCAGAAAGACTGTTTTGGACAGCATTCCACTTCTTTTGCTGTGAATTGCGGGTTAAGTTCATTTTGCAGCAATGCACAGTCATTTGCACTTTTCAATCTCTGTCCATGTGCTTGGAAATGCACCAGAATAGGCCCCTTCATGTCCCCAAAGAATTTTAACATGATTTTCTTGGAGGAGGGCTGACTCTGAAATTCTTCTTTCCTATAGAAGATGGATGTGTCCACTCCATGCGTTGTCTTTTGCTTTCTGGGTTATCGCAGAATTTAAAAACTGCCTTTTACATTTTGTTCCTCTCTCATATAGTCCATAGCTATACAGTTGAATTTATGTTTTTTATACTCATATTCCTACTCTATGGCCTATACCCACCAACATAACGAATACCGAGCAATATCTTCTTGTTGCATAAACAGGATCTGCTCTTAATCCGTAAACTCAGTTAATATTATGTACATTTGACATTAAAATCACCCTGCTCATATCTGATTAATCGTATAACCGAGCACCACATGTCCTAAACAAAGGAACAATTACACGAAGGATAAAGAGCAGGACTGATACAGCCCAGATAACATCTGTAGAGACCAACAGAGGCTTTTCCTTTTTAAGAGGAAAAAAAAAACAGAACCAGAGATTCTTTAATCTCTTTCCTAATAAGCTAAACCCACTCTGAGGAGCAGCAGCGCTGCCTCGGGTCCATCTGATCCTATGATCCCTTCAACAGCAGTCCTGCATGCACCATCAAAAAAAGACCAGCTTAAAACAAAGTGAGCTTAAAAACCCAGAAGGCATGCTAATGAAAGTGAATCAGTGCATTCTGCTTCGAACTAAAACAAACGGTACGCCAGTACACCACATAAAAGACAGATACAACCGATTCATCCTATAACAACCATTCAACTTAATTCCCTGCTGTTTTGAATATGCTTTAGGTATTTGCTTTTGGGGTTTTTTTTTTGTTTTTTTGTTTGGTTTTTGTCTTGCTTGCTTAGTGCAATTATGCGCATGAGGTTGCTTTAAAATAGATACAGTACAGATAAAGCCTGCAAAATGCGAGTGTATTTTCTTGCTTCTTTGTTTCTTTTCATTTCTCTCCTCCGTGTAGATTGTTCCATTAACCATGATAATCTGCAGATGTGGGCTTGCCCACCTTGCTGAATTATGCAAACCCTGCTCAGCCTGGGCAGAGGAGTTTAGCTGAGGCTGATGGAGAAAGACAGACAGCTTGTGGTCTCTCTTTTGAAGAAGACAGCCTAACTCTAATCCCCCATCTCCTCAGCCTCTCTCTCACTCTCGCTCTGTTTTCACCTTGTTGTCCAGCGCTTCACCTTTCATCCTGCTCCTTCAGTCTTGTCTTTTAAAAGGACATACACTTTTCAACTTTTTCTAGTTTCTTCTATGTTTTATTTTTTCAGCATGTGTCTAAGCTGACCCTCCGTATGGCGTCTTAGTAAAAATCCTTCCATGGGCTGCTTAGGTGCCAAAATCCACGAGGAAACATCCTGGGTTATGTGAATGAGATTGACATGCTTGTAAGATACCTTCGCTGTCAAACAGAATAGACTCAGGTGCAGAACAATAGTCAAAAAAAGAAAGAAAAGCAAAGTAGGGAAAGCATTTTGGAGTTATTACCATGTGCCAGTCCTGCATCAGGTGAAGTACTTGGAGTCGAGCCAAAATACAAGCAGTGGCATTGTGAAAAGGATGGTTTAAAACCATTCATGGGTCTAGCTTGTTTGGCATCATTATGAAAATAAGATTAAAAAAAGGCTCCGTTTGAAATGATTCGCTTGTAGAGGTAGGAAAGCACTCCTTCTTTCCCTGTACGAACTGACCATGCTTTATTTATTGATCTCTTTCTTGGGTATTATCAGTTTCAGTGAACAAAACCTAACCATTTGCATACTAAGTGCATTTTCATTTATTTATTCAATAAAAGTGTAAAGCAGTGATCTAATTTACTCTGTAATTTTACTGCCCCACTTTCAATAAACCAACAGTTTTATTTTAAGAGCATAGCCTACGTTTATTACCATTAAACAGTTAAGATACACCCACAGCTACAAATTGAAAATGGCTTTATTTGTTAGAAAGATGCTTAGTTTAATTGACTACTACATCAGCCAAGAGTATTCTCATAGAGTGGTATCCTTTTTTCTCCAAGTCTAAAAGACAATTAACAAATTCAAGCATATAATGTAACTCCAAATGCCTATTTGTAAAATAGCATATATACTGTAGTTTCAGTATTAAATATATGAACATGAACGTATCAAGTGAAAAATAAAATGGTTAGTAACGTGGGCATTAAATTGTACCCACGGTCCCATCTAAACTATTTTGTCAAAGGTAGTGGAGTTATTGCAGCATTGTCTTGTACATTCAGTCTTACTCTTTCTAGTCACTGGTGTTTTCAGCCAGGCTCACTGGAGAGCACCAATACCAATTTTTCATAGCCAATATCACGTCCAAGGGCAAATCTCAAATCTCAGAGCTGCTACCCAGCACTAATATTGCTACCCACCATTCTGCTGTAAATGGTTATCCGTATACAGATCCTGCATATGGACATAATATGCTTTGTGTTGTTTTCATCCATCTATTTTGAATATGCTCAGTCTGGGAAATGAAATGTAGATATCCACTACGAGAAAACAACATCATGGTTTATACTGTAGATCTGTGTCTTACTTAAGTTTGTGTATTATCATCAGTGTGCACATAGAGGCCGTACAGGGACTGATATGCAAAGCATGTGGTTATGGGGCATCTGTGCAGGTAAAGCAGGTTATTTTCAAGCTGCTTGATCAAGGAGAGGAATACATCGAGTAGGTCTGTGACTCCTGGTTTGTGCGCATGTGTGTGCATGTGTGTGCATGTGTGTTTTTGTGGCGTGCAGATAGTGGCAGGCTCATTAGTAGAGTTGGGCAATGGTGACTTTGTGCAATGTGTGGTGGTGTTTGTTTTCTAATTAGGGTTAGGCAGTTAAGCCTTAGACTACTGTTGACCTCTGATTCGGCCCTGCCAGTGAAATCAAACTTACCACACAGTTAACTGTCAAGAGGCATCCCTCTATGAATTTCAATATGGTCTCATATGGGCTTCAATGTCTTCCTTCAAGTGGGATAATTAGTATGTAGCTCACATGAACTTCACTAACACACACACACACACACACACACACACACACACACACACACACACACACATGTCTAACTTTTCTTGTCTCCCAAATTGACATACTCTCAAAATTATTAATGTAGCTTATTTATGCTATGCATACACCTAAAGGTAACCATAACCTCAGTAACCAAAAGGAAACATAATGCAGTTTTGTGAAAAGTCGTTTCCCTCTAGACCATGAGCTATTCCTGTCCTTGTGCAGACATTTGGTCCCCACCAAGTTAGAAAAACATACCCACATAGAAACGCACTGAAATAGTCATACACTCTCTGTGTAAGCTCTCTTAGACTTTCTGCAATCCCACCCCACCCCACCCCACCCTACATACTCCCTTTCAGGAAAATAGCCATCGTTGTGGTTCTGAAAGCACCACCTTACCTCCATTAGACAGCCTACCACCATGTGTGTGCCTGATTGTGTTTGTGCCTGTGTGTCTGCGTGCGAGTTCCGACTCTTTTTGAAGTGCGTGATGGGCTTGATGGATCATCAGATAGAGTGGAGTGGAACACAGCCACAGAGCTGCATAAAGGGCTTGGAGGTTTAAAAGAAATATGCATAAAAAAAAAGTTTAACATCCTCTCCAAACCTCCTTCCTCTTTCCTGCTGCCACACCAGGAGATGAAAGGACTGTGCTTGTGCAAAGGCTGAAAAAAAAGGAGGACTTATTTTTTGCGCATGCCACCACTTTGGCCAGCCAAATGCATTTCATCCTCACAGCAGCACAAGGGAATGACAAGCTGTGTGTGGAGAACAGACTCTCACCAGAACTTCAAACAAACAAGAAGGAAGATGAGTATATAAGCAGACAAGGCCTCACGCAATGGCCAGTTCCAGGAGGATCCGCATGCCAGGAGGAAAACTATAAGAACTCATCTAATAATATGCAAATTTTTTTTGGTCACATGAGATGGTTGGCATTTATAACCACAAGTGATCCATATCTTTCTTTCATGTTAACATACCTGATTCGATTTCTTAGGCTATTGTTTTGAGTACTTCTCCGTTTCGGTAGATTCTTTCCAGTCGTGCTAGAACAGATTCCCCAAATATTCATGTAAATCACCAAATTTCCTGATCCTTTTAATGAATATAGTCACAGCTGTTGCTGTTTTCCATTGTTGTTTTCAACACTGCCAACACTGGATGTTGACACAGTGAAATCCACATGCACATTACAGTGCACTGGGAAAAAGCCACATGGCTGTTCTCATTTATGCTGCAGCAAATATGCTTTCGAGCTTCTAACGCATATAGAAGTGGCTCGGGTCTGATATGAAAAGATCCCTTTTTTGTGTCCACATTAAAGCAGAAAATTGAATTTGTGTCTCTTCTAACTGGTTATGCAAACATAACCTTAGACACACACATAAGAGCTATATGTAGCTTCTGGTGGCCTAGCCGGAGTACAGCGGCACACACAAAGCAGCTTAATCATTCATAAATGTACCAAGGTTAATAAAATATGTAAGGCCACTCACCAGCGTGCTGGGAAAGTTCCCCTGCACAGCTTTTGCTTTTAAAAGTCACCCAGCAAATCAAATCAGCATACCTGTTATAAAGTTTATTAAGTGTGACTGGCATTGTATGTGAGAGTGGTGTCTGTGAGCGAGAGAGCAAATGAGACAGCTGGAGAGAAAGGAGTAGAGAACTTGACTCTCGAACCGACCGCCATGCTGCGCATGTGGCAGCTTAGAGGACAAGGTCACACAGCCTGTAGTGTCTGTAAGACTAATCCTGTCAGGCTTTTATCCTCCCCTTCCTCTGCCACTTAAACACACTCGCCTCTCTCTCTATCCCTCTCTCACTTTATCCTTTGCTTGCTCCATCTCTAAAACTGGGGACTGGTGAAGGAGCTGGACAGCCCCAAATAAAAAAAAATAAAAAAAGCTCATTTAGATTATGCTCACTACCGCAGTGTGCGTGCGTGTGTGTGTGTGTGTGTGTATGCATGTGTGTGCGCAGTGGAGAAAGCTTGCAATCAAGGGCAGAGTTGTGTGACAGATAGAGTGGCTAATAAGTGTAGTCTGGAACTCTCTATTTCCTCCCACCTCCAGACTTAAGGGAGTTTAACCAAGTGGAAAGACCACTGCTGTCGTGGATTTAATGAAAAAACAAGCAGAATTGTTTACCGAATAGACGCTGATCACCATTTTTATAAGGATTCATTGTGAAGCATATCAGGCTTAAATCTATTTAGTGTGTACACTGAACAAAAATGATGCAGGATGTAGGCAATATTTTGCTTTGAGATTGTCCTAAAACAAATGTAAGATTCAACCTATTTCTAGACATTTCAAGCTTGAATTGGTCTGATTTTATTTTATCACATTTATTTATTTATTTATTTATTTATTTATTTATTTTACACAATAATCTTTCGACAGAGGACAAGCGCTGTACAACTGCCTAAATGTACGCTGAATATTCTTGTATTTGTTATAGAAAAATCTCATAAGGATAAATAGTACGGTTTTAATTCAGGATACGTTCACATCCTAAGGTATGCTTTGTGCAGTGTAACAAATTAAAATTGTTCTGCAAATCAAATCTCTTACTATTAGAGGGGCAGATTTCAACTGTCGTTAGGCACTTTCTTTGTGGTCTCGAGCCTAGTGATGTGTTCACCAGGTCACTGAGTGTTTGCCATGCAAATGATCCCAAATCAAAACTTGAGCTGTGCAAACGAATTCAACCAGGACACAACAAAGCGTTGTTTACATAACCTAATCCCAAGCAGAGCGTGTGCCTTTGAGCTTTTATGTAGTCGTAACAGGCAGGACAGGGCTTTCTGTTATTATAAATCAGCCGTTCCTAGTATGCTCCAAGTGCAGTATTGAGAATATTACAGAGTAACCAGTTCTTTCAGAAGGCTCATAGTATTTATAGAGTGAACAATAAGGTCAAAACAAATTGTCTCCCCTAAAGCATTGTGAGGGTGCCTTATGCTCATTTCTTTACCCATGCGTGGCGAATTGGACATGGTTATGGCAGGTTAAGAGCACTGGGGTCCATATCCGATTAGAGCAGCCTGTGCCAATAAGGTGCGCATAAATTGGACTAGAGAAAGAGAGGCAAGGCCTGGAAGCAAGAGGCTGGACAGTGAAATCCCTCCGGAGTGTGTATTCAAGAATTTATGACACCTCTCCCCTCCTACCCTGTCCTTGGCTTTGACTGCACTGTTTCTGAGGGAGCCGATTTCCAGCAAGACTCCTGATTAAAACGCAGGAGAAAGATGGAGCAAGTGACAGGATAGAATGAAAAAGCCCCATATTTGAGCACCATCCTTCCTCACGTCCTTCCCCTCTCCTTCCTCTGAGTTCTAGCACAACAGGAACATCGGATACACTCGGGCTTGTTTTCTGCCAAGGCGGCAAGACTTGTCAAATCAGCTGCTCCATGACGAGTTTATATGACGAGTGGTTGCTAAATACATCTAGTCAAGTGGTGGTAGTTTTAGTGTTTAGTCAGGCGGAACCTGTATGATTCGGCTTTACCCACACTTAGGGCTCAGACCTCATCAGTCTTGATTTATTATCACATTACCAGTACACACACACACACGCACGCGCACACACACACACACACACACACACACCATATGGCCTGGCTTTTCTTTATGGCCACAACTATTAGCCCATGACTAAAAATGTTTGCATGGGATGCTTTGCTAAAGTTCAGCATACACGTACTGTATATTTTAGGAATAGGGCCTGCACTGAAAACAATTCTGTCTTAGGAAGTAAAAATATATTGAGCAAAGACCAATTTTTTTCATGGTATTATTGTTTTATTTTATTAGAGTATTTGTTAAGTCGATTTCTGGACATTGTTACTAATCATCTGTTGACAGACAAATTCACTTCTTTCTAGAAGTAAATGCTTGTGCTTTTAAACAGGAGACACCAAAGGGTTAAATTAGTAATTCGTCTGGAAATGGGCTTTACATTATATTCACTTTGTCTTCATACGCTGAAAATGTGACATATTTACCTTACCTTAATAATTCATTGCTACGTCTTTAGTAGTAATTCACTACTACATCATTACTAAGTACTTGTTCAAGGTCATGGTGAATGTCCTTGACACTGGGTACAAGGCAGGAATACACCCTTGAGAGGACGCCAGTCCATCAAAGGGCAGTATAGACATGTTATTATCGAGAAGCCATTCACCTTCCAGTATGGGTTTGGGAGGTTGTAGAAAACTAAAGAACACCCTTGCAGACACAGGAAGAACACGTGAAACACTGCACAGACAGTAATCTGAGCTCGGGAACGAATTCCAGACCATGGAGCTACAAGGGGCTGTCCTATAGCCATAATCTTCTGTTTTTTCATTTTGTGATTAGTTACAGTGGCATTTTTGGCAGGACTTTGTGGTCTAGAGAGATTGCACAGATGGCAGATGATTATTTCAAAGTTGGAGACTGGACCTCCTTATTGTAGGCCAATGCTGTTCACCTAGTGAGCTAACTGTGGCTTGCTGAAACTGACAAAAAAAAAAAAAAAAATTGGCAGTTTATACGTTATGCAATACAACCTTATCAAATAACTCAAATAACTCTAATATTATTAGTACAACACATTTCCCCCATGTATTTAAACAGCATCCACAGCCTGTCTCAGGTACTCAGGCTGACAAAATGACCAAACAAAATGCACTTCCTTACTATATTTACAGTATAAACCACTCACTAACCATATGTTTCATGTTCGGACAGTAGCTTTAGGCATGGAAGACGGGAACAATACCACAGAATCCTGATCAATCCCTATACCACTGCTCTTTGCATGAATTTAAGTTGCTCCCCCTATTGCTGCCATCTATCCCTGCTGCCCGGGCTTTGTTAAGCACTCGGAGAGCCTAAAAGCAAGCTGTGTGTAAAAACCAGAAAGCAGGCTCTTTAAAGGTAGAAAATCCATCAAGCACTGGTTACAAAGTGGTCCTTTATTAAAAATGCAGCAGGTCTATTACTCTAGGACCAGGGCTTCCCTTTCCCCCTAGCTGACACAAACCAATAGTTTACCACGACTCCTTTGTTTAGAGCCACTCACAGGCTATCATTAGAGATAAATCTATCTGTTCAGTTGGTATCAGATCCCATTTGCCAAAGTATCAAAGGAATGCCCTCTATGGACTCCTATGGACGTTTACCATGAGCTACTCATTTATTTCCATTGATAAATACCACATCTTTTAATGGTGAATATATGAACAGCACATTCTCAGCACATTCCTCTGTACAGTACATACCTATTATGTCTAAATGACTGATAGTCTTAACCACCATTTTTGTTCTATATAAGCGTACGGTTGGTTGGTATGTTCCTGCTTTCTGAGTCAACCCCACCCTTCTGAACAGATGGCTGGAGAAAATGCCCAGGACACAGTGGGAGATGGAGGGAAAAAGAGAGAGAGAGAGAGAGAGAGAGAGAGAGAGAGAGAGCAAAGACTGAAGAGACTACAATGTCAAGAGTGAATTTTTACAATAAAAAAAAAATAGAAAAAATTACTTCTGTACTCTTTGTGGAAAAAAGTACAATGTGAGCATAATGAATAAACTGGCTGTATAGATTTACAACTGGAATGCCGTGTCATATTTACCAAAACCCCCCTAAAGAAGGAAAGATTTGCATAATTTATGATTATTTATTTTTCTCTGCCATTATTGATGTTTAACATGAAAGGCACTTTTCCAAGCAGGCCGAACATTTCCTGTCCTGCACGCTCATAAAGGAAATACTCCAGGAACGACACAATGTGCACGTGAAAAAAAACATTAAATATACGAGAAAGGATTTTTTAATATATCCTCATTATTTCAGCAATGATTAATAGTGATCATCGGTCCTGGTATGTTCAAAACATATGTTCAGTACAATACATGTAAAACTACCTGTGATACAGCGTTTATCTGGTAATACTGTTCCGACACAGCAGCTGTTTATCAATTATATCTACAATTATATCAGCAATCCTTTAACAATTATAGCTAATTATAACTACACGATGATAGATATGATATTCAAAAGTGCTTTATTGGAATCCATTCAAAGGTGTTGATTAATTTTGTACATAGCATGGCTCAGGTGTTAGTTCTGGCTAATTTCTAACGTGACAGTTTATACAGGGACAGGTATAGCCGGCATTCTGCATAAACTGATGTTTAATGTGAAATGTTTAACGTAAAATGTGCGTGATTTGTGCCAAAACGTTCAAGAAATTTACGGACATATTCCCAACTTTCTTGTACAATGAAATTCTCAGTCAATAAATAAAATTTCAACATCGTTAAAAAAAAAAAGAAAAGAAAAGAAACATTATTTGTTGATTGATTTGGTGGTTTTGCTAAGGAAGTGTTTATTTAGCATTTTATGGAAGGAGTATCCAGTGTCAGCGCTTTATAAAGATTCATAGGAGGAAAGAAAGATATAATAATTAAAAATAATATGGCCTAATATGACAAACTGCATTTTTCATCATTAAATTCACAAGAGGGAAAATAATTACGATTCTGGTGAGAGAACAATTGTTTATAGCTGTTATAACATACATAATAATAGGAACTAAACCTTCTCATGGACGATCCACAGCCTTAAAAGCAAAGCTGAAAAAGGAATTTAAAAAACGTCAGAATGTGCATTTATTGTAAAATTATTGGGGTGGTAACATATCACAATACCCCACTATTGATTACTTTCCTGTACCAGCATGCCTGTCTTGTTTAATTTCTTAAATAATACTGTCAGCTAGAGTGAGAGACAATCTCTGCAACTCTTTTAAACCATGATAATTTATCCCCAGACTCCAAGAAGGCAATTTTCTTTTTTAGCCAAAGCTACTCTTTATTTACAGAGCGTGCAGCAGATGTCTCTAGGATCGCGTGAAATTTCACTAATGAATTCACGATGTCTGAAGGAATTACATGCACATGCTTTCTTTAGTTTGTGAGAAATATCAAAAACCTGTACACACTGCGCTGTTCATTCAGAGGCATTTCTAAGCAAATCGTTTAATCCTTCAGTTCTGACTATTAAAAGCCTGGAAGGATGAGCATATGAATACCAGGTTAAAAAAATATGACACTGAGAAAACTATGTACCAAAAAGATATGTAAGGCGGGAGTGGTGGAAGTTTAATAATTTGCAGCAGACCAAAGGAATGATTTAATACCACTATTAGTAAAAATCTGTTTATAATCTACTAGAGGAATATGGAGCTAATCTCAGCCCAGATTAGCCTCACACACACACACACACACACACACACACACACACACACACACACACACACACACACACACACACACACGATTGTTTTACCATCCTTCCGAGGACCATCCATTGACATAATTAGTAAAATAGCTAATTAATGCTATGCCTAACCCTAACCTTAACTTTAGCAACTAAAATGAAACCTTTTGGCTCTTTTAATTTTTAAAATAAACTACTGCAGTTTTTTGTTAGAAAGGAGGTTTTCCTTATATGGACCAGCCAGGTGTCCCCTCAGGTCAAAACTATCAAATATGCCTACCCCCCAATCCACCCACCCACCCACATGCGTGCGCACACACACACACACACACACACGGGCCCAATCCATAGACCTTAAAACCGAGGCAGATACACACAGGAAGTGTTTTTCTGCAGAAACATCAGAGAGCTGTCCCATTGGAAGACTTTACATGTATAATTCACACGCACACACCCACATGTTAACTTTGCGTGCCCATGTTATTGTGCCTCTAGCAAATAACACCTCTGCTGAAAATTCTCTTTTATGCATGCAGTTTTGCAAAAAGGAGGTAGAAGGCCAGTGTTTTTTTGTTTGTTTGTTTGTCTTTTGTTTTTGCACTTCACAAAGGAAACTTTTGGATAGCAGACATCCAGATAAACTGATTATGGCTTAGTCTATATATATATATATATATATATATATATATATATATATATATATACTGTGTATATATACTGTGTGTGTATATA
>JAQMCW010000032.1:17272299-17285135 GCA_030068335.1 Chrysichthys cranchii | reverse complement strand
CACACACACACACACACACACACACACACACACACACACACACACACACACACACACACACACACACGCGCGCGCGCCACACACTCCCTGCAGGTAGAGGTGTCTCTAGTGGAGGAAAGCACGCCTGGTCTAGCGTGACTGACAGGAGGGGCTCCAGACACTGGAAGGTAATTAATTCTTGTAAACGACCGCCATATCTGTCAGCTTTTATAAACGAGCCTTTATGCGTTATGGACGATTTAACTACTGTGCTGAGGGGAACTGACAGAGATGAGTGGAAGAGAAAGAGAGTGCGGTGAACACAACCCAATGTTCATGTGAACAGAGCACCCTGATGGTGTGAGAACTTGACTGTAATATAAACTTCAGCACTGCTTTACCCTCAACCATAAGCAAAGAAAAGATGTTAGTAGCGCTGGAGCCATCATGATGATTGGGACTGAGCCATCAGCCTAGAGTGCAGCCTTACTGCGTGTGCATGCTTTCACAGCAACGTAATATTAATATTATATATTTCTATATTCAGCTAATATAACACCTCTAACACCTCTAACACCCCAAGTAATAAAATATGACACTAAACAAAAATTTATATAGTGTACAAATACAAATATGAGCCAAAAGGTATAAAAATGCATTAAAAAAACATTGCTCTAGGTACAAAATCAACTTAGACATTTTATGAACATTCACCAAAACTGTCTTGTGCCCAGTGAACTCAGGACAGACTCCAGATCAGCTGTGAGTTTAACCAGAGTGTGCCTACTGCTAAAAACATGCCTCATTTTTTCTTCTTCTCTATTACAGCAATGGTGCAAATATTCACAAATGATTAGCATAAAAATGTTCTAATCAAGGACGCGTCCCATCATTTCCAGCATCATTTTCTCTATCAATCACTTGCAAATCCCACCCTGATCCCAAAATGATCAGACAAGACAATATCAGTGTACCATCTGAGAGAAGGTCAAGCCCTAAAATGCAATATTCTCACAAACCCAAGGCCTTCAATAAACAGAGCACGTGAAAGCACACTACACAAATATTGCATAATGTGAAAAAGAAATTATTTGATTCGGAAAATTTATTCTGACTCTCATGGCTTTTTTATTCATATCATGCATTTGCACCTTTTTTTTTTTTTTAATTGCATTTGATATAAAGCATTTGGTGCTATTCACCCCGCAAATTAAACTGTATATGTTTTAGTATACTTCTCTGTTCTTTCTAACCACTGTGGCCATCTTAACAGAATTACATCTAGCAGTGGCATCACTCATACAGTGCTCATCCAGACTTGTGCATTCACAAAGGTACGATTTATAAACGTGATTAAAGAAAAAAACAGACAAGGAGCTCTTGAGAAAAAGAAAACTGTCCTGTTTGCTGACATTGAGAAAGACCTATTGCCACTGGGGTAATATCAAATGGCACATGAACATAGACTTCCACTATAGGAAATAGGAAAATACTCAGAGCCATCACTCCTAAATGTAGCACATACTCACACCCAACATGGTGCTTCATTTCCTGTGGCTTCAAATGCATGCTCCCTATGGGCTGCTAGGTGTTTTGATGAGGTGCTCAGACTCGAGCATTTCTTAAACACAAGTGGGAAAAGACCCATTCATAGCCTCTGTGCAATGATGCTGCTGAAATATGTTTTCTTCTGCAGATTAGTGAACAGCAGGGGAAAGAGAGCAGAACAGAGGCCATGATCCTAGTTCTTCATTCTTGAATAAGATGCAGTGGAAATGGTGCAGGGAGGGTGCGGGGAGAGAACTACAACATACTCCAAATGTGTAAAGAACAAATATTGAGAGAATACACACACAGCTGGAATGCATGTAGGAGAAGGAAGAGGAGGAACGTTTTATGTTTTGCTTCTTGTTTTTCTTTCATTCATTCATCTTCAGGAGCCGTTTTATTCTGGTCAGGTTTAAGGTTTATCTGGAGCCTATCCCTGGGAGCACTTGGCACAATGCAGGAATACACCCCGAATGGATTGGCAGTCCATTGCAGGACACCATGCATTTACACACAGTTTAATGTAGCTAATTCACCATGCTTTGGAAAATGGGAAGAAATCAGAGGAAACTCACCCAGACAATGAGAGAACATGCATGTCTCTGCAAATACAGTAATCGGAGCTCAGGATTGAACCGATTTTTGAATCTCAAAATAAATAGCACCTTTAATGACACTAACAGACCAACCCTAATCTTACAACTAAACTGCTAAAATATGTATTATACTCAAGCCCAGGAAGCTAGAAAGAAACCTTTATCCATTGTTTTTACAATGGAATTCGACAAGATTTTGCACTCTGTGGTTTTGCCCTCTGGGTCCATGCAATGTGTTTGTCAGCATTAATAAGAATACAGTTAATAAATGCCACAATTACAGTATCAAAGTCCTACTTCTACCCTCTTACCCCCAGATTCTCTAAACATGCATTAATACTGGCCAGATTAATTTCTACAGTGGTGTTAGGAAATTTAGTCCGTAATAACGCTGCATGTAAGGTCATCCTTCCAATCCAAACAGAACAGACCTTTTTACAATGATGGGCTGCTTTTTTTTTTTCCACTTGATGGGTTTAACAACAGGGTAGAGACTCTGTGGAAGTCTCCAGTACAGGATGTTGTTAACTTAAATATCCTGTCCTTGATATATCATTAAAAGTTCCTATATATGGAATGTAATTCACAGAATTCCCAGTGAACATTTTTTCTTGTGTGTGGCTCAATAAAAAACCAAGGGAAAATGCACAACAGCCAATGTACTGATGATCCTCTTATAGAAACAGCCATTTCATACATGCACGATGTGTTAGTAAGGCTATAGAACATGTACTGGCAAGAAATAAAAAATCTGCATCCAGTTTATAAGTAGGTGTTGCTTATATCTTCTTTTAAATATGTACACCTTTCAATAGCTAGGTTATATGAAGTGATTTCTATTCAAGAGAAAATGTGTTTTTCTCCAGTAAGCAAGAATTGAAATTTAGCTGATTCCCCATGCTGATTTGTTATGTGGATATTTGACAGCTGCCCCAGGGACCTTCATGCCATATTAATGGAAAGAAATACGACCAAGACCACTGTAATTATAAAAGCACTCCAGGCAGACACACTGCATCATAATTTACACAGCTCCCATCATGTTCAGTACTATTTTCAAAGCATGGCAAAGAAAACCATTATCAGTTTCATCAATGTCGTTATACTTATCTTCTTCATTAAACATACCTCAATTCATCTTTCCTAACTGAACTGGAGTGATGAAACTGCATGCAAATTGCATTGGGTTTGATTGCTGCATACAACCTCTAGGAAATGTCAGGTGACCTAAACATGTTGAGGATGTCTTCCGTTAATTTCTGTCAGAGCCCGAAAAAAACAACAGGTAAAGATCACCTCAAGGCTTTGTGGAGGCGTTCAGCTGTGCTTCAGCTGGACCAGGTGTACAACCTGAAAGACAACAAGCAAAGAGCCAAACAGAAAGCATTTACGCAGAAGGAGTTTCACTTAGCCATACAGAGCCTGTTTCCCCAAACAAGCCTTCAGTTCTCTGTTCCCATCCACGAGTATGAACAGTTACTTGATCCATCGTTGACATTTCCTCAAAAGATCTCGAACGCATATAATAACAAATCCCCTCCCAGCCGTTGTTCCATTCTGAAAAGGATAAATGCCAACGTATTTTTTTTCACAGAACTGACCAAAACCTCAGGGAGGAAGTTCCGTAGTGATGGTTTTTATGCATGTAACCAGAAGGACTTTATTTTCTTATTATTTCTCCATTTGGTTGTTCTATGAACTCGGAATTGCAGAAAAAATATTGTCCTTCATTAAAAGGAAATCCTGTGGTGCAACTCTAAGGTTATACCATATAGAACTGTCAAAAGATAAAATAAATATGAATAATAAATAAAACACCGCTGATCATTACAAATAATACTATGACTATAAATGCGCTTGCATTATTAATGCCCAATTCCATTATTAAGACAAATTTGAATAACATTACAAATGGAGGTGAAATGAATGAGGTCATTTTAGAACATTCATAGCATCATTATAACATCACCCTTCTGACCCTTATTTTTTCAACTACATACAACTAACTCTCCCTTTATCTTGTTAACTGAACTACATTTCCAGTAACTGTGCATATACAGTATTACCACTCAGTCTTCTTTACAGAGTTATTTAAGTGCAGTTTATGGTAACACTTCATAGAATGCGTAACTGAAACAAATCCAAGATTTTAAATGGTGAATAGGATGTGATGACTCACACTGAGATTAATGCATAAATCCCAAATAAGCATAGACTGTTTGTAAAATAATGGCTGTTCCCAATATAAAGGAAACAAGGAATATCGTGGGGAAAAAAACAGACAGCTCAAAATTACCACCAGCACTACCTTTAAGGAGACGGAATACGAATCAATATTGAGCCAAGAACTGAAGAAACTTTGGCAAGAGTCATTCCAGGAGTCATTCCAGGACATCAAGTCTTCCTTAGATAAGAACTATTGCTGAATGCAAGGTCAACTTGGTAGAAGTTGTCAAGATTAGGTTGAGGGACCTGCCAAGTACTTAGCTACATACTTCACAGAGAAGTTACTACATTGGATAAATAGTAACACTGGGAAAGCAAAGTAAGATATACAAAAGAGAAGACAAAGCTGCCATTTTTGACCGTTTTATTACAGTTAAAGAATTAATCATTGGCGTTCTTGTGCCAAAACTGGAAGATGATTGTAAACTGACATCACCTACAACTGTATGACTGGGAGGCAATACTCACTCACTCGCTCATATTCTGCTGCTTAATCCTGTTCAGGGTCGCGGGGGGGAAGCTGGAGCCAATCCCAGCTGACTCTGGGTGAGATGCGGAGTTACACCCTGGGCGGGTCAGCAGTCCACCATGGGGCCATCACACAACACACGACCATTCGAACTCACACTGAGTGGAGAACATGCAAAAGGCGACCAAGTCGATCCCAGGGATTGAACCCAGGACCTTCTTGTGGTGAGGCAACAGTGCTAACTGCTGCACCACCACGCCACCCTGGGGGTCAAGGCTGAGAGATAAAATTGCATATCCTATCCTAATTTCACGGATAAAACGATAAAAGACCAGATGTTTTCAAAATGCAACCCACTCCAGCTGATATTAGCATTTCTAAAAAAAAATGTTTAAAAAATTAGACATTCTTATCAACGTCAGTACCTTTATCTGAGAAATAAAAATTGCAGAAAATACAGATTTGAATCTACTAAGAGGGAGCTTTCTGCATCAGAAGAATTACTCGATATATAAAAACAGTGAACACAAAGATTTACAAAACAGTTTGGGGTTATCAAGAAGTGAGGTTCTTTTTCATTGCTGTAAAATGGCATTACATAAAAACTTGTTTATGTCACTTCAACAGTGTTTTTATCGGGGCTGTTCAGAATATTCAAAAGTATGTCCGAATTATATCAGTGCCTACAAATATTCTACTTAGGGCTCACAAAAGATATAAAAAATAAAAAAGAACCATGAGAACTGGAGGAATTAACATGTACGTTTTGAAGATACTATATCTTGGAAGAATGTAATCTGTGTACAGGTATTGTGTTTCTACAATACAGAAAATTGCCATACTGTGCATCATGAAATATATTTTAAGCATTGTCCAGATGTTTACTAATAGCTGTATGTGTTTTATCATAAAAAATAATGAATAGTAATTAACAACTAATCTAACAACCTACAACACGAACAAGAATGGAGCCCGTAAAATCAGTAAGTTGTACTGTGTGCTGTCTCCAATTACAGAAATAAAGATCTGTAGGCTTTTCATTGGCTTTATATCAGGGCTCTAACTAGATTAATCATGGACGTTCCTGTCCTTCAGCCACTACACTCTTAAGCATTGTGCTTTATGCTTACAATGCTAAAAGTTATACCATTGTCCCATTTCCCAACTTCTGCTCAGACAGTTGCAACTTTCTTTAAACAATATTCTAATTTACCTCATAGCTCATCTCCGAGTCTGACAAATGCCCCAGTCTCAGTGATGAGTGATGAGCTGCTAGCACTTTGCTTTACAGCAAGAATTGTGTTCTTTAAGTATCCTGGGTTTTCACAAAAGGCACTATTTTTTCATAACAATATCTGCATCCATTGACTAGATTTCTGATTATACAGCATGTCCCACAAGTCTGTATCATTAGGCAATTATTTATTTAAAAACAAATATTATGACAAACGCTCAAATTGACGACCTTGCACTTCACGGCACTTGTGTATAAGCTGAATTCAATCTTCTCTTGTTTGGGTCGGAGCCATCGTGCATCTGAAATGAAAAGAAAACTATTACATTTCATGTGAGGAAAAATGTCTCTGGATCCAGACTTTTGGGACACCCTCCATACAGAAAAACTGCACACAATAAACCAACACTTCTATCGCTTTAAATCTTAAGTCCCAAGGTCTATTTTAATAAGAAATATTAGGCGCAAACCTTGCCTCTGCAGGAATCATATAAAACAGGACATGCTGTTAGCCTGAAGGCATGAGTGTGGTTATGGGAAAAGTGAGGATGAGCAATTGAGAGATAGTACGGCAGAGCTGAGACAGAGTGACAGGAGAAAGATGAAGAGTTAAAGGGAAGGAGGAAAAGATTTAGGGCTCATGTCAGGAATGCCAAGCACAATAAATATCAGAGGAGCCACTGTTGGGATGGCACTAAAACAGCTCTATCAAGGCACAAAGACACAGCAGCCACCATTATTATGCTAGTTTAGCCATGGTAATTTAATCACGTAATGATTAGCGAAAAATTTAACCCTGTCAGAATGGATTAGGTAAGAAGTAATTTAAGAGCATATTACGTCTTGTGGCACCCTGACTGCGTATTGCATTGCGACTGGGACTGTTACAATAAGTGTGTGGTTACACTCCTCTAATAGTGCACACAGGAACAAGGGGAACAGAGGCATAAATCAGACTTCAAACTGGGGGGGGACACGTTGCTGGCAGCTAGCTGGAAGAGAGCACGAGAAAGCCCTGAAACGTTCTATCGTAAAGCAGCTCATTCATCAAGCACTGAGAGGCTAGCTTCACCCGGAGGCCTTGGCTGCAACCGACAAGACTGCCTCTCCCTTCTTCATGTTTCTAGGATTTTCAGGGTTGGGCTCACGTTAGCATGGGTGATATCTGGAGGTGTTTAATTAAAACACCCCGGAACAAGCAGAAAGTGACTGAACTGTGAGTAGCCATCATGAATCATGCTGAGCTGCACTCATTGCTCCGGCTGTGTGCGGAGCTCTGGATTAGCTTCAGCCAAACTCATAACCTGGCCTCATTTTCAGATGTCCCACACCTGCCAGCTCACCCACGCTGTGCTTGGAGAGCAGTAAATCTAGCCATGCAGGGTACCGTTCATCACTACTGATCAGGTTATCACTACGCTTCTGACTCTTTCAAGCAGGAATACGAAGAGAAAAACCTGTCGTAGTTCCTAGAAGAACCTGCTGCAAACCACTTTGGAAAGGAGGTTTTGGAATCAACAAGACTGCGTCGCCTATTGCATTAGTCCGGCTCTTTTACACTCTTAGAAAGAAAAGTTTTCAGGGGGATTTTTAGGGTTCTACTTGGAACACGTTGTTATAGGGCAACACTCAGAATTCAACCCTAAGAGTTTATTGTGAGCAAGATGTTCAATTTGCCATCATTTATCATTGATCACTTTACCTAAACTGGATTTTTAGGAATTAGAGTTCATTTTTCCTCTTAATGTTGGTCAACGCAACTTCCCATGATCAATTTCCTGGCACATTCATTAATGAAAGTTCTTCTCTCATTGTTGATGTTAAGTAATACTTGAGATTACTCGAGCATAAGTAAAGTAAAAGTAAAGGGAAGCATTACTAGCTATAGTTCACATTACTCAAAATCAACAACCAGAGACTTACAAAATGGAAGTGGAAATCTATGGAGATGTTTCATAGATGTGTTCCCTTCTTATGAACAGCACTGATTATTGAACTTCTTGCTAATGCTTGTGTTCACATGATTAAAATAACAATGGCACTAAATGTCCCTCTGTCCATAACATTTGCTTGATATGACCTATTGAGTTTGACTCAAATGTCCTAAAATTATAGCTTGGTATGTAGCTGTTTTTACAGGCAAAACATCCACAAGCACACTTAATACCTGTAAGTCATTCAAAGCAATGTTAATGAAGACTGTTTTTAGGTTATGTGCAATTGCCCCAAATGAAAATTTAATGGAGCTAATATAATGTATAATAACTAATATAATTTAAGAACTATCTAATGAACATCCCCAACCTCTGATGTAACTTCATGCAACGGGGACTTAATGCAACTGCAATATGTGCTGGCAAAGCATCTGACATTAACGTTTAATTTACTAAGGCGGTAGCTAATCATGCAAACTGCGCCTGGGACCATCTACTAAATGCGCTCTGCGTGAGGTGCATGGTTTAAAAGCCACCGAGAAATGATACAAATCATCAAAAACCTTAGGCCTAACAAGGAAATATAAGTTCAGTGAGAAAGTAATAACTGTTTGTGAACCTGGTTTATTTTTAAATGAAGAGGAAGATTTAAATGAAAATTAAATTTTAAAAATCTATGTGGAATAGATTAATTCAGGGTGGATAAAAAGGGTGTAATTAAACTGTATTCTTTTGTTGTTATTATTATTATTATTATTATTATTATTATTATTATTATTATTATTATTATTATTATAGTCATCTGGATTTCTTACGGCACTTGGAAATTGGAAATGTCAAGTCCTGTTTAGGATTTAGAATTCATTTTCATGGGAAATTTATAAAGGTGTACATGTGCCATAGCAGGGTATCCAAAGCCAGAAATAATAGGTGACAACATGTAGGCAATGATATTCCTACTGTACTCTCAGAAACCAAACAAACAAACAAACAAACAAACAAACAGACAAACAGCTGTACTAAATTGCATGTTTTTTGTTGATGGAGTGGCACCCTAATGAAACACTTTTGTAACTTAGTATGACTACAGTGTACCTTTAAAAAGATTTAAGCTACATAAATGGAGTTTTTAAGCTAAAGCTTTATAGGTACACTATATTCACATAGCTGAGAGAAATTACCCCAGGGACAAGGAAAGGTACAGTGTAGAGCCAGTTTTTCTGAGAGTGTAGCTATTTTATGTGTGAAACAATCAACTCACTCACTTATTTTCTATACTGCTTATCTATCGTGGGTCAGGGGGAAGCTGGAGCCAATCCCAGCTGTGTTAGTCCACTCTGGGCAGGTCACCAATCCATCAAAGGGCTTGAAATCATCCAGATGTTGCAAATACCAAATATTGCAGGACACTTACGCAGCTCAATTGGTGAGCAAGACCTGAAGAGTTTTCCCTTTATTGTTCTTTCATCAAGGTCCCAAAGTGCTCTTGTAATATCCTCCTGAGACCCAAAGTCTAACAGTGCGTGCCTTGTCCTTTCTCCTCACTGTTTCTCTTTTTTCGTAACTCATAACTATTCATCTTGATCATTGTCTCCAAACAGGAAGAAGTTTGACAAAAGAGTAATACGCAATGGTCCTTATATGAGCATCTTACATGGAAATACACACAATGTAGCTTGGGGAAAATGTGATGTCCTCTCGGGAGGACAGTGGGGTCTCAGGGTGGTATTTACTTATATCGTCATAAATAAAGCAGATCAATAATCATGTATGTGAATAATTTGAATAATTCATTGACACAAACATGTACAGTAATTGACAAAGTTAATGCTCAAGACAAGGCATGTATTAGAGAACACCTCATACTAGAAGATACATTTTGAATTACTTTAATTTAAACAAAATATGCAAAATCAACTAATGGTTCCATAAGAGATGACTTTTCTATCTATCCTTGATAAACACTTCCTTTAGTAAATCCTAACTGGAGTTAGTCATATGACAATGTTTCACAGCAACACTGCCACCAAGTCTTTAAATAATCAATTAATCTGCTTTATGAGGTAATGGGAAAGTACAAACTTAAGCCAAATGGGAGCAAAACGACCAGACCTGCGATGAGATGGGCTAAAGTGCGCTCATTTTTTACCGGTTTAAGCTGTTCAATTGCTCCACTTCCCCCTGCAGGTGCAACAGATTTAAGTTCTGTGCAGGGAAATAACACACATGATGAATTAGGAGAGTGCTTGCTTTGTGTGACGAATGAAGCAGAAGGAAGGCCAGCATGTGTGAGTGTCTGTCCTCTAGCGTGTCAGTATTTCTCTGTGTGCTCTGCCAGGGCATGAGCACCAGCATAGGGCTGACTGATCACCTGTCTCCAACTTTGCTGCAGGGGTCTCCTTCTGCTTCACATAAGGTCGTTCACTGACTCCAGAAGTTTGGAGGTGCCCTATGTGACTAAGCACTTTTCCCCCGTTCGGCACTTACTCTGACTAATTCACCCTAATAAATGGAACGTCCTCAGAGCTTGTCAAGACACAGGCATCATTACTGAGAATTATGAACACTCAACAACACTGATTCCATGCGATGCATTTCTTGTCATTTCTCTACCGGATTATCCTTTTGGGATACAACCATCATATCCCATGCAAGGGCCAATACTACTTTATCACATGAATACCTTTTTCTGTGGCTGACTTGCCTCCGTTCAGGCTTGTTCCCTGTCTGCATGCTTGGCACAGAAGTAAACAATTTAATATGCAGCACAAAGTCGAAATTTATTTAGAGAAGGAACATGACACATGATTGAGAAGTGATAAAGGGAAGCTAAGGACTGCACACGTCAACCTTGAACGTAGTAGGTAAGATAGTAGGGAAATTTAAAAAGTAATAGAGAAAATAAAAAGTGGTAGAAATAAGTTTAAAGCTTGTATTTATGATCGGGATATGCCATTAAAATGAGAAAAAGGTCGAACGTAGAAAAATTCCAGTTTTCCAGTTTTGAAAACGTGACGTCAGGTGAATTAGCATATCACATTATCACATAAGTCTGTTTATCAGATAAAGAATGATAAAATAATGAATAACAGTTTATGAAAATAATAATCAAAAACAAGACAAAACGAAACACACAGTATGTGAATACAGACTATAGGCATATAAAATGCACAGAGCTCACAAACTTGGGGACGTTTATCAGTAGTAGAGAGCTGTATAATGTATAATGAACATGTGCTGATGCACAGATAGAGAGATGCAGACTCTAATGGTGATGGTCCAGAAGCTCAGATCTTATCTGAAGTAATTCACATGCTTAATATTTTAATATTTGCTGTCTTCTTACTCAGACATTTTTTTTTAACAAAACTAAACTTCCCACTACACGAACACTTTAACATATAATAAATACCTTATAATATTTACATACTCACTTCAGATGGCATGTGACATGTGACTGGCATCCACCTTCCTATTATTTTTATAAATAAAACTATACTTTTGTCCAATCTTCAACATTAAATGATCATTTTCAATGACAGCATGCCTGCTGTAGAATCAGATGCATGTTCTGGGCTGACAGGAGTGGTGATGTGATCTGACGTGATGTTCGTCCATCCGCTTCAAGGTTCGACATTCTGAGATGCTTTTCTACTCTCCACAGTTGTATAGAGTTGTCGTTAGAGGTGCTGTAGACTTCCTGTCAGCTCGATCCAGTCTGGCTATTCTCCTCTGATATCTCTCTATATCATCAAGGTGTTTCCACCAGCAGTACATGTGCTCACTGATTTTTTATTTAGTAATTTTTTTTTTTGCATCACTCTGTGTTAACTGTAGATACATTTGTGTGTGAAAATCTCCCGAGATTAGGAGTTTCTGAAATATTCAAACTAGCCCCATCGGGCACCAACAACCATGCCACAGTTAAAGTTACTGAGATCACATTTCCCCCTTCTGATGTTTGATGTGAGCAATAACTAAAGCTCTTGACCTGAACCTCTATGATTTTACGCATTGCTCTGCTGATTGGCTAGTCGTTTCTCAAAGGTTTCTATTAACTGAACATTTTCACCGAAGGACACTTATTACTGATATGAATAGACACTTTACACCATCAAAATTCGTAAAAAAATCTTGTAATAGACATGAATCCAAGTGGAACACATATTATGGGATTTTCCTGTTCATCACTCATCCTTTTTCCTTTGCTCCATCTCAAACACTCTGTGTAATTTGGCCAATATTGCGGTTACTCTGAATTCCTGGGGGTGAGTCATATTGTACTCCATTGCCTATGGGATATTGTCTTTCCAAAAATTTCCCTGCCACATGGAGCCTATTTGGCTGCCCATGAAAGAGTGCATGTGTGAAGCCTCATTCACATCCACCCTGATTGCCTTCCAGAGAACCCATGCAACAGCGTGAAATGACCTAAATGTCTCCAGGCCCAGCCCAAGTGTGTTCCCTCTCAATATAACACCAATAAACCACCCACCCACACACACACACACACACACACACACATGATCAAGAATGAGGCTTGTGCTAGCCCAACTGTGAGACATAATGATAGAAGCATTCCAAACCACATCGTTTCCAAGAGTTTAAAAGTCCACACTGGGACAAAAAAAAAAACCTCAGGGAATCAATTTTTGTGTTATAATATTTGTTAGAATACAATATGCCTTTCAAGACACCACAAGCACCTGTTGTGGTAAATAAATACCATAAACCTGTAAAACAAGGTCTATTTAGGTCACAGCTGCAGTAAACATATGCACACACACACACACACACACACACACACACACACACACACACACACACACACACACACACACACACACACA
>JAQMCW010000032.1:17237217-17253228 GCA_030068335.1 Chrysichthys cranchii | reverse complement strand
CTAATGATATATCGTTAGCACACTAAGTACAAAAAAAGTGTGTGAAAATAGCATGAGTACATCGAAGTATAATAAGTACACTTAAATTAAGTACACTTTAGCATCCTTTTTTTTTTTACCTGGGCAATGAGATTTCAAACGTATTACAAAAATGTATTCTTTTGATTTTGTGACATTTTCTTAGATAACAATATTTGTTACCCACAAGGGATGGAAAGGTCATTAATAAACAAAACGTATAAACGTATCTTCTAAGTAATTTTTTGGTTTTTTGCTTTAGGTTTTATTTTAATTACATTTATGTATTAGTTGTTCCTAGAGAGTGAAATAACTGGTTCAGTTAAAGGCAAAGGTTTGAAATTTTCATTATGAAATGCCATTTCTCTGTAATTAAAAAGCCATTTGAACTGGTGTTTTATTCTAATTAAGGGTTAAAGATAGGCCTGAACTTGTTTGAGAAATTGAAAGCAGTTGGATTTCCCAGAATGTTTGCCAAGAGGACTACATTATCCTGGCTCTTTTGGCCGGATCTGCACCACTCTCCACTCTTCTGAAACCCCAGAGTGTCCTTATTTAAGCTTTTCATTTGGCCCACATCCTTCTCACACTCAAGCAAGATGAGCTAGAAAGTTTAATGACATTATTAACATCAAAATGAAAACTGGATCCATGAGCAGCACTAATTAATGTCGCTGAGGGTTTGAGCACTTTACCACTCTCAGATCCAACACATTTTTTACAAGAAGAGTCACCAGTAGTAGGTTAATTCAGTGGACTCTCATCTAATCCTTCATTTCTTTGTTTTCCCATTCCTCTATTTGCCATTGCTTTTTGGACCAACACTTACTTCCTGAGAAAGAAAAAAAAAGCAGGAGATGAACAGCTCGGTCTGTTCAGACTGGATTTATTGGAACTTTGAAAGCAAGTGTGGGCTGCTTCCAGGGAGTCGCTGAGGAGAAGAAGCTGTGCTAAAGTCACTATGGCCACAGATGTTACAATTATCAAAAGGAGAATAATACACAACTGCTGCCACATTTTCCTGCCTAACAGAGAGACTTCCTGTTTCTATTGCCAGGCCAAATGCTACAGCCCTTAGCAATTTTGTGTGTTTGCCTGTGCGAATGTGTGTGAACATGTGTGTGTATACAGTATGTGCATTTTAGGGTATTGTGAGATAGAGAGAAGAAATAAAGACAAATTAGATAGACAGAGTGTGCTTTCCAGATGGTCCTTAGAAACAAAACTAATTTCCCATAATCACAGTCTTGGCCTCAGGACTCTATGCACATGTTACACTCCGTTTCTTCATGGGTGTGTTTTTTATTGTCTGTTTGCTCCATGTTCCCCAGTCCAGATGCCTGTATCACTTCAACTTCTTAACTTCCTTTCTTTGGTATACGCTGGTACCTGCTACGTCGTCGTTCAGGTGACATAAAAAGACTGCCTTGAAGGAAAGTGTTGCCAGCTTGCTACTAGCTTTGTTTTTATCCAATTTGATTTTCCTTTCCTTTCTATTTGGCTTATTAGTATTAATGTATATAATTTGAGTCTATTTGTATATGTTTATAAATAAGAGATAGCCGGTGTTTTGCTTGTTGTTACAAATGAATACTTGGTGAAACAGGTAGATTTAAACAGGTAAACTCCTGAGTGATGCAACAGAAAAACCCAAACCCTTCACCCTATCATCAGGAGATCGTGATGATGCCACAGTTATCAGTTTCAGGGAGTCCAAGAGAGCAAAACTGGCCATGCTGCCTGAATGGGAGGCACGTTTTTATTCTCTCCTTGTCAAGTAAAGAGATACTAGCCAACTGTAGCCATTTGTGAGCTCATAAATGTGGAAAATAGTTGTTAATGCTTTCCTCTGAGTGTGTTCAGCTGTACTGTAACATGGCAGTGTGAAAAGAGGTGTTGGTTGAGATTGTGCATCTTGGAGAAAGCATGTGCTAGTCTTCCCAATTGGTAGATGTCATGTGATGGAAGAGATCTGGTTAATGGGTGGGAATTACCAAATTATGATGTTGGAAGAAAATAGGATGGCATGGTAAAGTAGGTAGTATGATAAATCTGTAAACACAGTCTCCATCAACGTTCGCTCACTCAATTTCAGTAATCGCTTTTACCTGGAAATGTCGTGGTGGATCCAAAGCTCACTTCTGTAACATGACCTGGATATGATGCCGGGGTTTCTGTTAATATTCAACTTGCTAATTTGCACCTTCATACTCTCTCTCTCTCTCTCTCTCTCTCTCTCTCTCTCTCTCTCGCTTACATGCCAGTCATTTGAAATGTGGACTGGGCAATAACAATTAAACCAAAGCAATTCCAGAAACATTTTTGTTCGATTCTACAGCACGTGCATTCAGCTTTACTAAATAGTCATGAATACTGCACTAGTCACAGCATTCCCATGCCTCAAACAAACACAATTCATTTGATGAACAGATACAGTAATGGACCTTTCAAGCACTAATCAACATGTCTTACTAGAGTGTCTCTTGCTCTCATATGCTAAATGGAAGGCTATTTACAAATATATATTTGTACAGATTTTATTTTAAAAATGAAGGGTTTTTTTTTTAATTTTTTTTTATAAAAATACATTTTCAACATGTCTCAGATAATGTACAGCTTACCAAGGCACTTAAGTTGTGAAGTTTCTAATACATGATCTTTGCTTAAATGTTCTCTCGCAAGTGTGTAAATCCCAGCAGTAATTTAAAATAACATGACAAACTTTCTAGATCATTTTAGTTCTCCGGGGCAAGTGCTAGAGGAACATTATGGTGTTTTAAAAGCATAATAAACATAAAATTGTTTCAAAGTCCAAATTAATTTGCAAACGACTATAACACTATATCACCCACACACCTTACTTCTAACTCTTTGGAGTAAACTGCATGGATTCTGCAAATGAAAAAGGTCATTATAAATTAAGGGGAACCAAACAGTCTCAGAATGACATGTGGATATATGGAGAAATTCACACAAGCTGTAAGTGCACAGGTTAAAATGGGTTTTGGTTGGCCATAGCTTTTCTAGTGACTTATTGTGCATGAAATTATATTGCATGAAAATTCTGCTTAAAATGTTATTTGGGTTTCATTGCAAGCACACTTCTAGCCCATTCTCTGAATTAAATCGTCTATAATTGAATTGAATGAATTGAAATCAAATTAACCCCAATGCTGCTTGCTGCAAATAGTGCATTTATTACATGACTCAGAAAAGTTAAGTGAGCCTCATGGTTTCTAGGATTTGAACAACCTTTTCCGATTTTGGATGGTATTTCAAAAGTGCCTTCAATGTCATTTAGGTCTCTTTCAACCTAGAAATTCAGATGATTCATTTTATTTCTCAAAGTCATTGTGTATCCTTGAACTCTCCAGTAATCCTCCTGGTCTCTTTCTCAGGTCATCATATTAGCTTCCAGAGTTTTTTTAATGTTATTTTGTTTAAACTTCTGCTACTGTTTATAGTTAGACAGTAAAAGCAGTTTAGGAATAGTTATTATCACATAAAGCTACACCTAGACACATGGTTGGTTTACAGACACATCCAAACTCATTAAACGCCACTTGTCATTTGACTTGAAGATTGCTCTTGTTAATGTCCCAGAGACTATAAAAATTGGGCTGTAATTTGCCAGAAGGAAGAGAAAGTTGACACATAAAAATGCAAATGCCTCAAATTTATTTCTATAATACAGTACTGTGCAAAAGTCTTAGACGTCCTATTTTTTTAGGACAAATTTTATTGTAGATATTTTTTAATGAACTTTGCATTACTGAGTGAGTACAAAAAACATTGTAGATGTCCAAGCATTACTTTAAAAAAAATAAATAAGTAAATTGTAAAATGTATTTGAAAAATGTTGTATGTCAGTAAAGAATGCAACATATTACACACGAGACCACTTTTCAGACAAAAACATTATGAAGGCTCCTGGGATTTGCATGCAAGAAAATAAACAAGCGCAACAGTCAAAACCTCCAAGATGCTCAGAAAAACTTACAGCTCATTTCCTTACAAAACTGTATACATTACTACTTGGGGCAACAATTTAAAAAAAAAAAAAAAAAAAAAAAAAAAGCAACGGGTCATCACACCAAATATTGCCTTTGTTCAATTATTACTGTTTACTGCATATTGTAGTTTCTTTAAGTAGAAACATTTAACTGTATTATTTTTGAAGTTATTTTCACTTCACACTATTTCTTTACATATGCCTAAGACTTTTGCACAGTCCTGTAACTCACTGGTCTTTAACAAGGTATCATATGACCATATGCAGCAGCTGTAACTGTGTATATCCATAGAAGAAGTTGCACTTGAGGTACATTATTAGCCAAAAGTCCCAAACATAATCTTTAGCTGTAGATTTTGTTCCTAACACCCACTCCCTCACATCACTATGAGCTATCTCTTCCCTCGTAAGTCTTCATTAAGGGCCTCTTGCTGGATCATAGAATCACAACAACTGCCAAGACCAAGTCCCAGGGACAATTAGCTCATGTTGTACAATAACATCACGTTCTTTGTAGCTCAGAGGCAAAAGCACATGTAATGCCGAGGCTAAAGATGATGCCAGAGCCAGCAAATAAAAAAGCATCCATTGTTCTGCTGAGTTGAAAGTGAAACCACTCTTACTTGGCAAAATGACAGACCATAGCCATTGCACACATGAATTTATCAAGTATGCCAATTCCAAAGTTTAATTAAATAAGTACTGAATTATTGGTTCATCAAATGCTTCCTAATAGTTTTGAGCACATTCTTTATTTGGTACTGAAATACCAAGTAGTTGTGATTTTAAGGCCATGTAAACAGTAGAAATGCCAAGTAACAATTTTATCCCTGAGGAAGCAAAGCAGACTTTAGTAAATCAGTTTAGTCTAATGCAGCACAAGAGACAGGTTCAGCAAAGCCCATTTTTAAATCTAATCAATGTTGATCTCCATAAGATCAGCAAAACAACAACCAGTACTATGTAGAGTAGCAAATGATAGCTTGTCCTTAATGCCATGCCCTATTTACCCAGAAATCATAAATGATACATTTAGGAGTTGTTCACAGCTCCAGGACTGGGTGTTTGATGTTTGTACCAGGTTACTGTCCTCCACCTTCCAAAAACATGGATAGGTTACCCTGAGTTACCCCTAGGAAAAGAAATGTGTGTGTGTGTGTGTGTGTGTGTGTGTGTGTGTGTGTGTGTGTGCGTGTGCGTGTGCGTGTGTGTGTAATTACCTGTGAGGGACTGGCATTGTATCAAGGGTGTATTCCTACCTAATGTTCCTGAAAAAAAGAAAAACAGACTAGCTTGTAAAATGTGTTTTACTACTACTTTTTAGTCCCCGCAGATATATTTATATGATAGGATATGGATTTTTGATGGCAAAAATATAGAACATACTTTTTCATTAGGGATCATTCAGTGGTTGGATCCACCTATACCTATTTAAAAAACATGAACAAAGAGAAAGAGAGAACCAAAGGTCACGCAAACAGTGAATACTGTAAATCTGTCATACGCAGTGGTATATGAGGAGGGAAATCCCTCTTCATGACCGTACAAAGCCGATAGTCATCCAAGATGGATGGATGCTAACAAGGAAACAATGCAAATGAAATCTGCAATCTGCTGGCAAGCTGAGGCAACCCTCTGATTCTGTCACCTTTTACCGCATGGCATGTCACTGCTTCTGCCAAGTACTGTACGCACTTGCAGAGGCGTGGGTAGGACAGGTCACATGAGAGTCACGCAGAGATAAACAGCATGGTCTAGAAACCCAGACAAGACTAAACAAGTAGCGTGTCGACATAAGATCTGCTCCAGAGATTAGTGGCATACCTAGACTACTATAGTGCCGACCGATCTTTAGCTACATCAGTGTTAACACATCTTTGTACTGCAAATACATTCCTATATCTTAGATGGGTCCTTTAAGGACACACTTGGATAATGACGTTTTTTGGGGTTTTTTTGTAACAGGTGTACAGAAGGGTTTGTTTCGCACTAAATCTGATTATTGTGTTTGCTGATCGAGCAGCTGTGTGAAAGTGTGAGGCTGTTTGCGCAGTAGAATCACTGCCTCTGCATTGCTGTTTGACAGGCTGGTTATGATGCAGATTCCAGGTGAGAAGAAAGAGGCTGTCAGGTGTGGGCAACTGCATCCAGCAGAGCCCCAGCACCTAATGACGGCTACTTTAATGAGAGCTGATACATGATGAATGTGGCCATATGGTCAGACAGCCTGCACGAGCCAGGAGCATACTTATCTTTTAGCATTCGCCGAGGTAAGGGAATGATACAGCTCTAAAGTAACTGGAACAGCAGGGAAAGGAAGTGACCTTCAGCCACCCAGTGGAGGCTCACTGCTCTGCCTGTAGTTCACAGAGGTCTGACTGCTCTGAATGAACTCTTAATGCTTGTCTGCTTGCTGTATATGAGATATTAGTGCTGACTCCAGTGTAACCTGTAACTCAGTGGTTGATGGTTAATTGCCTATCATTTTGCTCTTTTCCAAAACAGTAGGTTTGATGCATTTCACATTTCAAAATGTCAGAATAATTAAGAGTACTTTATGGAATTATATCATCTTCTATTTATCGCACTATTTGCACTTTATGTAGTCATTTGTACAGAAGCCATCTGTATGTATATAAAGATCGGAGCGCATTAAGAATTGTCCTGACGTCTTTAATCCCACTTTTGTGGGACACTGAGTATTAAGGTCCATTTAAAAACAACAACAACAACAACAACAAAAAAAAACCCGTTATGATTAACTTCACCATGACACATTATAGCAGAGCACCGTCTTGAGAACATACAGTAATGTAAAGTTTAAAGCAGCTTAAAGTTAAATGGCTTGAAAAATCTTAAAAGAATTCAGAATTATCTAATGTCCCGTGCTTCAGAACTCCATCTGTACATATTAATCCACAGTGCTTTCATTGGGCAGGTTTTAACTTCTGCACTTTAACAGTCTGGAATGAGTGCTCTTCATTAAAAGAGCAATTTGTTCACTCAGCCACGGGTGACCAGAGGAGCACGGCGACTGTTAGTCTGGTCAAGCTTTTACATTGGTTTTTCATCCATTTTGTGATTCATTTGCAAATTACTGACCTGATGTAGTTACGCACCTAGCTGAACACATTTCATGCTTCTGTGATCCGACAAAACCGCTGCGTAGAAATGGTAGAGAGATCATTCTATATTCCTGTGTGCATACAACATATGCTTATGAGTAAATTTTACATTCATATCAAATTGTTCTTCCACAGTTATACATTTATTATACAGTTTCCACTGTGTTTAAGGTAGAGGAGCATTTTTTTTTTGTTTTTGTTTTTTTAACAAAGTGAGATGGTGTGTAATCATGTGGTTATGCTAAAAACCTTCATACCCAACAGGATCCACAAGACTAAATGGCATTTCAATCAAATCAGGACTTCTCTCTACTCTTCTAAGATCGCCCCATAATCCTGTTTAGCCAGGTCGTATAACGTTCTTTGCTTATCTGTGTGTATGCATGTGAGACAGAGAATACAGAAAGAGAGATTAAGAAATGAGAGACTGAGAGGGTTGTTCAGTTATATCAGAGTGGCTGAAGCCATATGCTGTCCCTGCTCGAATTTCCCCTGCTTGCCTATTCTGGCACTCTGTGCTTGAGACGCACACTAAGGGTATGTGAGCGGTGCCACACTGTCTTCTCACACCAGATGTTATCATGCTGTCTAATTGGCCTAGGAAAAACAAAGGAAGGGCCTGGAATGCCCTGCCCACAATAGCAGTACAAAGTTCTCCTCAGCTTGGCGACTGAGAAACAACTCCGGCAGCACACCAAATTAAAGCTTTTCAATACTTCCCGCAATCAAATGGGTCCATGAACTTTCCACAGGAGAGGTCTGTTCTGCCACTAGGTTGATTGCCAATGTTTTGAGCTTGTTTGGCGTTATCGCATGGGGCACAGTCAAAAACTGTATCGAAAACTCCCTGAGATCCCAGAGAGCATCAATCCTTCAACTGTCGGAGACCTGCTCTCCATTTTAAAGCAATAACCTTTCGATTGGTTTCCCATGGATTGAATTTCCTTGCCTCGAGTTTCTTGTTATTGTAAGAATTGGGGTATTTACATAGCCATCCTGTACAGACTCCACTGCTAGAGCCATTAGTAAAAGGCAACGGGGGAAACGGGCCACTATATCCACAAAATCTTTATTTCGAAAGAAAACATTTGGACTTAATATTTCTAAGGTCATGAAACAATGTACTTCCAAGACAACGTTTTTATACTGGCAGTTGTTAAAACACATGAACCAGACTGTAATTAGGTGTCCTACTTCAGGCTTGGCTGAGTGAAATCAAAGACTTAACACTCAGCACCCTGCGCTGCCACATGTTGTAAATGCGAATGATATTTTAGATCTATGTATGTGCTACAGTTCAGCAATGTGTCCTTTTATTGTTGCTGGACCTTAATGACTTCCAGTGGAAGCTTAAAGCAGTGCTCTTTTATACAAGGTATGCATCATACTTGTCATGTAATTCAGTTAGGGGAAGCAAATAATTGTGTACTGTTCACTTTGCATTTAGCAGCTGTATGGATAACTGTGGTTAAACGTGTGTTGATTTTTGTGCTGGCTATACTGTACAGAACAATTTCCCAGACACAATTGAACCCACAAACTTGGTACTCCCAAATATGCAATACGTGGAAACATCAGTGGAAATGCACTTAACATTACCACTTAATGTGCCTTAGTAAAAACATCATTGCAGATGTTAAACACACTGACTGGCTTAATGATGATTAACTCTAGGTGATAAACCTTAAATGGATGCTTATTAATGAAACTTAGATGTTGGCCTAGAGCGTACTGTGGATATTTATAACTCAAGCACTTTACCTAAACATTCACTTTGGGGTAATTGATGTGAGTAAGTAGACTTACAGTTTGTTAATTTGATCCAAGGCTTGTTAAATCAAGTACTGCTAGCATACACATATAAGCAGGTGGATCACCAGCTGGCTCAAATAGATGTTGGGAAACGTTGTCTGCAAAAAGTTTAATTTAAAACTGATAAACATTCAGTAATACTGAACAGCTGTTAAACAAAGAAAAGAAATGAAAAGATGAAAGAAAGAAAAAAAATCGAATGTTTAATATCATTCAAATGTTGAACCGCGAAACTACTGCGGTTTCCAGCGATCTTGAAAAACACAAGGGAAAAAATACAACATCTTTTAACATGTTGACACAACTGACTCTTGCGGTAACAGTGATTTAAAAATTAAATCATTAACAGTCTAGTGAAGTAATTACTTTTGGGGTTCCTTTTAAGGGCAGTTTCAAGATTGAATCATACATATTTAATGCCACAATTATATGTGCAATATGCAGTTTAGTCAGCTACCTGCTATTTATTGATTACATTCTTTTATTGACTGCGTAGGCAAGTAGACAGACAGCACAAAAATACAATTTGTGTCTGCTTCAGGACAAGGCAGGAACAATACACACCGTATATAGTGTGTGTACACAGTGCGCAAGAAACATAAATCAATGTGCACAGCACATAAGACTCAATGAGGTTACAGATAATATGAATCGTTAATGTAAATATGCATCAGTATAACACTAACAGGCCTTCTCTGAAACCTTTTACCCATTGCAGAGATCCTCTCACAATGAAAAATCTTAAACTACATGGGATCTTTGAGGAAAGGTGACAACGGGTTTTCTAGGAAGTTATTTGGACAGGATGTGGTTCCCTGTAGCAGATTCACTATTTAGAGGCAATTTTTGTGATATGGATTGCCTAAAACTATTAGCAAAAACCCCAAAGCTAAGTCACTGGACCAAAAATCCTGATTTGTGGTAACATAGTGGAACAGTCAGGACCAAGCAGAAGCCATTGCTGGTCTAAAATTGTAGCCTACATGTATCTAGATATGTATTTACTTTTGGATTTACATGATTCACCACACTTTCTGAAACCTGCTGAGGAGCTGCCATCAGGGCAGGAAAATGAAGTTTGTAAAGCAACAAGGATCGAAACCTAACAGAGACCACCCTACCTGCTCCACAGGGGAAACAAGGCTTAGATCAGGGTTTGGGATGGGACCTAAAACAAAATAAGACCGTTCCAGGAACAGAGATGGAATGAGATCCTGAGGACAGGGACTGAGAGTGGAAGAGAAGCCAATCACGCCTCTGACTAACCTACTGGAGTGGTCTGGAATAGCACACAGAAAAATGATCAGGACCTGACACTGGATGAGGTTTATACTGAATTATACCTGATACAGGGGAAAGCTCAGGGGCTGAGCCTCACACAGAAGAAAGCTCAAGAGTTCATCATGGCTCTGGGGAACAGCTTTGAATAGAACACATTACAGGGGATGTCAAAAGCTCAAGGCCTGATATTCAGTGAAAAGACTGAGCTGATGACTGAAGGTTGGGGGGAAACAGGACCTAAATCAAATTCAGGGGTTAGGTCTAATGGAGGAAACTACTAATGGAGGAAGCTGATCCTAACAACTCAGTAACAGGAACCATTCCAGCCTCAAGGTCAAGAGCTGGGACAGGCACCAGATCAAAACCAGCTGATTGTCTTGGCCTTGGAGAAGATCATCGGTACAGTACGGAAGATGCTCAGAGGTTGAACTGGGAATATGACCAGATATAAAGGCGCCACCAGGTGCTGGAGAAGGGAGCTACACCAGACACTTGAGTAGAGTGAAAGATAAAGCCAATTTTAAGCATAAACAGGGATAATGCAAAAATATATACTGTAAGAAATACTGCTGCTTCATGACAATAAGACAGAAGTAACATTTTATCATATTCATAGATTAACACAGAACGCACAGCCTATGTTTGTTATAGACCTGGAGCTAGAGCTAGAAGCAAAAATACAATGAAAACAGGCTGAAAACAGGAACAATGGGATGAAGCTAACAATAGCAACTCTAACATCATTAGCACTGGAACCATAAACTGGGTGCTAATGGAGCTGGCCCCTGTAGTAGAAATTACAGCTAGAAACAGACATATTCTTAGGAATAACAATTGCACCAGACAAGAGCCTATCACAGTTGCCAGATAGGAGATGAGGCCAGGTCCAAAGGGCTGCTTGGAGGAAAGGCTGGGTCCAAAGCGCTATTTGAAGCAGAATCTGTCTCTGAAAGGCTGCTTGAAGGTGAGATTGCGATGGAAGGACTGCATAAAGGCAAGGCATTATTGGGGTTCTCATGCTCTGCCATCAACAGGGTGAACACTTTTCTGTTGCTCTACTCAGGAGCCCTGTGAATGCTCTTTTTTTTTTTTTTTTTTTTTTTAACAATACCACACCAGTTGAATGGTGAAGCTATTCTTCTGTAATCACCCTGAAGTGGATGACCCTTGGACAGCTGGGTCCTTTCATGTAAACATGGTTTGTGTGTTTGTCTGTGAGTGTGTGTTGCATGTGGTATAAGGAACCAGAATGACTCAGCAAACAATGGATTGGACGCATGTGGAACTGGCTCTGGCCTTCCTGTGTTACAGAATGTAGTTAAGGACAAAGGACAAAAGGTGCACACAACAAATGATTCTGTAAGAGAGCAGAAGAACATTTTTTATAAATGTTTACATTTTATGATGTGTATCGTGTATGTTCTTATTAGCATGGACTCCTTTTTCTTGCAGCGCCTTAGCTTGTTGGTATCTTTATTCAAGTCTGTATACGAGCATAGACAAGTACTTCTGGCAGTCACTCTGCATAAATGTAACCGTCTAAGAGTGCCATAAATGTAAATGTAAGTGAAAGAGAGCATGTTGTGCGAGTAGGAAAGATTCAGTAGAGTTCAGGCCATCTATGAGCTGCTGAAGAAGATCACCCTGTAAACCACAACTAACTCCAGTCACAGCTCACCAGTGTTAGAAAATTAACCTTGCACTTAACTGTTTTGATTATGAAGGCATGGTTACCACATTCACATAGTTTTTACTGTATTATATATTGATCTGTAGGCATAATATCTCACCTATTATATTATCTGGGCCTATCCAACCATCTGACACCGAAAATTATGTGTAACATAGCTTGAACAAAAACAAAAAAAAATGTTGTGATAATACACAATATGGGATGGAGCTGCGAGCCATCGGTGCATGATACCATTCGGAAGCCAGCCTGCATTTCAGCATGATAAGGCTGCCTCCTGTTGTTGGAATACATTAGTGCAAAATCTACAAATAAAGGCTAGTGTTTTCCTCTGTCTAGCTTCTGGGAGAAAATTCCATAAAATACGGTTTAAAAAAAAAAAAAAAAAAAAAAATGTGTAGTAGCCCATGGGTAAGTCTGTTGGGTCTTGCTTCTGTTTTGTGATTAGATTTCCCAGCATGCCTGGTTTTATGTTATTAAGCAGGTTTCTGCTGTTTGTATTCTGTTGAGCTTTTAGTTACATGCAGTCATTTTTTAAACTGCCAACCTCATGCGTCAGATTTATCTCCCTTGTGTTTTGTAATCCATTTTGTTTGCTTGCATCATGCACAGCTTTTGACGTATCACATGACCAAAAATACATTTTAATAAAAAGGACATTTTCAGATCAGTTCATTATTTCATTTTCTAGATGCTGCGGTAGTATTTCCCTGGTCCGTTATGCTACATTTTATGCATTTTTCCTAATGCTATTTTCTGAAAACTGTCGAAGTCACTTCAAGATGGAATGCCTTATAAAAGGCATTAATTAGGAAAAGAATAACACAGTATAAGATACAAGTATACGAGTAGAAGGTGTATAAGATTCATTGTCACTTTAATAACACTTTTGACCTCAGTATTCCTTACAATTTTAGGGTAGTAAAGCATTGGGGCACTTCATTCGACAGTGGAATGTTCGGTACCCTTTCAAAAGATGTCATCTCTAATCAGTAACACTAACAGCATCTTATTAAGTGTTCATAAAGGCGTAAACAGAAAGTCTGCCAGCAACATTTGGAGTTAGCATGGTCAGATATTATACAGAACACATTGTTATAGCGCTATGCAAGAGATGATTTCATATTCATCTAATGATGCGCGACAGCGACCAGCGAGAGACGAACTGACCTCAGCAGGATGTCTCGAATTTCAGGGGAACTCAGGAGATGATTAAAGAAAGTGATTCTATGCCATTTCTATGCCATGTTGTCCTCTACAGAGTTCCCTAGGTGTTTTTACGCCATTTCTGCTTCTGCTGTTTTAATCAGTAGGATCTATTTACAAAGTCTGCATCTCATGAATAATTGCACAACCACTTCAGGATAGAAATACTGTCATTTCACCAGGACTCACTTGTTATTTTTTTTGTCATGAATGATTTACAAAGAAAGAAGGAAGAGGATTTTCTGATTCATCTGTAGATTTACAAACCTGCATCTTATCCATTTTCACTCTTCGTTTTCAGTATATATATAGCATATCTACAGTTTATGCAATTCTTTGACTTTGCAGTTTTGTAATTATACCGCCACAGCAGGATGTAATTCCACACCAGCAGGATTTGGGTCAGGATTTATTGTATGGGAGCAGCAACACAACAATTAGCATAATAGCTCTGGCAAGCTTATGACCTTCTATATTGTGCCTGCAAATTGCTGATTGGCTTGTAAATTATTTGCATTTTTTTTTTTTTAGTAAATAGGAGGTGACGAATGAGGGGAGTCAATTTGATGTTTCAAGTCATGATTATTTTTGTAATTTGTTGTAATGAATCTCTGGATTGTTCAGACTGCCAGTGGTGCAAACGAGCACTTAATTTAGAAACTAAACATGAACATGCATTTTAATGGCATAATTTGCATACATTACATTGTGCTAAATGTGATGTACTAACATATTGGAGTGCAGAGGATTAATTGGAAGGCTGACCTGCTATCCAGTTTAGAAGATGATGTTTGCATCTACTTATCCTCTATGCATTTCTTGACTGCTTAAATTTAATCCATCAACTGCTCTTTTTGCGTCAAGTCTGCTTTTAGAAGTGCATGAGTAATATAGTATACGTAACGTAAAAGCTTTGCTCAGGCACTTCTGTAGCTGGTTGTGATGGAAAATTTATATGTAAAGGTACAGAAAAACTACCTGTTTTCCTTTACACCTGTCCATTGAGAAGGCTGAGGTGTTTTGTTGGTTATGTCAGGTGTTTGCCATGGATTGGTTGGAGGCAGATGCATGTGTTAAATATTATATTTAAGATGAAACTCATAAGAACAAGACTAAGATCATGTAACAAGCACAAACAACAGACACTAGACAAATAGTGCTATTCAAATGTGACTTAAATACTGGTGCTCATTGTGCATAAATGTTGTTCAGGTTTTGGCGTGCAGTGGCTCCACTATTGGCACCAACCTGATGGAGCCCTCCCTTTAAAATGTGGCTCCTGAAGCATCCACTTTGGCTTTGAGGAGGTCCCTGACCACCAGTTGAAGTATTCATGGTCTGATGGGCTCCCTCCATTAACTGGTTTATCGAGGCTGCCCCCTCAGTCACAGGTGTAAGCTGCACTGTGGAGGCCACTTTCTTAGCCCCTGATATGATCCCTGTACGAGCCCCGCTTTCACAATCTGCACAGGTTGTAGTTGCCATTGTTACTCCTGGATCTGCTTGACCAGGTCAGACATGATTTGAATAAACTCAGCTGCATCCATGGTTCGGTCCAGTGTGGAATATTTTAATAAAGATGAAATAAGTGAGAACAAGGCAACATAAAAACACAAACAAAACTAGTATGGCATATACATGAACGTGGCATGGATTCGACAAAATATAATGATGCACTTGCAGCAGACATTAGACAAAGCGTCTACAAACAGGACTTAAATACTGGTGCTTGAGTTCAAATGTTTGTGATCATATGACTTTATGAGTGGCGTGAACATCTGAATTGCAGTGGCTGGTGGATGTTGTACTCTTCGCCACTATCAGCATCAACCTCTCAATGTTCATTTTCCAATGCAGAGCTAAAATGTTTATTTAAAAAAAAATTACTCTACCTTGGTTCCTTGCCCATTTTTGTATTGTCCATGGTATTACATATATTTAAAAGAAATTCGAGTGTGTGTGTATATGCTCAGGCTGTGTGTGCTAGGGCAGTGCATGAAGGCACATCTCCTATCTGCATAATTGCTCTCAGTCAGTGGAACACCAAATCCCATAAAGGGATATCTCTGGGTGGTAATAAAATAAGGAAGGGCAAATCATGTTTTAAAAATTCCCAGCAGGCAAAAAATATTGTTCTAGTTGAATTCATACTATGATTACATGGCAAAAAAAAAAAAAGTTGGAATATGTGACTGTCTGTATCTCTAATGAGAATTGTGTCAGCTTGATTAAACTACATTAACATATCTTGATACATGTACACTGAGACATCCACACAGTACCTAGAATAACTATTATGTTGATTGGCAAAATTACATAACAGCATAACAGATTGTAGCTTAAATTAATTTACTCTAGGTTATATCCATTCATTCTTCTTCTCTAACTGCCTTATCCTGGTCTTGGTTGCCTATCCTGTGACCACTGGGCACATAGCAGGAATACACCCAGGATAGTACACTGGCCATGTAGGGCACCATGCACACACACATTTGCCTACACATTAACATTTAATTTAGAGTCAATATAGGGTATAGTCCGAGCTTTAAATTGATCTTGACAAATTACAATATGCAATACATTAACTACATCAGTGAATGAATGTGAGATTATCAGCTGGAAAGCAAATCTACTAAATTCACTTCTGTGACATGACACTAAAGGCAGGTTTTGGTATGTGTGTGTGAAACCTTTAAAATCATGTGCAGTAAAGTGAATACGAAGCGAATAAAAAGAGTATGGAAACTATACAACCTAGGAGAGAAAAGATTAATCTAGACAAAAATGTAACCTACAGTGGTGCTTGAAAGTTTGTGAACCCTTTAGAATTGTCTACATTTCTGCTTAAATATGACCTGAAACATCAT